>VDFB02000003.1:50430643-50532235 GCA_007258455.2 Sequoia sempervirens | reverse complement strand
GGTATAGGGGTTGAGGGTTAAGGGTTTAAGGGTTGAGGGTTGAGGGATTAAGGGATGAGGATTGAGAATTGAGGGTTGAGGTTTTAATGTATAGGGTAGAGGGTTTAAGGGTTTATGGTTTAAGGGTTGAGGGTTGAGGGTTTAAGGTTGAGGGTAGAGGGTTGAGGGTATAGGGTTGAGGGATTAGGGTTGAGGGTCCATTGTATAGGGTTGAGGGTTGAGAATTAAACCATAAACCCTACACCCTCAAACCTCATCCCTATACCCTATACCCTAAACCATAAACATTATCCTTGAACCCTTAACCCTATAATTAAACACTAAACCCTACATTAAACCTTATACCCTAAACCTCGAACCCTAAACCCTAAACCCTAAACCCAATTCCCTCAACCCTATACCCAATATCCTAAACCCTAATCCCTATACCCTATACACTTAACCCTACACCCCCAACCTTGAACACTATACCTCAACCCTCAACCCTATACCTTAAACCCCAAACCCTACACCTTCAATCCTCATCTCTATACCTTATACCCTCAACCTTATAACCTAAGCCCTGAACATCATCCCCCAACCCTATACTTAAACCCTAAACCCTACATTCAACCTTGTACACTAAACCCTAAACCCCAAACCTCAATCCTAAACCTAATACCCTCAACCCTATACCCAATATTCTAAACCCTGATCCTTATACCCTATACACTTAGCCCTATACCCTCAAACTTGAACACTATCCCTCAACCCTCAACCCTATACCTTAAACCCTAAACCCTACACCCTTAATCCTCATCTCTATACCCTACACCCTCAACCTCATATCCTAAACCCAAAACATTATCCCTCAACCCTATACTTAAATGAAAAACCCTGCACTCTCAAGCCTTAACCTTGTACCTTATACCCTTAATCCTACACCCTAAACCCTAATCCCTATACCTTATACACTTAACCTCATACCCTCAACCCTCAAACTTATACATAAATCCTAAACCCTAAACCCTAAACCCTAAACCTAATATCCTCAACCTAATACCCTCAACTATATACCCAATATCCTAAACCATAATCCATATACCCTATACACTTAACCTTATACCCTCAACCCTAAACACTATCCCTTAACCCTCAACCATATACCTTAAACCTAAACCCTACACCCTCAACCCTCATCTCTATACCCTACACCCTCAACCTCATACCCTCAACCCTAAACATTATCCCTCAATCCTATGCTTAAACGACAAACCCTACACTCTCAACCCTTAACCCTTTACCTTATACCCTTAACCCTACACCCTAAACCCTGATCCCTATACCCTATACACTTAAGCTTATACCCTCAACACTGAACATTATACCTCAACCCTCAACCCTCAAACTTATACATAAATCCTAAACCCTAAACCATTAACCCTAAACCTAATATCCTCAACCCAATACCCTCAACTATATACCCAATATCCTAAACCATAATCCATATACCCTATACACTTAACCTTATACCCTCAACCCTAAACACTATCCCTCAACCCTCAACCCTATACCTTAAACCCTAAACCCTAAACCCTCATCCCTCATCCCTATAACCTATACCCTCAACTTTATACCTAATATCCTAAACCCTAATCCCTATTTCCTAGACACTTAACCCTATAACCTCAACCCTATACCTTAAACACTAAACCTTACACCCTCATAGGGGGAGGGAGAAAGAGGGGGAGTGAGTGATTGGGGAGAGAGAGAGAGAGAGAGGTTGGGAGGGAAAGAGGAGATAAAGATAAGTAGAGAGAGAAGGAGAGGTGGAGAGACATGAGAGATAAAGAGTAGATAAGGAAGGACAGATGGAGGGAGAGGTGTGGAGGGAGAGAGAGGGAGGTTAGATAGAGAGTAGTAAAGATAGTGTGGTAGGGAGTGATAAAGGGATATGCAGGTAGAGAGGGATAGACCTGAGATAGAGAGAAATAGAGAGAGATAGAGATAGAGGGAAGGAGGGATGGTGGGTGAGAGAGGGGAGGAAGGGAGAGGTAAAGAGGGATATGTGAGATAAAGATAAGTAGAGAGAGAATGGTGACATATAGAGAAGGAGAGAGTTACAAAGAGGGAAAGAGAGAATGGTGACATAGAGAGGAGAGAGTGAGAGAGAAAGAGGGTGAGGGAGGAGTGAGAGAGAGTGTGTGTGTGTGAGAGAGAGAGGTAGAGGGAGGGAGATGAGAGATAGAGAGTAGATAGGGGAAAAGGTAGGGAGGGAGACATCTAGTGAGAGAGAGAGAGGGCTAGGGGAGATAAAGATAATTAGAGAAAGGAGAGGTAGAGAGAGAATAGGGAGAGAATAAGGGAGGGAGAGAAGTGAGATAGAGAGGTGTAGAGAGAGTGGTAGGGAGTGATGGATGGAGAGGTAGGTAGAGAGGGAAGGAGAGGGATATGTATGGAGGGAGAGAGAGGTGAGATAGAGAGAAATAGAGAGAATTTGGTAGGGAGTGATGGAGGGACATGTAGATAGAGAGGGATAGGTGAGATAGAGAGAAGTAGAGAGAGATAGAGATAGAGGGAAGGAGGGAGGGTGGGCGAGAGAGGGGAGGAAGGGAGAAGTAAAGAGGGATAGGTGAGATAAAGATACATAGAGAGAATGGTGACATATAGAGTAGAGAGTTACAAAGAGGGAAAGAGGAATGGCGAGATAGAGAGGAGAGAGTGAGAGAGAAAGAGGGTGAGGGAGGAGTGAGAGAGAGCAAGAGAGAGAGGGAGCTAGAGGGAGGGAGAGGAGAGATAGAAAGTAGATAGGGGGAAAGGTAGGGAGGGAGACATATAGTGAGAGAGAGAGAGGGCTAGGGGAGATAAAGATAATTAGAGAGGGAAGGAGAGGTAGAGAGAGATAAGTAGAGAGGGAATGAGGGAGGGAGGGAGGGAGAGAAGCGAGATAGAGAGGTGTAGAGAGAGTGTTAGGGAGTGATGGATGGAGAGGTAGGTAGAGAGGGATTATGGAGATAAAGAGTAGAGAGGGAAGGAGAGAGAGAGGTATGGATGGAGAGAGTGGGAGGTAAGATAGAGAGTAATAGAGAGAGAGTGGTAGGTTGTGATGGATGGAGAGATAGGTAGAGAGGGAGAGGAGAGATATAGATGAGTAGAGAGGGATGGAGAGAGGGAGGGAGATGTAGTGAGGGAGAGAGGGGTGAGATAGAGAGAAATAGAGAGTGGTGGAAGGAGAGGTAGGTAGAGAGAGGGAGAGAGGCGATAAAGATAAGTAGAGAGGGAAGGAGAGGTAGAGAGAGAGGAGAGATAGAGAGAAGTAGAGAGGGAATGAGGGAGGGAGGGAGAGATAGGGAGGGAGAGAAAGGTGAGATAGAGAGGTGTAGAGAGAGAATGGTAATGTTTGATGGATGCAGAGGTAGGTGGAGAGTGATTGGGAGATAGAGAGTAGATAGGAAAGAAGAGAGGGAGATAGAAGTATGGAGGGAGAGAGAGAGAGGGAGGTGAGAGAGATATGAGGTAGAGAGAAATAGAGAGAGTGGTAAGGAGTGATGGAGGGAGAGGTAGGTAGAGAGAGAGAGAGGAGGGAGGGAGGGAGAGTGAAGTGAGGTAGAGAGAATTAGAGGGAAAAGGAGAGAGACAAAGACCAAGATAGATAAAGAGAGAGACAAAGAGACAAAGACATAGAGAGAGAGAGTTCTTGAGATTAAGGGAGAGAGTCAAATAAAGGGATGGAGATAGTGAGAGAGAGGTCTAGAGTGTAAGGGATAAAATGAGTTAGATAGAGAAAGAAATAATACAACTTGTTGATTACTGAAATTTGACCTCCTAATTACTAAAATTTGACTAAGTCTGAAATTTGTGAGATCTTCCAAAAACTAGAATTTGCATTATAACTCCTAGAGATTCGAAACCACTCTCAAACATCTTGAAACTATATACATGAAATATAACTTAAAGTATAAGAAAGTAAACGTCCATATGTAAATGTACCCTTAAACCCTCTACCCTCAACCTTAAACCTTAAACCCTCAACCCTTAAACCCTCTACCTTTAAACCATCTATCCTCTACCCTCATCATCTACCATATACATTAAACCCTCAACCCTCGATTCTCAACCATCAACTGTTAATCCCTCGACCCTAGGTAGGTAGGGAAACATAGGTGAGATACAAATTGATAAAGGAAGAGGTAGGTAAATAGAGGGAGAGGGGAGATAAATATAGGTAGAGAGGGAAGGAGACGTAGAGAGAAGTAGAGAGGGGAGGGAGGGATAGGTATGGAGGAGATAGAGGTGAGTGTGTGTGTATGTGATAGAGAAAGAGAGAGGGAGGGAGGGAGAGGAGAGAGGGAAGGAGGGAAAGTGGGATAGAGAGAGAATGCTGATTTAGAGAGGAGGGAGTGAGGGGTAGGGATAGAGATAATGGTGATATAGAGAGAAGGAGAGAGCGAGAGAGAAAGATAGGGATGGAGAGAAAAAGAGAGAGGTAGGTAGAGGAAGGGGGAGGAGAGATAGAGAATAGAGAGGGATGGAGAGAGAGAGTGATGAAGGGAGAGGTAGGTATAGAGAGGGAAAGAGAGAGGAAAGATAGAGAGTAGAGAGGGGAGGGAGGGAGGGAGAGGTAGGGAGGGAGATAGAGGTGTGTGTGTGAGAGAGAGAGAGAGATAGAGAGAGTGGTGAGGTAGAGAGGATAGAGTGAGAGGGAGGGAGAGAGAATTATGAGATAGAGAGGAGAGTGTTAGAGAGAAAGAGGGGGAAGAGAGGGATAGATAGGGATAGAGAGTGAGAGAGAGATGTAGGTAGAGGGAGGGAGAGGAGAGATAGAGAGTAGAGAGGGAAAGCGGTAGGGAGGGAGACATAGGCGAGATACAAAGTGATGGAGGGAGAGGTAGGTAAAGGGATAGAGAGGGGAGATAAATATAAGTAGAGAGGGAAGGAGATGTAGAGAGATAGAGAAGAGATAGAGAGAAGTAGAGGGGGAGGGAGGGAGGAATATGTATGGAGGAGATAGAGGGGTGTGTGTGTGTGAGAGAGGGGAGAGATGGAGGAAGGGAGAGAGAGAGGGAGTGGAGAGATAGAGAGTAGAGAGAAGGAGAGTGAGAGAGAAAGGTGATACAACTTGCTGACTACTAAAATTTGACCTCCTGATTACTAAATTTTGACATGTTGATTCCTAAAATTTAACTAAGTCTGAAATTTTTAATATCTTCCAAGAACTAGAATTTGCATTATAACTCCTAGAGATTCGAAACCACTCTCAAACATCCTGCCTATATACATGAAATATAACTTAAAGTATAAGAAAGTAAACTACCATATGTAAATGTCAACTTATACTTAAATGTTTATTTCATGTATATAGTTTACTTGAAAGATAACAAGAAGAAAGAGACAAGAAAAAGAGAAGAAAAAAATTTCAATGTAGACCAAAACGTGAGTGCATTATAACGTGCTCACGTTTTGGAAATGCATTCGCAAAACACAAAAGCCATGTCAAAACTAAGATATAGCGCGAGTGCGTTATATATTGCTTTGGGAATCCCCAAGCCTTGGGATTGGTATTTTCCTTAGAATACCAACTGAAAGGCTTGGAGGGCATTCCCAATGACCAGAGACGTGTTTTTGCAAATTCTACAATATTTCACATAATCGGGTTCGTGCTCACTGTCAAGATTGCATGTGGCTCAATATCAAAGAAATCGAACATCTGGGTAATGTTAGGTTCTCTCTTAGCTATCCAACGATATAATTTATTTCACTTTCTAACAATGTTAAGCCTTTCATCCATAATTTTTTTTGTTTCTATGTCTATTTTTTGGCAAAAAGCAGTGTTTGGTGTTTTTTTTCGTTATAAATTAATCATTCATTGAAATTTAAAATAAATTACATTTTTAGAAACTAGACTCCATTCTACAAATTTAAAAATACAAAATTTTCAATTAGTTTCCAAAATTTGTAGGGGTAGCCGACCAAAATTCTATTTTTCAGGAAGTGTCCACTTCAAAAATTAGTAAAAAATAAAATATTCATTAAAAAATTATTAGAAAAATCGTGCATCAACTACATATTGTTAGCTAACTTCTGACCGTAGCGATTTTAAAAATACTAAAAAAAGTTCACCGTACGAGGGTTGTACAAGAGTTGCTATGTTATGTTTTTTTTGACAAAAACAACACCAATTTGTGTACGTACCTCATTTGAACCCCTTAATATCAACCATTTTCAAAATAAATTAGTAGTTTAGAAAGTAGACTTAGAGCACTTCAATCCTTCTTTTTGTTCCATCTCAAAATTTTGAGTGTAAATATCTTCAATTTCACGTCCAAGGTCAGTATTTCCTAATTTTAGAAAAAAAGTGGCAACTTAAGCCCCTTTTTGGGAACCATCTTGGTGCACTTACCCACATAGAACAATTAAGCACACACAACTCTTGACACGATCCAACCTTTCCAAACAGAAAAATTATCTTCAACACGATCATATCACGTTAACTCCAGAACTGCAAGTTATAAGACTTGAACAAGAAGAAATCCGAAGCAACTACATTTCTCCCAGACCTCAACCAAAAACCTTGAAAAGCACATTTAACATATTTGAACCACATGAACATAGGAGAAAATCCCGAAGAAAAACCCAGAGCAACCATTGAATACCTGTAACCTTTCCATTACAATTTTCTCAATATTTGCGACATATACAACCAATATCCTGCAACCATGGCATCAATGACAACACCAACTAGTTGATAACCAGTTAACTAGTTGACATCAATGACAACACCTTCATTCTTGCAACAATCTCCCCCTTTGTCATTAATGACAACACATGACGTGAAAAACCATCAAAGACAACACTCTAGCTCTGAACACTTTTTACTTTTTGCTTCTCCCTCTTAGTAGATAACCTTTTTCACATCTTCCTCATCTTAGTAGATAATTTTTTTCACATCTTCCTCATCTCAGTAGATAATTTTTTTTTCAAATATTTCTCATCTCCCCCTTTGAGATCAATGGAAAAGGAAAAAGATGTTTTACATTGATTTCCCCTTTGTCATTAAGCACAAAATATTCTTTCAATGATAACACATGACACTGCCTGCTCCTCTTGAGAGGTAGCCACCAAAACATCAGTCCAAAAGTAAGATAGATCCATAGACCCACCAGAATGATGTATCTCCATATGCATCTAGTTCGAGAAAGGAGGGGCAATCACCCTTAACTTCTCTCGGAGATACTCAAAAGTATTTTTATGAAGAGCCTTTGTAAATATATCAACAATTTGATCCATCGCAGGCACATTCTCAAGTTTTACTTCATTCTCCACAAAATTTTCTCTCAAGAAATGATGTCTGATAGATATATGCTTTGTCCTCGAATGCATCATTGGATTCTTTGAAATGTTAATTGCACTTGTATTACCACAGAAGATAGAAATAGGATCTTCATAAATTGCTTTGGTATCTTTCAATGTACGTTTCATCCATAAAACTTGTGTGCAACATGATGTAGCAACAATATACTCAGCTTCAACAGTGGACAAGGAAACTAAATCTTGCTTTTTACTCAACCAAGACAACAATCTACGACCAAGAAAGAATGCACCACCACTTGTACTCTTTCTGTCATCTACACAGCCAACCCAATTTGCATTTGTAGAAGAACTCAGTGTAAAGTCAGTATCCCTAGGATACCATAGGCCATAATCCAGAGTATCATTCAAATATCTGAATATTCTCTTTACAACAATGACATGTGTTTCTTTAGGATCTTCTTGAAATCTAGCCTCAAGATAGATTACATGCATAATATCCAGTCTAGTAGCAGTCAAATATAACATTCCACCAATCATAGATCTATATTTGCTCCAATCAACCTTAGGTGAATCATCATCTTTACTTAATTTGCAACTAGTCACCATAGGAGTGCATATCGATTTGGAACCATCAATCCCAAACTTCTTCAACATATCTCTTACATACTTTGACTGTGAAATAAAAATCCCTTTCTCTGTTTGATTAATTTTCAGCCCAAGAAAGAAATTCATCTCACCAAACATGGACATCTCAAATTATTTTTGCATTTCTTCTACAAACATCTTGCACATAGTTTCATTTCCTCTAAATATAATGTCATCAACATATACAACCACAATCACGATTTTTCCATTTTCAATTCTAAAATACATATTACTATCCTTCGTACCTTTTTTGAAATCTTGCTAGATCAAATACCTATATAACCTTGTATACCAAGCTCTAGGAGCTTTCTTTAATCCATATAAATCTTTCTTCAATCTACATACCGTATCTAGGTGATCTAACAATTGAAATCCTTTTGGATGTTCCATGTAGACTTCTTCTATCTCACCATTCAAAAATGCAGACTTAACATCCATTTGATAGACCTTGAAATCTTTATGAGCAACAAATGCTAAGAACATTCTGATAGCTTCCATTCTTTCCATCAAATAAAAAGTCTCCTAAAAATCTATGCCTTCTACTTGTGAATAGCCTTTACACACAAGCCTTGCTTTATTTCTGACCACTTCTCCATTCTCATTCAACTTGTTTCTAAATATCCACTTTGATCCAATTATGTTTTTATCTGTCGGTCTAGGGACCAATTCCCAAGTTTGATTCTTCTCAATCTGCATAAGTTCTTTTTTCATAGCTTTCATCCAATGTTCATCTTTACATGCTTCACTTACGGTCTTAGGTTCAATCTCAAAAAGTAAACAGAGATTTATCTCACCTGCAACAACTTTACTTCTTGTCAATACTCCTTTTGTCTTGTCTCCAATGATCTGACTTTCTAAATTATTTTTTTGCACATATTTAGGTATGTTTGGTGACACCACGAGAGCTTCTTCTTCCTCTTCTTCATTATGCTTCTCTTGCTCATCATTTTTATGTTCTTCCACAACTTCAATCCTTATGCAATCAGGTTCATCACATACATATCCATCAACTTCAGTTGAGTTCTTCATTACTTCATCAACTTTGACATTTGAGCTTTCTACAATCTTTCTCACTCTTTTATCGAAACATATGTAAGTTTTGCTTCTAGTAGAATATCCAAGAAAAATACCTTCATCACTTCTAGCATCAAACTTTCCTAAATTTTCTTCATCTCGTCTAATATAACATTTGCTTCCAAATACTTTGAAGTACTTAACAATAAGAATTCTTCCACACCATAGCTCATAGGGGGTCTTAGTACTATTGGCTTTTGCTTGAATTCGATTGAACACATAAACAGTAGTATGAATAGATTCTTTCCAATAAACTTCCAGTAGACCAGCTTCAGTCATCATTGATCTAGCAGCTTCTTGAATTGTTATGTTATTTCTTTCAATAGTTCCATTCTACTGAGAAGTTCTCGAAGCAGATAATTGTCTCTTTATTCCATGTACTTCACAAAACATATTAAATTCATGGGAGGTGAATTCACCACCTCTGTTAGACCTTAAGCATTTTATTCTCAAATTTACTTCATTCTCAACCATAGCTTTGAATGTCTTGAATCTATTTAATGCATCAGATTTCTCTCTAAGAAATGTAACCCATGTATACCTAGAATAACATCAATCAAAACCATAAAGTACCTTTCACCTTGTAGACTTCTCACTCTTGTAGGACCACAAAGATCTATATGAATATAATATAATATTATATAATATTGTATTATAATATATTACATATATAATATTTATATTATATTATATTATTAATATAAATATAATATAATATAATATTATAATATATTTAATATTATATAATAATATAATATTATAATATGTTTATTAATATTTATTGTGTAGAGATTTATATATTGTAGTTTATTTATTTTCAATTTCATTTTGAAATCCTTTTTAGGGGGCAAATCTTGGCATCCAAATTTGGCCAAAATTTTCATTTTAATGAAATCTTTTTTAGGGCAAATCTTGGCGGGCAAATGTGGGTCGTAATTTTCATTTTAATAAACAAACTCTAAAACCTTCATTGAAACCCTATTTTTAGATTGTAGCTCGTCAAATTGGAGAAGTGAAAGGTCAATACCAAGGCTTGACAAAATACCAGCGAGGAAGAGTTTTGAGGAGCCGAAGCCGATAGCGACATTTGGAGGAGTCGAAACCAATAGCGGCGAAACAAACAAGTACAATGCCATAATGTAAAAACCTAAATGTGCTCATTATAGGATCTTGGCTGTAATTTCATTTTAATGAACATACTCTAAAACCCTCATAGAAAACTCATTTTCAAGATGCAACTCACCAAATTGGAGAAGTGAAAGGTCAATACCAATAAGGAAGAGTTCATAGGAGCAAAAAAAATAGTAATAGGGAAAGCAGCAAAAAAAGGCGAAAAACAACCTTCGACGTAATAAAGCTACCAAACCCTTATGGCAAAAGAGATATATTGTTAAAACCCTAAAGGGTTTTTAATGGTACTTCAAGAAGAAAAATGATGGGGATCGATTTTTACTCATTAATATTATGGGGAGAGTGTCTTCCTTGATAAAAGACAACATTCTAGGGTCTACAAGTGGGCACACTTCTCAACCAGGCTCAAAGGCTAAGGGTTGGCATGGTGGTTTCCCAGTGTGTCATGGAGAATAATTCATTCATCCTCCACTAAAGGTTTGGATTTCCTTGCGTAAGAGTTCTTTTCTCTTCCCATTAGCCTCATTCTATATACATATTGCTTCATTTGTATGTTCGCGGATCTTTTCTCTGCATTTAATTGTGTTGGCTGCTACTCTAGGCTATTGCTTGAAACCATGGGAATTGTACACTGAATTAATGGTGGAATGAATGATCCTCTGGATGACCCTAATGGGGTCTCTAATTGCACCACATAATCCAAAACATTTCATGATGTGTCGGTGGTTGAGTCTATTAGTATCTCTCCGTCTGCTTCTTTCATCCCATTCTCTGACTGTGAAGATGGTGGTGTTCAACAAGCTGGAGAAAGGAAAGGTAAGGGATCTTCTGATAACCCTAATGTTTTAACTATCTCTACAAATTTAGAAATTTTTGAGGCTATAAGCAAAGACAAGTGTAGATTAAAAAATATCATTATTTTTCTAGCCACTATTGTAATAAGATACCTGCAAGGTAATATATTGATGATTGGTTCTTAAATGTTTGGGGAAATAAATTTGGGGTAAGAATTTCTTTATGGTCCAAAATGGGTTTTCAATGAAGTAGAAAGTTTCATAAATATTTTAAAAATATTAACAAATTTTGATTTTGTGATTGTGGATAGGTAGAGCAAGGAGAAAATGAAAAACCAATGCTTTCTAGATGCATTTACAGCCCACCCCATGTGCAACAATGGCATCACTGAAGACATGCATTCACACTAATGGCACTTTTTAGCTTCTTTTTTTTTTTTTTTCTAGTTTTAGAAGCATAATAAATCAACAGTTTGCATACTATGAAATATTCTATCTTCAAAACTCTATATATAGAGTTATTTGTAACATATTTTATATATAGTTTTGTAGTGTCAAAAAATGGGTCCCTTGACATTTTCACACTCGTTTGGGTCCTTCTTGTGGATTTTGGCTTAATCTTGCCTTGATTTAGTGTTGTGATGTGGATAACACATTCACATTAGGTCCTGAGCCTTGTGAACTAATAGAATTTAATGGTTCCTTACTAAAGTGTTGTGAAGTATTGTAACACACTTTCACACTTTTCTAGGGTTTTATCAATTAACTAAGCATAATAAATATAATTTAAATCATAATCAACATTAATCTTGCCTTATTTGGAGTGTTGAAAAGTGTTGTAACACACTTTCACACTTCTCTAGGCTTTTCATTAATAATTAAGATTTCTTATGCTTTAATTGGCCCTATTTTACATCCACAAGCCTCATTCATTGCATCTTTTTGAGGATAATCCCAACGCCAATCAGTAACCAATCATAATTTAGGTGTTCCTGGCTTGTGTGGCCTAGATTTAGTGTTTGGTACTCATTCACCACCTTGGATGAATGAGTCCCACCTAGGTCTTTTTGGCCCTAATGCAGGTTTCACACATTTCTAAGCACTTTTCATTTTTGGTCCCATACATTATGTATGATGGGACTCATTCGCCACCTTGGGAAAATGAGTCCCCTGTGACTAAAATTCAAATTTAAATCAAATTTTCAGAGGGATTTTATTCTCCTAGATCTGATGTTGGCTTATAGTGTTGTAATTTCGAGAATTCTTGCATAATTAAGTATAAATACAAGGATCTTTCACTCATTTTCTCCTAACAAGCAATCAAGTGATCCTAGCATTCAAGAGTTCACAAGAGCATTTGAGAATTCACAAGAGAATTCAAGGCATTTCAAGGGTAGATTATCAAGCATTCAAGAGCATTCTTCAAGTGTCAATCATCATGTCAAAGATTGCATTCTTCATATTTGTTATTGTCCTAACATTTGTGATGTAGAGGATGATTCAAGCAAGTGTTTCAAGCAAGATCAACCTTATTCAAGAAAGAGTCAAGAACCACATCCATTGTAGCCATTTCAAGCATTATTGCAACACCTTATTGCAAGGGTTTGGTGAGTTGCAACATTGTCTTTTGTTCATTCATCACTCTCCTTTCATATTTTCTTTCATTTCAAGGTTTAATTACCAACAAGGGGTTTGACCAAGGAAAACCCCTATTCACTAACCCCACAACATTTTTCCATCTTGTGTGTGATTTGCAGGGCTAGGTTGTAGATTGACCAAAAAGCAAAGTTGGAGAAAAGTTGTCAAATCCCTAAAGTTGTCAAAGTTGTCATCAAACCTTGGAGAAGTTCTACAGGTGGAAATTTGCAGTTTCGGATCCAAAAGCCAATCAAAAAGAGCAGAGCAGACCAAGAGGCACAAAATCCAGTTCAAAACTTCCAAAAAAGAAAAATTGGACTGATTCACCACTATTGGAGAATGAGTCCCACTGTATAGGCCTAACAAAGATTTTTACACATCTGGATACCCTTTTGGCTGAAACTTGTTCCCACACATTTTCCTGGAAACTGGATTGATTCACCCAGCTTGGCGAATGTGTTCCAGTCAACATTAATAGTAGATTTTTTAGTGATCCAGACCTCCATTCCACCTTCTCCAGTCTTCTAGGTGCACACTTTTAGTTTCATAGCTTTCTGTTACATTTTGTTCACTTTTCTAGGTCATTTAGAGTTAGTTTGTATTCAATTAGGGTTTTACATTGTGTTTTGCATTTCATTGTATTTTCCAAGTCTACACTTGGTGGTGAACCCCTCATTAGATCTCATTTAGCCCCTAGGATAGCTCTTTGCAAGATTTCAATATCCTTTGCATTGAAATCTCAAGGGTTTGTTCTTGAGTGAAGAGTAAGGAAATTGCCTCTCTCCTTTTAGGTCCAAAACCCTAGAAGCAAAAGAGAGAGAGCACCATTTTCACCATTTTATTTTGGTGAACTTGCATTTAGATCATCATAATTTTGATTTGGAGTGCATTTAAATCCTATATTTAGCTTTCATTAACATTGCATTAGGTTTTGCATTGGTTAATTTGCATTTGAGGCTTTCAATTCTTGCATTAGTGAAAGCTCATATAGCTTGCATTGTTGCATCTAATTTCATTGAAATCAGTAAAATTCTACATTTGCATCTCAGATTTGCATCAAAAAACATAAAAATTCCTAAAATTCAATTCAAAATTTTTGATTTTTTTAAAAAGAAAATAGTACATGGACTCATTCGCCAACTTGTGCGAATGAGTCCCTCTGCATATTTTTCATTGCATTTTCTGTCATTTAAACCTCATTTTCTGAGTTTCTGTTTGTTGTTGTTATCTCTCTGTTTCAGTTTGCATACTTTATGTTTCATTGCATTTAGCTTAAATTCATTCATCTTGTGCATTGCTTAAAATCAAAATTGCATTTATAACATTGTTGCATAGTTTACAATCTGAAATTTGCATCATGGATATGTGCTTTAACAAGCTTTGGATGTCATTAAAGTCCTTAGTGGAGGTGTCAAGTTGTGCTTTTGGAAGTGACCCTAATGACATTGACCTTACTCATGCTCACTCAACTCCTAATGCATGTCCTCCTCATGATGTTGACATCATTGGAGAAGATGATGACATCATGAATAGGTTCCTAAACGATTGTCTTAAGAACCTTGAAGCTAATGCATCCTTCTATCCATCTATAAAACAACAAGATTTTCCTACAATACCACCTCTTGAGATGTTTGGTTACTTACATCTTGAAACAAAAGTTGAACCTAAGATCCCTACAATAGGTGAATCTAGTTCCTTTAGACAAGCAAACTCTCAACCATTTTATGATAATAAAGTAACCAACACTCCCATCAATCTTGAAGAAACATATGGAAAAAGATTCACAATCTTGAGTAAACAAGGATGCGATACAACAAGTGAACATGAAATTCATCAACTCCTAGAGAAAATACTAGCTAATGAAAACACAAAGGGATTAGGATATCAAGATCCCTCTCATAACGGAAAATCCCCTAGAGAATATCTAAGGCTTCGTGATGATGGTATGGTGATCTTGGATTCCCCTCCCGATATGAATGTCCTTCTTCCTAAAGAACAACCAATAGATCATAACAATAACAACGATAAAGATAATATCATATTAGGGCCTCCTGCCCTAATCCCATCTAGAGAAGTTGGTGAATCTAGCAAATGCAAGAGGGCTTACAAGTGACAAAAACTAAAGTCTCCTCGTCCACCATCTAAAAGTGAAAGGAAACTACAATTGCCTTTGAACAAAGAACTAATAACATTACCAACTATGAATAGATTAGTTCTATATCCTAAAGTTGCAAAAGTACCACATTGCGCATACCATCGAATTCTCGGACATAGTACTAATGAATGTCGTGCATTCCAGTTAGTATTGAAATTTTTTCACTTTGATGGCAATGATTGCCATCGTGTGATTGCCTAGCTTAATATTGTTTCACCCATTGTCATGTAATAGTTGTAGAACATTTTATTCTCACTATTACATAACCTTTCCCATCACCTATCTCGGCTTATTCTTGTCTCACATGCAGTGGGGGAAAAAAATTGATAGCCTTGTCCTAGTAATTCATTTGTCATTGTCCCTTACGTTTGTTGTTCACCTTCCGCTTATACAAACTGAGATTGGGAGGTCGATGACTTGCTCATAGGTTGACTCGCATTTTCCTTACTAGTCTTTTTCATTATTTATTTTTTATTTTCTTTTGTATGTGATTGCATGTGCGTAATGTGATCCCCCATGACGTTCTATTTGATGTTCTCTCTCTTTTTGTGATATTCCTCTATTTGTACCTTCATTCTTCTCTATGTCGTGCATCTCTTTCACTTTTTATCCTGTGTTTTCCTTTTGGGAATGACGCAAGGCGTCAAGACACCCTATGTCTCTTCCATGTTGACCCAAAAGACTTACTTTTTCTTTTTTCTTTTCATTTTCTCTTTTGTCTTGTGTTTTCCTTTTGGGGATGACACAAGGAGTCAAGAAACCCTATGTCTCTTTCATGTTGACCCAAAAGGATTTTTATTTTCTTTCGCCTTTTTGTTTATCTTTCTCATCTTTTGTCTTGTGTTTTCCTTTTGGGGATGACACAAGGTGTCGAGACACCCTATATCTCTTCCATGTTGACCCAAAAGGCTTTCTTTTTCCTTTTCATTTTCTCTTTTGTCTTGTGTTTTCCTTTAGGGATGACACAAGGCGTCGAGACACCCTATGTCTCTTCCATGTTGAGCCAAAAGGCTTTTTCTTTTCTTTCGCCTTTTTGTTTATCTTTCTCATATTTTGTCTTGTGTTTCCCTTTTGGGGATGATGCAAGGCATTGAGACATTTGTGTCTCTTCCATGTTGACCCAAAAGGTTTTTCTTTTTTTTCATTCTTTTTGTGTCATTCTTCCAATTCTATGTGTATTTAGGGGATGATGATAGTTCCAAGCTCTCTAAGAATATTGTAGCAAAGAATATACTAACCCCAAATCCATAGATTCTTTATGTGTTTGGTGTTTTCATTTTGGGGGAAACCCCCTCTCTTTTCTTTTACTCTTCCATGATGCAGCTTTACTCGAAAATATATGACTTGGCACAGGGCTTTCTAGATTAGCTCTCATGTCTTCCTTCTTGTTAGTATTTTTCATTTGCTACTTTAAAGTAATCTCTCACAGTATGGTGTGTAGCAATTTATTTAAAGTGGGGGCATACATTGGCATTATTCTTTTGCATTTTTCTTTTTCTCGATTCTTAGTGTAGCCTTCTTATTTCATACAATGTGTTTGTCGCTTCATGGATGACATTGGGTGTAATTTCCTTTAGGAGCATATTCCTCTTAGTGGCTTGATGCGAGGCACTGCATCCCCTAAGTTGTGAATCTTTTATTCTTTGATTGGTCCTCTCTTGGAGACATTAGGCACAATGTTCCCTAAGTTAAAGACCTCACATGAACTAAGCAAGACTCCTTTGAACATTCTTTGCATGTTGCATGTTGCATTTGTTGATATATGGCCACCTTGCATAACACAACTTGCATGCCTGTAGTGCCATCCTGTTTGTTCATGAGCTCCAAGCATACAAAGTTCTGCTTGTCTCATGAAGCTCAAAAATCATTTTTGTGTGGCGCCTTATTAAAGTTATCAGAAGGTATAACTTTGGTATGGTTTGAGTGGGAAGCCCAATCCAAGGCATGACTTTTCCCATAGCCACTTGTGTGTGTGTGAGTGCATACCAGCCATGACTGTATGTTTCTCACCCGACAGATAGTCAAGAGTTCCGTCGCCTTAGAGTGAGTATGCATTTTTTGGACAAACAACCTAGATCTGATCCACATCGTGATGGACAAACGATCAAAGCTTGATCCAATTGTTTTATTTCACCTTTTCTTTTCTTCATCTTTGGCAGTGTATGCTTGGCCTTGTCATTGTTCTTTATATCATTTTCATGTGTGTTCATTTGTGCTTATGTTGGTTTGCCATGGGATCTTGATCTTGGGGGCTTGATCACCCCTCTTGATCGTTGTCGTCCCATATTGCTAACATTGGTTCATTGGAACCCCTCTTAGTGCATTTTTTTCTACTTCAGTGTGAGTTTGAAGCAGGTTCATCCTCTCACTAAAGTGGGGGCTAAATGTAGTGTCAAAAAATGAGTCTCTTGACATTTTCACACTTGTTTGGGTCCTCCTTGTGGATTTTGGCTTAATGTTGCCTTGATTTAGTGTTGTAATGTGGATAAGATATTCACATTAGGTCTCGGGCCCTTGTGAACCAATGGAATATAATGGTGCCTTGCTAAAGTGTTGTGAAGTGTTGTAACACACTTTCACACTTTTCTAGGGTTTTATCAATTAACTAAGCATAATAAATATAATTTAAATCATAATCAACATTAATCTTGCCTTATTTGGAGTGTTGTAACACACTTTCACACTTCTCTAGGTTTGTCATTAATAATTGGGCTTTCTTATGCTTTAATTGGCCCTATTTTGTATCCACAAGCCTCATTTATTGCATCTTTTCGAGGATAATCTTGACACCAATCAATAACCAATCATAATTCAAGTGTTCTTGGCTTGTGTGGCCCAAATTTAGTGTCCGGGACTCATTCTCCACCTTGGGCGAATGAGTCCCACCTAGGTCTTTTTGGCCCCGATGTAGGTTTCACACATTTCTACGCACTTTTCATTTTTGGTCCCATACATTATGTATAATGGGACTCATTAGCCACCTTGGGCGAATGAGTCCCATGTGACTAAAATTCAAATTTAATTCAAATTGCTTGTTGAATTTTATTCTCCTAGATCTAATGTCAGCTTGTAGTGTTGTAATTTCGATTTTTTTTGCATAATTAAGTATAAATACATGTTTCTTTCACTCATTTTCTCCTAACAAGAAATCAAGTGATCCTAGCATTCAAGAGTTCATAAGAGCATTTGAGCATTCACAAGAGCATTCAAGGAATTTCAAGGGAAAATTATCAAGTATTCAAGAGCATTCTTCAAGTGCCAATCATCATGTCAAGGATTGCATTCATCATGTTTGTTATTGTGCTAACACTTGTGATGTAGAGTTGATGATTCAAGCAAGTGTTTCAAGCAAGAGTCAAGAACCATATCCATTGCAGCCATTTCAAGCATTATTGCAACACCTTATTGCAAGGGTTTGGTGAGTTGGAACATTGTCTTTTGTTCGTTCATCATTCTCCTTTCATATTTGCTTTCATTTCAAGGTTTAATTACCACCAAAGGGGTTTGACCAAGGCAAACCCCTATTCACCAACCCCCACAACATTTTTCCCTCTTGTGTATGATTTGTAGGGCTAGGTTGCAAATTGACCAAGAAGCAAAGTTAGAGAAAAGTTGTCAATTCCCTAAAGTTGTCAAAGTTGTCATCAAACCTTGGAGAAGGTCTACAGGTGGCAATTTGTAGTTTCAGATCCAAAAGCTAGTCAAAAAGAGCATAGTAGACTAAGAGGCATAAAATCCAGTTCAAAACTTCTAGAAAAGCAAAAGTGGATTGATTCGCCACTATTGGAAAATGAGTCCCATTGTACAGGCTTGTCATAGATTTTTACAGATCTGGATACCCTTTTGGCTAAAACCTTTTCCCACACATTTTCCCGAAAACTGGACTGATTCGCCCAACTTGGCGAATGAGTCCCAGTTAGCATTAGTAGCAGATTTTTCATTGATCCAGACCTCCATTCCACATTCTCCAGTCTTCTAGGTGCACACTTTCAATTTCATAGCTTTCTGTTACATTTTGTTCATTTTTCTAGGTCATTTAGAGTTAGTTTGCATTCAATTAGGGTTTTACATTGTGTTTTGCATTTCATTATATTTTCCAAGTTTACACTTGGTGGTGAACCCCTCATTAGATCTCATTCAACCCCTAGGATAGCTCTTTGCAAGATTTCAATATCCTTTGCATTGAAATCTCAAGGGTTTGTTCTTGAGTGAAGAGTAAGGAAATTGCCTCTCTCCTTTTAGGTCAAAAACCTTAGAAGCGAAAGAGAGAACATGATTTTCTTCCTTTCAAGTTTGAATATACAATGAATTATTTTCTAAAATTACTGTTTCAATCCTTTGAGCAGATTTGTTGAAGTTTTATGATTGTTTTAGTTTAATTTTTCCAGTATAATATAAGAGCTTTAAAGTTTTATATCTTTCAATCACAACAAAATTTCAATGACAACTTCTTTTAGTTTGCAATTTCATAGACTAGTTATTGTAACAACATTCTCCAAACATAGGAGTTTGCATACACATCTGAAAGTATTAGTTCATAAATGACTAAATAAATGACTACCATAACTAAATAAATGACTAAACAGTGGCTAAATAATTGACTACAATGACTAAATAAATGACTACAATTTCTAAATAAAATGACTACCATGACTAAATAAAATGACTACAATGACTAAATAAATGACTATAATGACCAAATAAATGACTACCATGATTAAATAAATGATTACAATGACTAAATAAATAACTACAATGACTAAATAAATGACTACCATGACTAAATAAATGATCAGTTAACACCAATAAATGACTAAATTAATGACTAAATATACTATCAAATTGATCAATCAAAACAACCAATAAATGATTAAAAATGGTTTAGTCATGAATTTGGTCGCGTTGTAAATGACTAGAAAGAAACTACTAATGGTCGCGTGACTAAGCTAATGGTTGCGTGACCAAGCTAATGGTCGTGTGACCAAGCTAATGGTCACATGACCAATTTTTAGTAGTTTTTTTTAGTCATTTATTGTTGTTTTTCTACTAGTGCATGGTGGAAGTGGAAACAATAACATGGGTTTTGAACAGGGCAAACCCCTACATTTCTTCTCTTTATGAATGTGCAGATTTCAGGTTTAAAGGAGATTAAAGGAAGTTTGAGGATCGTTTGTTCATTGTTGCATTTGAATCCCTACATCTTGTCAACTCAACAAAACTCACCTACAAAATTATCTGACAGTGATTTGACAGATTTGTAGGAAAAAATGGAAGGCTTTAATATGACATCAAAGGACTATGAAGATAGATTTAGAAAAGCTCTACAAGAACACTCATGCCTTGGGTACCCATGTCCTCCATTTTTAGCCCCATAATTTTAATCATAAGTGCATAATGTCTTGCTCTGCTTATTTATGTTGTCTGAATCTGCCTTTGAATTTTTGTGTCTTATGTATTTGCATCAGAGAGTAAATTGCACTATTAGCCTAGTTAGATAATTGCATTTCATTTCTAAATCCATCCTAGATTTGGTCAAGGGTTGGTTGACTCACCTTTCAAGTTGTAAGTCAATCGCATACCTCATCAAATCTATCAAGATCCCCACAAACATCCTAAGACACACTCTTTTATTGAAACATAAAGAAAAAAACTAAGGGGAGTGCAAACCCTATCATTTTGGGGATTCCTCCCCTTGCACCATTTTCTATGTTTCAAAATTTATACAATCTATTTGGTCTATTGATAGTTGAACAAGAGCATATTATTGTGGAATTAAGATAAATAGATGACGGTTGCATTCTATATGATATCATAGTTGCTATTTTATTATTTTCACATGTTCTCATGGAACATATTACTATAAACTTACAATGACATCTTTATATTTTAAGTTTTTTTATGAGAGTCATGGTTTACAAGTGAACTTGAGTAAAATAAAAGTCATTATTTTCAATATTTCTAAGAAGGAAGCACATGGCACAAACCTCATTTGAAATGTAAGTTTGGTTGAAGTGGTTTCCTCATTTACTTACCTTGATGTTCCTTTCACAAGTACTCCCTCGAATATGCTTCCTGCTACAAAAGAGAGATTATGTAAGGGTTATGTTGCACTCATATCTATTTCAAAGGCAATGCCATCAACCCTAGTTAAAAAATGCTTAAGTGTAATTATGCATCTTCCAAACTTCATGTCACCAACAATATTGTATAGTTGTGAGGTTTGAGGCCCCAAAATTCATAATAGTAGTTGTGCTTGAGTGTATAGAGTTCTTATCTCCATGTTCCCTAAAACTTTGTATGAGAAACAATTAATTTCACATGTAATTATTTTGACTAAATTTGGCACTCATCATCTTTGTGTTTCAACTATATATTTCATGTATTGATGTTGCTTCACACACACACACACACACACACTAGTATGTGAAGCAACATCAATACATGATATATATATATCTTCAATGTGTGAAAGAGGAATTATAGATGAGATCTTTAAAACTTACATAAAATCAATTTAGATAGAACTAAAAAACTAATATCCTTGCTTAAGCATTATTTCAAATTGAGGGACCTACTATTCCTCCCAAACTTCCATTTCTCCTACTTGTTGCCCTCCTTGATGGGAACCCAAGTACATCAAGTGCTCATTTTGGTTGAGATTTCCCTCAAGATAATTTTGGGTGTGCTTTCTCTCATCAACTTTGCATGTTCAATTAGAACATCATATTTTTAAACACCAACATATTTGCACACTCCACAACAATGAACAAGAATCAAAGGACCACTTTCTATTTATGTGTCTAATACATTATGGGATCTAAATAAAATTTGATTGTCTCTTTAGAAAAACTTAAGGCTTTTACAAGATCTTATTCATTATAAGAATCAACAATGTGTAGCCATATTCATAGAGAGATGGGTCAATATACAATTGATCTTCTCAAGAGTCACGAGGATAATTCTTTATCTCAACCTTCCTCCCTCGAAAAACCACAATCATGATTTGTGAAAGGTAAGATATCAACACCAATATAATATTTTAACTTGAATTACCAATTTATATATTTGATTTTTCTTTCTTCCTCTTCATTACATAAATTGTATACATAAAAGACTCTTCAATTTATCACCTAAAGAACTTAAACAATATATACATTGTGCTTAACACTAATTTTAGCCTGAGATTAAAAAAACCCACCTAAACAACATGCTTTGAGCACAACATGCCTTGCCATTAACCTATTAAGGTTATGAGTAGAAATGCAGTTTTTAATGCCATGAGCCTGTTATGGTTATGAGGACATCTACATATCAACCAAACAAGCTTAGCCAGCATTGTGACAATAACCTAGAAAGATTGAAGTGGCACCAATGCAGCGACATTTTTACCTACATTAAAAGAGTTTAGACTCTTTGATGGGTGTTAATGGCAATTGGAAAGTAACAGAGCTTAACGATTCTGGTAGGGTTGGTAACGTAATTGGTGGGTACATTTTTGTTTTCTAATATTTGTTCCGCAATTGAGTTATGGACTTTCCAACCACTCTGATATCGTTGCCGAAAAAAAAACGTACGAGGGACGCATATATTCTCTTTCTTCTGCTCCCTGCACTTGAAAGCCTGTTCCTCTCGTTTTTTGTATCTCGTGTGAGTTACCTACCTAGCTGGCAATTATTAGAGCAGAAAATGGGGAAAAAGAAGGCATAAAAGAAATTTAAAACTTGGTATTAACGACGCCTGAAAGAAACCCGGTCCTCTAAAAACACCTCGTGAGATGGGCCTTCCCTCCCTTCATCTCGGACCGGCCTTCCAAGGCCCACACATATTTATTATTGTAAGTTCTGCAGCCTGAAAAATTATCTAATGTTGTTTTAATTGGGCGATTACTTGCAGGCCGGTCAAGCTGACGGAACCTGATTGTATGTCTGTATCAGAGCATCTAATTATGGCAGAAGCATCAGAAGATGCTCTCTTATTTAAGTACTACTCTTTGCGCGGTTAGTTTTAAACCACTTCATTTCCCCTGGGGCTTCGTGTCCGATTCAGGAACTGAACTCCGTTACAATTTGATGGACGGTGTTCATTGTGTATATAGGTGACCATCTGTTGTAGGGCAGATAATTACAGCAGAGGCATCAGAAGATAAACATACCCTTATCATTTCTCTTGGGAACGTGTGTCCTTTCCAAGCACTTTCCCTCCGTTACAAGATTTGGCCTCATTACCTATCTACTTCTCTCCTCTACTGTTGCCCAGTTATCGTCTTTCAGTCAATAAAATTGTCGTTTGAACATTAGAAAGAAATGGCCTGGAAATTCATCATGTATTAAACGGATCCGAGGATATTCTGCAAGCCTAATTTCATTACAAGTCACAACCCTTCTTTTTTAACTGTTTGTGTTTTTATGCGACTTTACGAAATGCAGAAAAATCAGGCACTCTAAAGACATCTCTTCATTTAGGACTCAATTCAGTCCATTTATGTGTTGTTATAGCTGTTTGAGGTCTAGATTTTGAAAGAGAGTTAGAAAAGAGCTTTAACGAGAGACACCCACGTGGAACCGCGTTTGATTTTCATGGAGGACTAGGTTTACAATGCTTTTCAACATACAAGTTTCCGTTTTGGGGTGGGTCTTCTGATCTTTCTGAGATTGGAACTCGAGACGTTTTGGCTTTTAATGGGCAGAGGCAGAATGGCAACTCCTGGTACGTGCTGTGCATTGGAGCATCATTTTCAGGCTTTGTCTATCAATCACGGATCTCTGTCTCCATCCCAGGCATCCCTTAAGGAGGAAGCTTGCTTTCATGCCAAGGATGATATCGCCATTCAGCAGCAGCATCACAATCAGAATTCCTCACATAAGGACGCTTTGGAGCCTAAATCTATGACCGACTTATCTTCTCAACGGGAGCAATTCTTGGACCTAAAGGTACCCATTACACCATATTTTAGCTGTATTGTTTTTGCCTAGCGGAAAAGATTTTCCCGTCTAAAAATTTAAGCTTTATTATGTGATGACAGACAGGAGAACTCTACTTCTATGACTCGAGCGCTGGTAGGAGAACCAAAAACCATTCTAAGGAACTTTTGAGGATATCAGAGAAGGTGCTAGTTTCGGAGGAAATAATACTAAGCAGTCCCGGAATTGTGAGGCCCTCAACTCCTCTTTATTATTCCGAAGCAGAAGATTTTGGTTCCATGGATGAAGAATCTACCGGTTCGGAAAGATCTCAGCAGGAAGCAAGCGAAATGCATGAGACTTGTGAAAGAGAGGAAGAAGCTGGCAGCAGCAGCAGCAGCCAGGATATAACTGTGTTGGTTGCAGCAGGCTGTCAAAGTTGTCTTATGTATTACATGCTCCCAAAACATGCTATAAGCTGCCCAAAATGTGGAACTTCTCTCCTGCATTTCAATGAGCCTGCAACTAGCAAGGACAAAGAGATTCCGGAAGTCAAAATTGGTTAGGGGACAATACCCATTTTTGTAGGTTTTGATATCTATCATTTTTGTGACCAGGTTGCCTCCTCATGTCATTGTTGTCATACTTTTTCCAAAATCCTCCTTTCAAAACTCATTCTAGAAAATTTCCAGAGAGAAGTGGAAGGAGGTCTGCAACTTCTTGTCAATGATGTTACAAAAAAATAGTGGTTCCTAGTTGCTTTTGCCATGCATATCTGTCTTTGTAAGTAAGACGTACTTCATTCTTTACCAATGATTTGGTTTATGTGCATTGCTTTTTTGGAATCTAATTTTCGACAACAGGAAAAATAAAAAACAGTGATTTGGAGGAAGAAAGAAATGTGTACTAAAATGTCTCAAAGGTGGATTTTATAAATGGACTTACAAGTTTATTCATTGCGATTGTGTACAATCTTAGCTCATTTTTATTATCTTAAGCACATTTGCCAAAGCCTTAGCTCCAAATGCGATTCAAATAGCCATACAAGAAGGTGCTTGAACGATAAGACCATTGCATGATTTTGGTCTTTTGCTGTATGAGTTTCTTAGTTTATAACATGCATGGTTTCAGTTTAAATTCGTTCTTTTTCTGTATAAATTTCTTAGTTTATAACATGAATAGCAATTTGAGAAAGAGGTTAAACAATAAAAAAGTTTCTCAGTTTATAACATGAATAGCAATTTGTGAAGATACAAACTAATTGCATACCAAAAGAAAACAAACCCAGAAATATTCCTCCAACAAATAGTTTTAATTTTTTTTATTTTATCCAAATACACACATTAGAATTGAAATTTACTGGACTGAGACAGCTCACTGGGTGCACCTAGCATGCAAATCTGAATGCCTTTGATAAACCTGATGACACCCTGCAGCATGCTAATCTGAATGCCTTGATGACCCTGATAAGGATCTGTGGGATCTTGCTGACACTTTACCATGATCTGCTCCCTTAGGGTTTTTGTCCCCAAGGTAATTGGACTAACATGCCTGTAGGTTTTCGTCTCCAAGTGCCAAAACTGCTGAAAGCAGCATTACATTCTTGGTAATGAAGTTGAATTTTGTTTTCAATTTTCAGAAGTGTCTTTTGTTTTTCCTCTCAATGCTTTATGTACTCTATCCCTGCATCCCTAGATCATGAGTCATATAAGTCACAAATCCATCCCTAAATCAATGGCAAAATGAAACTGAACTGATAACTGCTAGGTGTCAAACCAAGTCTGCTGCCTTATTCCATCACTCAATTTTTCCTAACTGACGGGAACTACAGTTCTAACTATCTGCTACTCCTAAACTAACAGTCCACTCACCAAACAGTTGCAGATTAGAGAAGTGGACCCCTTGCACCATGAATGTCAAAAAGGGGACGTTATCAATTCAGAAAGAGGTTTAACATTAAAAATCCATATCATGTTTTTGCATTTTAAGTCTGAAAACAATAGCTAATGTGGGCGGTGGGCCACAATTGAATTTTCTTTTGGACAGGTTCCTTTTTTAATGGACCAGCTGGGACCTGAATCTAGGACCTCCTGTGTGCATGGTTGGGTGCTCTGCCACTGAACAATGACCATTGTTTTACCACAGCTTTTGATAGGCTCTTTTGGGACAGTTCATTTTTCCAACACCCCCTTGAGCCACATGTAAATTTTCTTTTGAATAGCTTATTTTTTAATGGATCAGCGAGGCCTTGAACCTAGGACCTCCCATGTACATGCTTGGGTGCTCTGTGTACCGAGCAATGGCCCTTTTTTAACCACAGCTTTTGATGGGCTCCTTATTATGGTTTTGTGGTGGCTCATTTCCCCACACCCCCTTGAACCACATTTGGCTGCCCAGGGCTCATTATTGGGCCCTGATACCAAATGATTGAATATGTAAACAAATGAAACCAACCTAGAAGAAGAATCAGTCATGACTCATAACTGAAGGAATTCATTTCTAGAAGAAGAATCAGTCATGACTCATAACTGAAGAATTTCATTTCTCCTCAAAAGATTATAGGATTGGAGAAATGGAAGAAAGAATCCAAGAAATCAAAAAATACAAGGAACGACCAAAAAAACCCAAAAAAGTCGAGGGTAAACAGAATTTTTTTGAAGAAATGGGACAAGAAATTGAATGAGAAGAATCAGATCGAATAGAACTTTACAGCAAATCTAACTTTGTAACAAATTACTACATAAGTTTGATGTTCGGTTTGTAACATAGGCGACCTTAGTCTCTAACTTCTACGACTGATGCATCTTTATTATAATATTAGCTAATCATGGCATGAAACTGATATTTGTAGGTCTGGTTCAACAGGCCCGATGGACGGTATTGTTTAAGTTCTGTAGATAAGTCACCTTCTGCCTTGGTTATATATCAAATAATAATCTGCAATGGAATGGGCTTGTTAGAATTATTGTGAGTTCTTAAACATTATTTGCAACAAAGATATGGTTGCATTTATAATAATTTATGTCCATCAGTTGGCTACGTAGCATTTCTTTTTGGATTTGTTCTGCCAGGGTTGGCTATCTGACACATAATTTTGTTTGGCTTGTTAGAGCTCCAAATATTTACATTTCTTAAACATAAAGTTTTGATATGGCGTAGCTGAATGAAGCTTTTGTGTTGCATTTTGTCTGTTCTCCATATAAATGTAGCTGTTAACTTTTATAAGCCTTAAGGTTACAAAGCTCCTATGGCTTAATATATTTGGTGTGATTAATATACTGTAAAAGCCTTATTATATTTTGAAAGGAATCTGATGTGCCAAAGATGATAAATCTGCAAGCAACAAATTTTTTATAGTTGAATTGGGTTCCTGGTGTTTATGGATTTCTTTGTTCAACTAGCCAGACCGTGTATAAGGCCTGAAATGTATTGAGATTTCCTAACAAATGTGCTCGGGCATGGAATGCCGGTCCATCTGGCGCATATTTGTTCTTTAACAAGTCTGTTTCGATGAGAACGAAATGAAATGTGGTGCACTTTTGTTGATCTTTTGTCTAAAATTCTGATTTGGTGGCGGAACTCTTGTGAGCTGCAGCCCATCAAAGTTTGAAAATTCAAAAATCATCTGCGTTTTGGATCACACTGGATGATTAGTGTAATCTTAAAATGTTGATGGCTCTTAAATAATGGTCACAGGTCTTTTTGAGAAACCCTGTTTAGAAAAATTATTGAATCTTGAAGCTCCAAAAATCAGTATGGAAACTTAGATGAAATTTTCTGGATTCAACTATATTTGCTTATTTGTATTGACAAGAGGAAAAAATGAATCACTGAATATGATTCGAAATGTTGATATAAATAAACAAACACAGTTGAATCCAGAAATTTCATTCAAATCACATGGACTGGAATTCAAATGGATTTAATCACCTCAAACCTTAACACCCACCATTTCAAATTTTCTTTTAGAACATTTAAGGAGATGAATGTGGTCTATGATAACTACTTACAGCTGTACTTCTGGATTTCATGAAATATTATGAACAATGCCTGTTGGCAGCAGTGGACGTATTTCTGTTCAAAGTCCAAAAGCCTTTTCTCCTACTGGTTTCTGGTTCATACCATCTAGGAGTGGGGCCAATGGGCATGTTTTTCTGCAGTCCAAGAGTCTTTTCTCATAATCACTAAAAAAATTGTCCTGGTCATCAGCTGCTCATCATTATCCAGGAGTTGGTATATGGCAAGGATCAAACCAAGAGAACAGTTCAACAAAGGATCTTACCCGAGAGATCCAGTCAATTATAAAAGGATTATTAAGTCAATAGAGTAGGTCAACAACACCAATGCCATTTATTTAAAAATGGATGTGCCTGTCATGCCAAGCATAACAGCCAATTTAGCAATTCAATGGCAAACTAACGTATATTTGATTCCCTTATAAAAAAGCAGTGGTTGAGATGGTTAGGCATTAGGAATTTTGTATTAGAAAATTCCAGCTGACCAAAAGCTTTGTCTTTCTCATTGATTGGCAAATGAATTATTCAATTCGTCTTTTTCTTATACTGTGGTTAATTCAGATAAAAATCTAAATAGGATACAAAAATAAGTCGGATGTTAATGGCCACATGAATATCTAAATTTTATATAAAAAAATCTGGAGAGATAGCAACAGGTTTAATTTTTTTTTCAGCAATATAATTGATAATATGGGCAGTCCTATAATCTGGCGTTGATTGCAACATGGATATCTATATTATATAGAAATTTAAT
This sequence comes from Sequoia sempervirens, assembly GCA_007258455.2. Taxonomy (NCBI): domain Eukaryota; kingdom Viridiplantae; phylum Streptophyta; class Pinopsida; order Cupressales; family Cupressaceae; genus Sequoia; species Sequoia sempervirens. Next base: position 50,503,838 of record VDFB02000003.1, on the reverse strand, counting down.
TCTCGTGGAATGCTAATGTAGATTGTTTTAGTTAAAAATAAATTTGAAATAATGGGCATAGTTTTATAATCTAGTGTTTATGGAAATATGGATATCTAAATAGCTAAATCAAAAGGATCATTTTTTAATTAAAATATAAATTGAAAATATGGGCAGTCTTATAATCTGGTGTTATAGCAATATGGATATTTAAATTATTTAAAGAAATAGAACTCTTGGACAAGCTGATTTGAAAGGGCTATATTTGAAGGAATATGAGAGCTTTGGTTTTCCTGTTCAGCCTTTCTCATCTTTTCATATTGTTTAAGAAAGGTAACCCAAGGCTTTTGGCATTTACTTTGCCTGTTATTATGCCCTTTAGACAGATTAAGGTTGTTAATATAGCTCTTACCTAACTTTTTTGGATCTTTGGTTGTGAACATCAGAGAGAATGCTCCCAAAGAGAGTGTGGGAAGTTTGTGGTTAAAGTACACAACAAGGTAAAACACAGAAAACTTTGTTTATGTTGTCTTGTATGTCTAGATGATGTACTCTGTTTGCTAGTGCTATGAGAATTTAAGTCTAATTGCTTATTATATTGAACAATATTCCTTCAAAATAATTATTTATTGCATGGGTTAAGCATTCATGTGAACCCATGGCATACATGATTGGGGTCAATCATATTATGTTAAAGAGCATGTAGGCATCCATGTTAACAAAAGATCTCCTTTAAGTTAACATGCTCTTTAACCATTTTAGTTGTTAGGCTCAAGCGAAATATCTTGTTGGTGTCTTTTTGTTGGACCTAGGTTTCAAAGTCTATAAGTAAATCTCATTTGTAGGTACCCATATAGGTTGAGCTTCCAGATTTCTCAAATGTAGGAATGGCTCAAAAGAGGACCTTATTAATTTGGTTGGGCATTCTTATTGGGTCTTTAATCATTCCTATAAATCTTGAGAATACCTATACATACTAGTCTATTTCTAAGCTTTCTTGGGAAAAATTAACTAGCTTGTTTAGTGTTCTATATGCCACAAGTCAAATAGGTTTTATTTTGCTCATCTCCACTATAAGGTTTCTATACAAGTGAATCTCATTTTTGACCTTAAAATGAGTTTGGAAATTCAAGATAGGCTTCTTCACTTTTCTTATAAGGTGTACTTCATCAACTTCCCTGATACTTGCTTTTGGTGTCAATCACCTAATCATAACATCAATGGTTATCCTCTTACACCTTGACCAACCCCTAAGGCAATTCTTGAGATATTAATGTCATATGATAAGGATGAGGGTTGGAATGTTGTAGGAAGGAAGAAGCTCTTGACTTCAAATTTGCCAAATCTATTGACTTGCTCCTTTGGCCAAAATCCAATAGTATGTGTAAATTTGACTCAATTCCTCTATATAATTGGTCTATTCTTATCTAGACCAATTAAGTTTTACTGGCCTCAATGTTGAGAAAATTGGGGTTAATGGTTACAATAAAACATTCAACTTAGTAATCAAATTCAATTAAATTTTTCTAATAAACCATAAATCAATAATAATATGATCAACGATATAATATTATACAACACAATATTACCCATAAAACATGAGAACATTGACATGTGGGAAAATCCTTATGGGTAAAAAAAATCACCACCAAAGAGATCACACGTTCGTACCAATCTCAAGAAAATATAAAGTACATCAATACACTTAGCTCATCTCCTCAATCTAACATTTCTACAATATAACATTCTTCTAACTTGCATCATACAACCTCTATCCTGAGGCCCAAAAACCCATTAGAAGACAACTCCATGGGCCAAAAAATAGATTTTAAATACTATGGTAAAAATTCTCACGACCCACAACGAGAGAGTACCCTCCAAAATAGAATGTAACTCCATGCATAAACATCTTTGACCACTATCATCATAGTTGACAAATATAATTCCCAAGTACCCTCACTAAAGCACTAATTACTTTTTACACCCACAAATAATGGAAGATGTTACAATAACTCTCAAGTTTGATATTTTCAAAATAAATTTTTATTTAGTTGCCCAATTATAACAATATTTTCAAATTTCACCAAATTATAAATAAATAATTATATATGTGTCTACCTTCACATGGGTGTCTTGTTTTATCCACTCCATTGACTTTGAAGATATATACATAATTAATCATCTTTAAACAATTACGTTACAACATGACTAAGAGTTGCAAGGTGAAGAGCACACTTATTCCCAACATTTTTCCAATTGATATTCACATTAAAAAAACATAATAGAGATATGTAAAATAAACTGTGTTGAGTGAAAGGCCCATAACCTCTCTACACCAACAAAATTCATTCATGTTCACTACCTTATTAAATAAATCACAAAATTCTCCAAACTATCAACCTTTTCTATTTGGGCCTTATTGTCCTTAACCAACTTGTGAACAAAGTTCTACTAAACCCCAATAGGTTTAGTATGAATATGGTACATTAGATTTTTCGTCAAACAAATACACTCTGACTGTCACAACTGTTCTTCACTATTTTTCTCTCAAAACCAATATTTAAACATAATGTTGTAGTTATAATGCTTCCTTACAAGCATGTGTTGCAACCATGTATTCCACTTTAGTAATGCAAAGAACAATTATTGGTTGCCTCTTACTCATCCAACCAACTACACCTCCAAACAAAATAAACATAAAGTCATTTGTAGACCTCATACTATCCAAATCACCAGCTCAATTTGTATCCAAAAATGTCTATAGTGATAAGAAAATATGCTTGCAAACCGCTAGCATCTAAACTTAACAGACCTTAGATATTAAATAGAGAAATGCAAGTATTCGATCTATAGAATCTATGGTTTTTGTAGACTAAAAGGACCCTACATATCTTCCAAGGGAAAAATAGAGTGGTTAGTGACTCTATCCCAAAAGTCACTATTCTTTTGATATATTTACAGGTTTGTAAGTAGGCAGATCTTTTAGAGGAGATCAAGGGAGCTATTTTTTGTCACTTGGTCAAAAAAGGAAAATTTAAAAGAAATGTTCTTGATGAGGTTGATTCTAATGATGTATTTGGAGTGGATGATGTTGGCAATTTTGATAATGTCCTAATTTTTGCATTTCTAGAGTGGCGAGTTACAAAGTGCCTTAAGTACACTATTATGAACCTTGAAAATTTGATTTGGTGGGTTATTGAAGAAGAGATGGTTAAAAATGAAAAGAAGAATGTAACTTTTTATCAATCCTTGTGTTTTTTATTTTTTATTCTTTGAGGATACTTTTATATATAGTATTATGATGGCTTTATGCCCCAGTGATGTTTAGTTATATGTTGTGGACATAATTATTGTATCTTTGGTATTATTGTTTCTCTATGAACCATATTTATAAACTAATATTCCAATATAAAAAAATATTTGATTTTAAAAAAATAGCAGTACTTTGGCATATAAAACAACACCTAAAAAGAACAAGAATGAGAGAAGAAGAATATAATTACCATAGATAAGAGTGACAAAAATGAACTTTAGGATTTTTTTTTCTGAAAAAAATCCTAACCTCTAAAATACACACATCCAATGCATTATTCAACAACAATGTTGCAATACATTCACAAAGCCATTGTGCTTCAAATATGATCAATACTCTTCAAGCTTGGAGGAAAACTAAAAGCATAACCCTATAAAAACAATGTTTGATAATTCCATCTTAAGCCCTCAATATAAAGACTTAAGGAGGCTCAAAACACCACCATAAAACAATACCTAGGTTCAAAACAAGCACTCAAAAGCCATGATAAGAATTTTTATGACCTATTTGAGAGTGGCCATCAAAATTAGAATGCAACTTATTCACAAGCATATTTGGCCTCCATCATGCAAATTGATATATCTAACTCCTAAGCACTCCCCCACATTGATAGATCATGTTGCCCACACCAAAGAAATAAGAGCAAAGTGGGGTTAGCTGATATATGGTTGATAAGTTGGTTATCAATTAGAGATGCACTTGAGCGTTGTAAGTATAATAAATCACTAGAACATTGATTATTATAGTTGGGCAATGAAGAATCGTACTCATACTCCATATGGTACATATGGTCGAGGCATGTTGATAGATGATAGATTTCAATGTGATCATGTTAGGTAGTGTCAAGAAAAGGTAACAGATCTTCAAATTGTGGAAGGCAATAACACATGACACTAAATTTACATGACTAGTAGGTGTTGCTCACACAAGAATGTAAAGCAAGGGGTCAAGGATCAAGGGGATGCACACAGGGGTTGAAAATGGCTGATTAGTACCAAGAGATAGAAGACTGAGTTTACATACTAGCAAAATGAGGTAAATTGATGTATACTCCAAATCATGGACCCCCTTTCAATTAAGGTAGATTTTGTTCATTTACGACCCAAATTGTTAGTTTGAGTTTTTCTAAAATTATTGTATTAATATAATTATTCATAATTTGTGATATTTTTAATTTTACCAACAAATATTCAATAAAAGAGACTCATTGTTAAATATAACCTGCATGATATTTTTTTATATACCTACTCCTTATATATCAATCACCAGTATAGTGAAAACTAGGTGACCAATAGGTAATGTTCCCTTAGTTTAAGATAAATAATTAGTGTTGGAGAGGAAGTAATTGACTTGCTTTGGGAGTGGTTTATCTGTGGTGTAAAAACATAATATACAGAGACAAATAAAGTTACTGTATCTGTGCAATAATATTACAAAATTCCAGTTACAATAAAATTTGTTACTACCATTCTCCTTGATTATAGTAAAGCCTCCACGCCCACGACCAACATTCACAGTAGAAATTATAAATTAAAACAAGCAACTGTACTAGAGCGTATAAAACTGCATTGAATAGGAAGCCAGAAACAAAAAATTAGTGTAAATAAATAAATGAGTGGATTACTTCTCAGAGTGGAAACTCAGAAATCAAAAGGTTAAAATTTCATTCTAAGTTTATGAATATAATTTTTTTGGGGCATTCAACTAGTTTTTTCATCACATGCAGACAATGATATTCAATATGGTACGTATATTTCTGAGAAGGAATACTTAAAATCTAAGTTTTCAAAGGAAGAGAACATTTATAAACATTAACTTAGATTAGTAAGGCATTTAAAGCTTTTTGATTTTTTCTTTCATAGAAAAGATATATAAATATGTTGAAAACATTTGGATTATTTATAAGAAATGTATTGAAATTTTTAATATAGTGGTAAGAAAATTATATTCAAATAATAATAAGAGAATATAAAGTAGGTTTGTTAGTATTATAAAGATTTATGGCAAATCAATATTTATTAAATTAAAAAAATAAGATGGACTGAAAATAGATAATTAGTAAAAGAGGAGGAATCCTCCAAATCTCATAGACATGGCATGAGCACACGTCTTTTTGAAGATGGTACATGTTCTAAATATAAAAAAAAAATGTTCGCTTTTATGTTAAAAAATAACAAGAAGCATATCAACAAGAATCAAGATTCTAGAGAGCCATTGTAGTCAACATTCACAAGAACACTAGAGTCTTTGCTCACGTCTTAAATAGGGTAATCCTAATTATTCCTTGTACCAACCTTGATGTTATTTCAATTAAACATTGATTTAGCCAAGAAATTAGCGACTTTATTTTATTTGCTTCTAGTATGGTTCTTCTTAACAAAATTGAAACCACAAATGAGGATATTGGTGTCTTTTTTACATTCATTCAGTTGCCACTACTAGAAGTGAGAAGGAGGCTTCCTTTTGAATTGATCAATCAAGATTTTAGAGTTAGATACTAGAACAATACTAGTAAAATGCTTTATCTTCACTACTAAAAGATGGAGAATGACCACAACCTTAGCAAAATTATTAGAACAAACACCAAGACTATTGGAAAACCAAAACTTGACTATGTCATTATCGTCATGACAAACATATCCCATGCCAAAATTTCCAAGATTGTCTTTTGAAGCTCCATCTACATTAATTTTACCAAGCTCAAAGGAAAATATTCCCATTTAATAAGTTGATAATCCTAAGGGTTATTATTGGAAGAGGTAGAAGAGGGAGAAACCATAGGAATATCAAGTCTCATAAGAACTTTGAATTCTCGCCAAGAACTCAATTGATAATCTTAAATCCCAAATTAATAAGTTTCTTTCAAATTAGTCATAATTCTACTTAAAATTTGATTGAATATCTAATTATACCATGGAAAATCATCTGATTACATTCTCACTATATGAAATTGGGACTAATATCATGCATCAAATCAAAGAATTTTATCTTCAAAAAGGGACTTGGTTGATTCACAAGAGAGTCTTGGATAGGATCAATACTATTCCATGAAATTGCCTACAAATCACACCATTTATAGTGAAGGAAAATGGAAAAGGGTAGGCTCAAAGAAGATGTCTTCTAGTCTCTCTATTTTGAAGGAAAATGATACATCTATTCAAACTAACAACCCCATATTTTCAAATAGTATCATGATGAAGAAATTTATCTAAAGTTGCAAGCCAAATAGAAGCATTAACCTTCAACTGATATTTAGGATGCTAGACCCTTTCTCAAAAGTTAGAGTTCTTAACTTCTAGGTTTTTGCCAAAAGAAATTTATAAATAGTTTGCATTAGGTAGATCCTAGAGTTGTTTAAACCCCATCCAAGGATATTTGAAAGTCTATCTACAAAGATTATAGACACTAAAATAATTATTCCATTAATTATCATTACTATTCATTAATTATTATCATTTCATTAATATCACACCATTATTATCATTACTTATTCACATTATTATCTCATTATTAATTATTTCATTATCCATTATTAATTAGTTAATTAAATAATTATTTATTATTTAATTAATATGAGCTTATAATCTATTTCCCTCATTAGTTAACTCCTTCATAGAATTAGTAACTGTATCATTAAATGAATAGATGAAGGAGTATGTTGATATGCATAAAAGAGTGCAAGATTTTCAAATTGGTGAGTTGGTGATGACACATTTGCAAAAGGAGAGGTTCCCACACGAAACATATAACAAAGAGAAGTGGAAGAAAATAGATCCATGTAAAATTTTGTGGAAATTTTCATCAAATTCCTATGAAATTGATCTTCCATCAGGTTAGATATTTCCCCAATATTTAATGTTGTTGATTTGTATAAGTTCTATGAAGGAGAAACAAGTGAACAAAAAAATATACAATCATATTTTTCGGATGCACTCAAATGGATACATCAATTGACGAAGAAGTTTGAAGAAATTGATAAATAACACAAAACATGTAAAGACAAGGATATATGTGGTTCACCTAATATGGGCTATGTCCATGGAGAAACAATAGTCCTTTCCTTTATTTCATCTAACAAAATGAAGGGATATAACCTACAACACATCCATTATAACTTCCTCTTCTCTCTATCATAATCTCCCCACACAATATAATGTAATCTATAAGAGTAATGCAATGCCCTCACATAAAGAGGGGTTGTCTTCTAAAACAACAAAATCCAACATAACCTCTACCATCATATTTGTGACCTAATGATGAACGGTCCAGATTTACAATGAACAAATATATATAATGTGGCTTTCGGGCGCGCTACCCCCAAACCCCACAGGGGGGTAACTACCTGCACCCCCTACACTATAAATATTAACCAATAATATCATGATCCATAACTAACAATTTCTTTATACAATACACTAAATTTGATGTATCTTAATGATCTTGTCACAACTCAATATTTTCACTTTCACTACTCATTCTTGTCAACCCGACTCTACTACCCATAAATAGGCACCAATCTAGGTTTAATCAAGCTCAATCAATTTAAATCAACATGAACAAATCTAAAACCATTTTTAGTTTAGTTAGTGAATGTAGTTCATGGTTTCGCCATTTTATATGGAATAGTCTTCATGAACTTTTATGAATCACACATCTTGCTTTCACCTTGCACTGATTGTAATGATATTGAATCACCTATATAGAGGTAGCAATGTATCTAGTTACTCTCAACCTAGTGGAATCTTTTGGGTTTGAATCAATAGTTGAGTTTAGCTACCAATTTGTTAGTCTTTTTATATTTTTCAACCTCTAGTAATACCCTCTTGAGTTTAAGATGAGCTCAAAGAGGAAGAGAGAGTACCCACTCTCATTTAGTTGACCTTCAATCCTTCATCATGGTTTGTTGATGAATGGATTTCACTTTTTTGATAACAACCCTAGCCTCATGAGTGAAGTTTAGCTCTAGGAAGTGGAGTAATGGTTTTAGGACACAACACAACCATCACATTAATACCCTCAAAGTCTTTTATTTTGAGACCTCATCTTGCCACCAGTCCCTTATCTATAAAATCATGAGTAGCACTAGTTTTAATGAGTTCAATAACTCTTTGTCCCTTTGGAAATCCTCAAACTCTAAATGGATTTAATCTTGGTGTACCCAAAATCCTCGCAATACGCTTCCTAAAATTTCATCTTGATCCTTTATTTTATCTTATTCTTCACTTTTTGGTTTAGGTTCTTTAGCTTCTAACTCATCTTTAGAGACTACCTCAATGTAGTGCACTTACCCCTTTCCAAGGCATATATGACCAAGTGACCAAAGTTCCTTGTAGGTGAAGCATAATTTATTTCTTCTCAATTCATTTTTTACCTCTAATCTCTTCTTGAGGGATAGCCTTTATACTAATGTCCATTCTTATGGAGAGTTTTAGATGTAAATTATTTTTTTGAAACTTGTTCCTTGGTATGATTGTCTGAAGTGTTGATTCCCTTCTTATTTCCTCTTGTAGGAAGGTGGATCAAATGCTCTAACCAATCCATTGAGAGACTCAATTAGTCCCTTAATGAAAAGTATAGTTAACATTTTTTCCATGATGTTAGAGACCATCATGTATAGTATTTGAATTTTTGTCACATAGTTATCTGGATTGAACGAAGTTACTTGAGTTGAGCCAACACTTTATAATGTACCTTGTTAGGAATAGGTTTTGTACACCTTACATAAAAAATTAATTTAATTATGTAAATTAAATAAATATGTAGTGGGGTGCATCTAGGAGGTTTGTTTAGCCACATTAGATATTTATTTGGGGTCACTTGTAAAGTTGAATGTAACATTGAGTTAGTTATTTTATGTGTGGGAGATATATAATAATTAATTGGGAAAGTATTTAATATTTGTTTCGAAAAGTAAATGAGAGGTCAATATTTTTGTCTACTTATGGTTTTGAGGCACATGATTTTATCTTACCACTTGGTTGTATTTGTGTGAGTTTGTGTTTATAAGAGCAAGCACATGTTTAGTGGTTAAGGTTGGTTGGGTGAGTGTGCTATCATAGTATTGGGCATTTTTGAGCAGTGCATATGTGAAGCATGGCATGGGATATGTGGATCATGCTTGGAAACATGGAGGATACATAGGAGAGGCTTGATGTTTCATAAGTATTCATTGTAACTCTATAAGTGCATGTATTGTTTTATTGTTGAATAATAGGTGGAGTATGGATGTTTTTGAAGGTTGGGTATTTTCCTTCTTGAGGGTTTTTTAGGGTATATCTTATGTTATCTTGTGTCTTGTCTATTTGATCTTTGCATTGTGGTTATTTTGTAAGCTTTCATAGATTATTTTCTCTCATTGGGTTATGTAGGAAATGGATTAAACATTGTAGGTATTATGCACTATTTCCTAACAAGTGGTACCAAAGTTATTCATGGTTGTGGGAGGTGTTGAACACCTAGAATACTAAGAGGGGGGGTGAAACAATATTCTCTTAAACCCTTCAAACATTAAACATCCAATCACTTATGCATATTCAATTGTAGTAAAGAAAGAAAGCATGAAACATTCACAACATCACATAACACATGAACACCAAGATTTTTACGTGGAAAACCCAAAATGGGAAAAACCATGGTGAGGGTTAGCTTACAATATATTATAACTAGTTATAGTATATTTATAGAAATACTCATTGTAGGTGGACTCACTGTCCACAGAGAAAAGATAGAAGAGAGATGGTGGATCACAACCTAATTTGAACTGTTATAATTACATCTAACATATGCATACAAATATTGTCCCATTGAAGCTCAACAATAATCTTTATCTAATTCTGATTCAACACTCTGCCTCGCTCTTCATTCACACAATTCTAATCTTCAACTTAACATTTGCAACTTAGCTTTGCACTGCTCTGATCAAATTCACATCATCTCATCACATACTACATATCATACATCAAAAATACTGAAAACAATCCAACTTATATATCCGCATCAAGTGTAACATCAATTAAGTTGACCTAATTAGATGTAACAATTAAAATATACCTTGTCGGCTCCAAAACTCTTCAACCACACAATACACTATAATTCAAAACTCAAAACATCTTAAGATAGGTTGACATGAACCTATAATAGATCCCACATAAGATAGCAATACATATTTAACCTTCACATATCTTCAAACATATTGGGTCGGATTCACATAAGACCTAAAGGAAAAAACCTTCAACTATGTATCCATATCTCGACACGTGGACCTCAAAACTTGATGCCAATTGGAATTCACACTCTACTAACATCTAGAAACTTATCTTCAACACTGCAAGGCAAAAATCTCATCCATAGAGAAGTGCAGATTCTCCCACACAAACACATTGTACAAAGAATAACTATAATATTCCAGGCCGAACTCTATTACTCATATCTCTCAATCCATTTTTCCAAACATGATGAAAACTTGGAATTAGGTACATCTAAAATCCAAAAAAATGATGTTAGAAGTGCAAAGTGATATCTTCATTTGTGAAGTGGTGAAGACCCAAAAACTAACGCACTGTTACACTGAACTGGTAGATTTGACACTTAGTCCAATTTCCACATAACATATGTTTCTAGACCAGATCATCTTGCAAAAATGTCTTCCTTAACAACTCCAAAACCTGTTAGAACTGATCAAAATAATCCGCAACAATGTTGGCATCAATGACAACATTGTAATACATCGCTATGTACCTTCCATGCTCATGTTTCCAAACAACATCATCAATGACATTCTTCCAACAATCTCCCCCTTTTTAATTAATGGTAGCATGCCAAAAACTCCAAAACTACTCCAAAATAAGAGACCCCTTTGACATCAAGGGAAAAGGGCGCCTATACAAACTGTTCTAACTATCGCGGAACTCCCCCTGAGAAATGTAAGAATATATATAAATTGAAAAGTATAGATTGAATCCCCCTGAGTCATATACTGAAGCAAAAACCAAAAGGTACTAGAAAACTTCTTTTATATTGTCCACATATGTACAAATAATCTAAAAATATATATTGAAAATGCATAAATGAATAAGAGATAAGTCAATCGGAGGTGGTTGACGCTTGTAACTTCTTCAAGTGGTCTTCCTAGGATTTCCAGTAAGTTGTCTACTCTATATTTCAAACTCCAACAATAACTCTTCTCCCTCTTCTAGAGTGGCAGGTATTAGATTCATTTGTTTGGCTTTGTCTGCACTTAGGATAGCTTTTGAAATGAGTAATAATTTTGGATTGAGCAAATCCCTTACCTCTTTGAACTACAAAATAATGTGTTCTTTTTGTGCTTGCAGTTGGAAGAACTTATTGTGTAGATCTTCAATTGCATTCCTTGTTACACCGATTAGGTCGAGTGTTGGATCATAAGCACTTGAGGCACCATCAATTTGTGACTCAATAGAGCCCATCTCCTTCCTTATGCTCTATGTGGCTCCAGACCACTTCATTCCATACTGGTATAGAGCCTTTGCCTCATCTACACATCCTTTAGAATATTTTAATAACTTTGAAAACTTTTTATGTGCAATTGCACATTTATCTGTCATCTCCAACATCCTCTTGTCACTGATCCTCTTCTCTACTTCCTTCTCTGCTACTTCCTTCAATTCAGATGCATGTCTTAAAGGAGTCAATCAATAGTTTGAAACTTTCCATATTCAAGAGTGTGGTGTCAACATTTGATCTGAGTATGGTCTCTTGCAATGCCTTAACTTCTTCTTCCATAAGTTCTCCACTCTTCTAATGTGTTTCAATTATTTCCTTTTTTGTTAATGCATGGAACATGTCTCCCAATTGTAGCTTATGGATGGGAGAGATCTTTTCCAATTCATCATTTCCTTGTTGCATCGGTAATTGTAGCAATTGGGATGATACGACAGGTTGAAATTTAGGATGCATACTCAAAATATTCTTCAAGGAATCTCTGGAGGAGTCAAAAGATTCACTAGAATCCTTAGCAATTTCCACATACTTCCCCTTGTCCTCTGCTATACCAGATTCTATTGGTTTTTCTATTTCTACATCTTCGAATGCATCCTTGTTCTTGTATTCATCTTCTTTGTGTTCTTCTTCCTTCTCTTCATTAACCTTTTCTTCTTCATTCTCTGCATCATCATTCTTATCATCATCAACCTTGTTTTTGTTCTCTTCCTCTATGATGTTTTCAATGTTTTCTGAAGGAGTAACTTCATATTTTTGTACTAAAGGAGGAGTGGTGTTATTTTCCTTTGCAATGTCTTCTCCGATCATTGTATCCTTATCATCTCCTTTTGTCATGTCCTCCACTTCCGAAGGAGTGTTATCCTAAGCAACTTCCTCATTTGTATCATACTCATTTTGAGCATCATTTTTCTGCACTTCTTCCTCTACATTAGGTTCTCAAGCAGTGGTATCATCATTCACTTCTTCCTCAACTACTAGAGTCAATCCTAGCTTATGTAAAATCTCCTTTGCTTTATCATTTCTTTCCTTTCCGATTCTCTCTAGATCATCTTTGTCTTTACCCATAAGGGTAGTAACCCTTTGTTTGGTCCTCAACTCCTTTCTAAACATAGTAGCCAATGTGGCTCTATCATTCTCAGATAATGGAGCACTCTCTCCAAATCCTCTTCCTTAAGCCTCTCATGCTCTTTTATTGCCTCTTGTCTCCTTTCCAACAAAATGTTCCACAAATTTTCAGGAACATGTTTCTTGATATTTCACATATCAACTTCAAGTACAACAATAAACTTGTCTATAGCTTCAATGGTAGTAGCCTTGTTTATTTCATTTGCATCCTTATACAGGGTTGCAATCTCTCCTAACATGTCATTTTGCAAAATTCTATTAAACAATGCCTCTAACTTCATGGCGGAATGAGTCCTTACTGGTTTAGATTGTTTTTGCTTTTTTATTTTGACCAAAGTCTTCTTTGTTTGTTTTTCTTTCTTCTTCGGAGAAGCCTTCTTGGCTTGCTTCTTCTTTTCTCTCATATGTATCTGAAATGCCTCTTTTTCTTTTTCTATCTCTTCTTCACTCTCAATGTCAATGATCAATATCATATCTTTTCCTTTTTGTACTAGCTTCAACTTGTGAAGCATCCCTCCTTTTGTGGAGAAAAGGGGGTACATATTGTTCCAATTCTTCCTCTTCTACAAAATAATGTCAATACCTTTCTCTCTCATTTCTTTTTTCTTCACTCTTCTCTTGGTTGGGGCAACAGGTGGTCCAAAAATGGCAGTCTTCTTCTTCTCATCCCTGGTGGAGTGCAGAACAAAAGGGGATTTCTCCCTTACCATAGGGCTACTAGTTGTCTTTCTTTCCTCTCCAATAGAAGGAAAAGTACCAGAGGACTTCTGGATAGGAGTAGTAGCAATCCTACCAGATCTCCTTGAACTTCCAGATTCTTCTGCAACACCTGAGTCTTCCTTGGCTCTCTCTCTAGCATACTGCACTCTTTCTTTAGAAAGATCCATTTCTTTTTCATATACATCTACCATCTTGTCCACATCCTTCTTGATCTATGGTTTCCTTTGTTCTATGTGAACTTCCATGGAATTTTCTTCATAAGTCCCATATCTAGGTTTTGTGGTGTCTTTGGGGCTCTTGAACAAGATGTCAACATAACCATTAAGATATTCTTCTGTAACCTCATAACCTAGTTCAAGAACCCAAACAATTCTTGTTTCCATTCTCCCCATAATGCATTGGTCTGTAGATACAAGGATTGTGATATCATCTTTGTATCTCTCAATAATTTTCCTTGGAATTTTCTCTCTATCATGCATTCTCTTCTGGAATACTACAAAGAAATCAGTAAGGGAATCATCTTGTGCATTGAAATCTCCAAGACTCCTCATATGATCTACAATTTGGTGTGCAACAAGCCTTCCTCTTATCCATTTTACACTTCCAATTATGGGAAGCTCCTTCAAGAAATAAAAAAGTAAGCACATAACCAAAATGCCATACTTAAAAGCATATTTCTTTTCCTTATTTTGCTTCAATTTCTTCATTAATTGTTGCCTAAGCAACTCACACAGGTCATAATCTGATCCATTTTCTACCATCTCATATGCCACTTTGATTACAATGGCAGATATAGAATTGTCTTTGTTTGTATAATAGATTTTGTAACCAATCATTATAGCTGCATGTATCTCATAGTTGTATTTTTAATTGGATTTACTTCAAGATCTCTCTTGTCATATGTTGCACTTGTTTTCTCCATAACCACTTCATTTTTAATGGACTTCAAAATAGGGACAAATCTGGTGGAGCATAGACCGGTGACTACTCTTATTAATTCCTTAGTGATCATATTAGGTACATTGGTCCAAACAAACTGATCATGAACTATGCTCAAAACCATTCTAATCCACTTGATATCATAAAATAAATTAGGGAACCATTGTCATATATCTAGTTTCTTCTCAACTAGGTTTTTGTATTTAGGCTTTAGGGCGAATTCCTCACCAATTAGTTCATTTTCCCATATATCACTTAACTTAGTGAGAGAATGCTCTTCCATTTTTCTATAAATATAAGCCCTAATATCTTCAATCGGTAAAACCCCATATGGAATATGCAAGAATGCACCTAATGGGTCATCATCTATGGCTTTCGCAGGGTACCTCTTGAATTTTGGTTATTGTTTTTTTGCAACCTCTATGACCCTTAGTGTAGCCATTGCAATATATATTTAAACTATTTCCAAGAATATTTGTTTGAAAATTAGCGTAAACAGATTTGTAAAATACCTTTTCTACGCTTATCGAATTAGGGCTTTGATGCTCTAAATCTCAAATCGCCTTATACACTTTGAATTCTATCTTCGCTGCTCTGCTCCTGCTCGAATGCTTTTGTGAAATGATTTTTCCTTAGTGGGTTTACTTTTAACCTTTCGATTTGACCTAATTTTGCATTGAATGCTTCAACACATAAAGTTGGAAACACTTTATTTGTATGCATAGACAACTTTCGAAGCTCTGCAAACTTCTGCATCGACATATTTTCTTCTGCGGTCTTCACAAATAGATCAATCATGTTGATCTATATCACATATCTTCATGCTCAACCTCAACAATTCTTTTTTGATGGGGGATAAAAGATATCCATTAAAGCTCCCCCTAAGCAATAGCTCTTGGCTTAGTTTTAGGGGGAAAAATATGCATCAAAGGATGGTACAGATTCTACCTTGTCTTCTGTCTCTTCCTTCTTTCTCCAAATATTTTCCATTTCCTTCTTTACTTCAACTGGATGAACCCTTTTAACTGGTCCATTCCTTTTTATCGGATTATCCTTCCTTGTATTTTTGCTTCTGCAAAACTTGAAAATGTGTCCATGTCTACTGCAATTGTGACATGTGATATTATTTTGAACAATATTCCTTCTATTCACTTTAGATCTACATTGATTAGCCTTGTGTCCAAATCCATAGCATGTATAACAGTATCCATTGAAAGATTGAATCATTGTAACATCGTTATAGTCATTCATCATTTGACTTCTGCATTCAGTTGCTCTATGACCAAATCTTTTGCATGTAAAATATTGACCAAAAAAGGATGGAACATTCTAATTCATTCCACTTCTACAATCCATTGCTTTATGTCCAAATTTATTGCAAGAATAGTAAAAACCATTGAAATATGGGTACCTTTGTGCATTTGGGTGTCTTACCAGTGGTCTTCTAGCTTTATTTCTTTGATTCTTGATCTTGCCATTTTTCTTGTCTTCAATCTTCTTTGGTTCATTTATCTTCTCTTCTGTATTAGTTGTCTAATTTTCTTTTGAGCTTTCACCTTTTTCAAATCCTAATCCATCGTTGTTTTTAGAGACTTTCTGCTCTACAATCAACTCATCAAGCTTTGTACCACTCATTTTAAATTTTTGCTCATGACCTCTTGTTTTTTCCAAATCTTATCTCAGAATTACCACTTCTTGTTCAAGCCTTATACATTCCTTTGATTTTCTTTTCACCATTACTATTCAAGAAATCTTCAATTCTTTTTCTTCAACTTACACTTTCAAACCAATGATGGATTCATTTTCTTGTTTCAACTGCTCACTGACTTCCTTATGCCTTTCTCTGAATTTCTTGATTTGCTCTCTCAATTTTCTGATGCATTCATAATTTTCTTATTTGATTTTTTCTTTTATATCTCTATTTTCATCTTCAGTCTTTTCAAGATCTTCAAGGGAAACTTTGAGTTTTCCATCTTTCTCAAGCATGCAATCTTCTTCTATGAATCCAACTGTTAGAATCTCTTCCAGAGGAATAGGAAATTTCCTATCAGCCATGTGTTCAACCTCCAATATCTTCCCAAAGCGGTTAAGCTCCTTCAAAGGAACCAAGCTTTGATACCAATTGTTGAACACCTAGAATATTGAGAGGGGGGTGAATCAATATTCTCTTAAACCCTTCAAACATTAAACATCCAATCATTAATGCATATTCAGCTGTAGTAAGGAAATAAAGCATGAAACATTCACAACATCACATAATGCATGAGCACCAGGATTTTTACATGGAAAACCCAAAAAGGGAAAAACCACAGTGAGGGTTAGCTCACAATATATTATAACTGGTTATAGTACATTTATAGAAATTCTCATTGTAGGTGGACTCATTGCCCACAAAGAAAAAGATAATAGAGAGATGGTGGCTCACAACCTAATTTGAACTATTATAATTTCATCTAACATATGCATGGATACAATCCTATTGAATCTCAATAACAATCTTTATCTAATTTTGATTCAACACTCTATCTCACTCTTCATTCGCACAATTATGATCTTCAACTTAACATTCACAACTCAGCTTTGCACTGCTTTGATCAAATTAGCATCATCACATCATATACTACATACCATACATCAAAAATATCGAAAACAATCCAACTTATATATCTGCATCAAGTGTAACATCAATTAGGTCATCCTAATTATATGTAAAAATCAAAATATACCAGCCATCACTTGTAGCAGAGTTGGCTGGGGCTTGGGGTTTGTATCCCTCGAGGTGATAGGTTTGACTCTGCTTCGTAGTGGAAAAGGAAAGGGTCAATAATATTGTGTTAGTTCCTTCTTCGCTGACCCGAGGTATAGGAATGAACTTTACCACTAACCTCCTTGAGGTTAGATAATTTTAGCCACCACTTATAGCGGAGTTGGTTGGGGCTTAGGGTTTGCATCCCTTGAGGTCATAGGTTTGTCTCCGCTTCATAGTGGAAAATGAAAGGGTTAGTAATATTGTGCTAGTTCCTGCTCCGCTGACCTGGGGTATAGGAATAGACTTTACCACTAACCTCCTTGAGGTTAGATAATTTAAGCCACCACTTGTAGTGGAGTTGGCTGGGGCTTGGGGTTTTCTCCCTCGAGGTCTCAAGTTTGACTCCCACTTCGTAGTGTGAATGAATAACGGGGTTAGTTTCAAAGTGTTCCAGTGGCCTGCTCTGCTGACTTGGGGTATAAGACTGGACTTAATAAAAAAAAATCAGAATATACCTTGTCGGATCCAAAAATATTCAACCACACAATGCACCATAATTCAAACTCAAAACATCTTAAGATAGGTTGGCATGGACCTATAATAGATCCCACATAATATAGCAATACATATTTAACCTTCACATATCTTCAAACATATTGGGTCGGCTTCGCATAAGACTTAAATGCAAAAACCTTCAATTGTGTATCTATATCTCAACACATGGACCTCAAAACTTGATGCCAACTAGAATTCACACTCTACTAACATCTGGAAACTTATCTTCAACACCACAAGGCCAAAAACTCATATGTGGAGAAGTGTGGATTCTCCCACACAAACACACTGTATAGAGAATAACTGTAATATGTTAGGCCGAACTCTGTTACTCATATCTCTCAATCCATTTGTCCAAACATGATGAAAAATTGGAATTAGGTACATCTAGCATCCAAAAAAATGATGTTAGAAGCACAAAGTGATATCTTCATTTGTGGAGTGGTGCGGACCTAAAAATTAACGCACTATTATATTGAACTGGCAAATTTGACACTTAGTCAAATTTCCACACAACAGATGTTTCTGGACCAAATCATCTTGTAAAAATGTCTTCCTTAACATCTCCAAAACCTATTAGAACTGATCAAAATTATCTGCAACAATGTTGACATCAATAACAACACTGCAATACGTTGCTATGTACCTTCCATGCTCATGTTGCCAAACAAAATCATCAATGACATTCTTCCAATAGGAGGAGTGAACTCCCAAGTTTGGTATAACCCTTATTTGAGTAGATTTGGTACAAATTTGAATCCATCGCTATGCAGAATAGATCTAAGGAATTACAAGGTATGGACACATTGTGTAGGTGTTGTTTTTCAAATTTGGGGTTTTGGGTTTTGCAGATTTATTTGTATTATTGTGGATCTTGGGTTTAAAAAATGTTGGATCAAAAGGGTTTCCTGTATGGGTTTTCATTGAGGGTTTTACAGGGGAAGTTGCATAGATGACCTACTGATATGAAATGAAACTCACCATTGGATTTAGGATGACCAAGAAATGAATATTCATATAAACTTTTTGCTATTTTGACCATTGTGAAAAAATGCAAAAAAAATTGCCCCATACCCTAGGTCATATAGTCGTATGACCATCGATGTCTATAGAGAGGAAAAATTAAAAAAATCCTACACTCAATATTAAAAATAAATAAATTAAAAAATGTTGGGCGAGTCTATAGACCCCTACACCCAATGTGCTTTCCAAGCATACAACATTGACAGTGGACGTATTGTTTATTTCCAGCAGTTAGACTTGGTCATCGGTTGATTGGTATGTTTCATCTTGGCGAGCACTTAGGCCCCTAGTCACGGTCGAGCCACCCAAAACCCATGAAAAAACTTAACCCCTCCCCTTGGGAGGAGTGAAAAATTAAAAATTAAATCATTGTTAATTTCTAAGTTGGGTTTGTGCCACCCATGCACCACCCATGGGCTACCACAAAGAAATCATCTAGTCAAATTTGGTAACTTGTTTTGAACAGGCATAACTTTCACTCAAGATGTCAAAAATTCAACTTCCAATAGTCAATAGAAATCTCTTTGAGAACTATGTAGTGGTATAGGTTTGGTTCCACGATCTATTTGTTTAATATCATTTTTGGGGGGCCTTAAAAGTCAGATGTTTCTCTGATACATGATTTTGGAAAACTTTTGCATATAGAATTGGATTTTCAATTTTGAATAGGCGTTGGAGAGAATTTGAAGTGTACTACATAGTGGATTAGATGTGTTTTTAGTTTGTTGTTCAAAGAGAGGTTTTCATTTGTTTTATCACTTGTAGGTGCTTGATATTTCGAGGTGTGATTGTGTGAGCACCTGAACGAGTTAAGAGGCGAAACCTTGGGGGAGTACATGTTTTTATGTGATATTTTATGATGGTACAATTGATTATTAGTTTGGTGTTTCCCAATACAAGTTTATAGGTGCTTTCAGAGTTTGGACTTTGATGGTGATAAGTACACTTGTTTTCTTCTAGTTTGAGGACATGGGTTGACATTTGTGGATACTTGGAGTCTCAAGTTGGTGAGTTTTGAGTGTAATTACAATATTGGTAATGATTATAGTTTCATGGTGTAGACACTTAAAAATGTCCTTAATGATATCATGCACTCGAATAAGGTATACTAACACCATTTCATCCTCAAACCTAACCTCTTTTTGCTTAATTAATTAAATCCGCCTAGCTATTTATTTAATTGTCACTTTCATCTATTAACCTAATTAATTTAATCGGGTTAATTCACCCCCTTTCATGCTAACATTTTGTCTTATTAAATTAAAATACATCAAACTATTTAATTTAAATCCCTAAGTCCTCTTATTTAATTAAATACCCTAAGTTATTTAATTAAATATTATTTCACTTTCCCCCTTTTCATTAAATCATTTTATTTAATGAATATCATCTAATTCCCCTAATTGCATAATTAAACCTTTTTTTAATTATCAATTACTAATAAATCTAATTCCCCCCACTTGCAAAGGAATATTTCAAGGGAATATTCCTCCTTTACACATTCCTCCAAAAGGAATATTCCTTCCCCCTTTTTGCACATTAAAACTTTGTTTTAATTTGCTAAATGTCTATTTTTCCTCACCCATGAGATTATTCCAAAGAATATTCTCTCTCCTCACTCATTTGAAAAAGGGGAATATCCATTTTTCTAACAAACTTACAAGACTTCTTGTGCAAGTTAACTTATGACTTCCTATGCAAGTTAAAAGTGTGTTTGTTTGGATAAAGGTGAACCCTTAATTAAATCTCATCATTGATTCTCATCCCTTGATGAGAATCCATAATCCATGTCTCCAACTTCCTCCATCCTTGACCATTGATGAACCTTTTTGATCTCAACCCTCCATTTCTCATTTTCTCTCCTATAAATAGATCACTATTTGGAGACAAATGGATCCATATTTTAAAATTAGAGTTATTTTGTTAAAATCATTTGCACTTGTACTCACATTTAGCATCTTTTTAGCTTTATTTACTTGCATATTAGCTTAACTTCCATTAATGGCTTCCATGATAACATAAATGCATCCATTTAGCTTATTTGGTAATTAGGGTTTCAATATTTTTAGCTTAAAATTCATTTAGATTAGCTTTTCATTCACACATCTTGATCATCTTAGCATAAATCATGTTAAAATAGCTTGCACCATGTTAGTTTAGCATTTAAATCATGTTTCATCACACATCTCACAATGGTTTCATCATTTTTCTTCAATAAAACTGATTGAAACAAGCTCACTATTTAAGGGATTGGGAAAGGTTCATCGTTCTACATCAACGTGACACCACTCTCCCAATAGGATAAGTTTCAATGGATTAGAATAGGCGTCTTTAAAGCTCTCATAGTTTAGTATGTTAAGTTTTAATGGATTCCTAGTTTAGTGGTTATTTGAATGATATCTATTGGGATTGTCATTTAGTGGCATGAATATAATTTGTATCCTCATGGATCAAGTGTATTCGGCCCATACTAATCCGTCAGTCACATTTTGGCGCTAGAAGGAGGGCATGAACTAATTAATCTAATGATTTTCTTGTTAAATCTCTGTTTTCCTTGTGTTTTCAGGTACAACGATGCTATTGATTATCAATCGACGCATTTGATGATGCATCGCTATACAATGATTCACCTATGATTTCATTTTGGTGACACATAATTAAAATAGCAATGCTTAATTAATTTCGTCGTCGTATTTAAATATAGCGACACTTATTTAATTTTTTGATGCAGAATGAATTTATTTTCAACGACGCTATCAATTTGGCGACACATTTGACTTCATTTTTTTCTGCAGAGCGCTGCTATCAATTTTTCAATATGGCAACTCATATCCAATATAGCGACGCTATTGATGAATTTCAACAACGCAATTCATTTCAACATCACAATTTATTGGTAAAAATGAAAGAACTAGTTTTTTGACATTTTTTAAATTATTTTTTTGCTTTATCTGACCTCTAACATGTCTTTGACTTTTTGTTCTGGTTTTTAGGCTAATTGGGTTTTGCAGGTTTGACGTTAAGATTCAAAGTGAAGAAGCATTCTTGTCCTTAAATCTTATAATTATAACAAGTGTTGTGACACTTTTGGGGAAATTATAACCCATTTATAATGCTTTTTATTTTATGCTTTAGGACCACACTAACTTTCAATTGGGTTTAAAAATGAACGCTCAAATCAGTTAAAATTGAATCCTCACAATCATTTTACTTGTTGGATTAAAATTGAACAAGACAAACTCACACTTTGTTTGGTGCTTAAAATAAACTTACCTTTGCTTTGAGGGTTAAAATTAACAATTGTTTTCCATGTCTTGTGGTTTACATTTTTATCATTGAATGTGTATGCTCTTCTCTCGTGCCACTCGACAATCTTGGGAATCAAAAGCATTCCTTTGACATTTTGTATAACCACCCACATATTTCAATTTGGATCTAAAATGAACCCCATGCTAGTGTAGGGAAAATGCATTGTGTATGCTCTCTCCTTGTGATTCGTGCGGTCTAGGAGATCGAACAAACAAATGTACTTCCTTGCTTTTGTATAACTTTAGAGGGCCTTCCACCCTACTTCGAAAGGTGGGAATGACCCAAGCAGTAATGAGCTAAATCCAAGCTCTTTCAAGCCGCTATATAAAAAATGTGTTTGTGATGAGTCATAAGCAACAAGTATGGATGTGTCACACCGACAAGTGCCACCCTTAGTGTTTGTGTGACATGTCAAAATCCTTTCTTAGGAAGGGACCAAGAGGCCTCTTGATTGAAATAATCTTGAGCTAATCTTGCCGCGTGTATGGCCACCTTGTACTAAAGTCCTTACTAAGAACCAATTGTTTAGAAGCCAAAAACCTTTATGCTTGTTGGTGTAGGAACGGTCGTTCCAAAGCCACCCCACATTTTACTATTCATTGTTGAAACAAAAAAATCCTTAGGATCTTTGAATCTTCAGGATTTGAGATTTGGTGGTCCCAAAAAGTGTGTGTCGTGTATGGAGGAGCCAGTGTCACTAAATCTCTAGTTGTTCGCATTGTCTTAGTGTTTCGAGAAATCCAAGTGGAGATTCAACAAGTAGTATCTTCTGAACCTAAGGTGGTAAATGCTTGTGAGTTAGTTTAATACTTTGCTTGGTTCCAAAACATTGCAAACAAACATTCATGATCTTCCTCAAAATTTCAAACCCTTTGGTCTAAGTATGGCTACCCTTTGAAATAGCCTTGATATTAATGCTTTTACTAAAGATTTCTATTCTTAGAGATTTCTAAATATCTTGACTTATATCTCAATCTATACTTCCCAAAGTTAACATAAGCAACTATGGCTTCAAACCTCATGATTTTCACATAATGGACCTTGTGAAATTTATGATGTTTTTGACATAGACATTTAGTTTGAACTTAATCAAGACAAGTGTTTGTGGTAAAAAGAAACTCATTTAAGAAAGATAACTTGAAAAATTGAACTCCACATGACCATTTGGCATTCGATCGCTCTGGTTGAACAACTGGATCTTACACCCACAATCATTCAACTAAACTTTGAACTCATTGAAGGAGAACATACTGATATAATTAGTAGTTTGAGAAGCTTCACTTTTGAAACAAAGGAAACACCAACCCAGTGGAGAAATGCAACATACATCATAGACGAAGAAGAGGAACAAGATGATATTGTGGCTGGAAGGCCCATATTACCACCACCCACGTGGCAATAAATATCTTCTCTTCCATAAGCTTGAACTTTTTAAAATGATCTCACACAAAATCAAAATCCCCAAGAGAAGTTATACATTCTATCACTTCAAAATTAGGTGTCATAGACAAAAAGCTATCAAACAACACCTTAAGGAACTTTATCAAAATAGGACTAGATCGACAAGGAACTTTTATATACGTACTTCAAGGAATAATCCTGAATTGTATGCCTTTTTTGAAAGTCAAAACGTTGGTCTTTTCCATGATCTTGAACTTCTCTAAATGATCTCATGCAAAATCAAAATTCCCAAGAGAGGGCTACATGCTGCTATTTGAAACTTAGACATCATAGTTCAAAATACATTTGAAGACGTATCCTAAAATAGTACCGCAACAGGAACAAATTGGCAACAAGGTTTTATAGACTTATCCCGCTGAATAATCTAGACATGTATGCTCAATATGAACCCCTCATTTAAATCAACCACTGGTCTTTTAGATTGGAAAAATTTAGAGGTCTAGCATGTTTCTCACCACCTTGTTCTTTA
This sequence comes from Sequoia sempervirens, assembly GCA_007258455.2. NCBI lineage: Eukaryota > Viridiplantae > Streptophyta > Pinopsida > Cupressales > Cupressaceae > Sequoia > Sequoia sempervirens. The sequence continues at coordinate 50,479,718 of VDFB02000003.1, read as the reverse complement.
AAAACAAAGGTTCACTCTAAGTCAACATTGGGTCAAACATTTCATTCACCCCTTTATCAAAATCCAAATTTCATTTCACCAAACTTTGCAAAATTTTTGAACCAACACTTTTGGACTTAGACATCTATCGATCCAAATCCTAACTTAGATACTTTGTATGTGAAATGAATCATTTTCCATGCATTTGGATAAGTTAGTTATTATCTTTGAACTAGTTTATCTTGAAGGTCACAAGTCTACCCTAAAGGTTCACAAGTTCATAAACATCCTTTATGCAAACATCAAAACATCAAACCTAAGTCAAAAGTGTTGTCCCAAAAGGTTTGCAAATATCACTCCCCATATCACTCATCTTTTCATCTCCCAGTACCATCATTGCTCCAAAAATTCTTAGAGTATCCCTTTTACCTAGATTTGAGTAGTCAACTAGAGAGTTCAAACATTACAAATCTTAACACAACTCTCCCAGAGGTGACCCAAAATTTATGGTAAAAAAAGATCACAACACAAGAGAATCATGGATAAAACCAAAGTCACATTTACCTCAAGTGATCCTAATCCTCTAGAATTTGATCCGAGAAGTCACATTACCCCATCATAACAACCCTCATCACCATCAAGGCCATATGAGATAGAAGATATTATGAACAATCCGTTTGGACTTACAAGGGAAGAAATCATGGAGCACCAGGCCTTAGAAAACATAGTTCCCAATTCCCCATATTTTGTTGCAAAATCATTGACACAAGGCTTGACTTCATCCACTATTTAAACAACTCCATCACTAGGGCTCAATCAAATACCAACACCTAGTATTGCAGCTAGTCTTGCTAAGGACTTTGGCCACACTCTTCCATTAGAAAGAAGCACACTTGTGGGTACCCTCGATACCAATCCTTCTCAAACTACTACTTGGACACCAACATTTGGCGCTCCTCTCGTTCATGAGGATCCCCAACATCCATATAAACCACTTACACTCCACTACTCCACAACAACCTCAACATATCGAGGACACCCATCTTCATCCATACCCATGAGTACCACAAGTGTGCCCAACATCCCGCAAAGTAGTATGGACCAAGTATCACAAGTAGACCCAAAAGGGCAAGGGAATACCCTCACGCAAAATCAACCTTCAACGCAACATGGAACATCTTCATCCAATCCTCCCATTGATACATCAAACCCAGTGGTTGCCCAAAACACATCTATCCCATCCATCATAAACCCACATCAAAATAATCCCTTGATCACAAAACCCATCAACCAAGGTAATACCTTGAACACATCTCAAACACAAGGGAATCCTTTCAATCAATGGACCCAAGGTTCTAATGTCTCCTTAACATCACAATATTTAACGGTGCCATCCTCATCTTCAGTGTTTGTCCCCCACGTCATGCAAAATCAAATGGGACCTCAAACTTACATTCCTCCACCTCAATCCACTATCTTACAAGGAATGTTAAACCAAGGGAATCCACAACCACTCATCAACAATACACAACCCGTACAAAACATCAACACCCAAAACTCATCACAGATGTCCCAACCACTGATTGATCCTACATTGCAAGCACCTGCCCTAGTTTTACAACAAGCCCAACAGGCTTATCAACAAGCAATCACATAGCAGCAAGAGCCTTAGTCACACAACAACAAGTAGCCTTAGTAGTACATAAACAATAGAAACAACAACAAGCAGCCCTAGCAACACAACAATAGTAGCAACAACAACAAGTAGCCTTAGTAGCCCAACAACAACAACAACAACAAGCAGCCTTAGCAACACATCAAGAAACCCTAGCAACTACACAACAACAACAAGCCCAACAACAACAATAAGCTCAACAATATTCCCAACAACAACAATTGCTCATGCAACAGTAGCAAAAATAGGGTTTATACTATAACCCTCAATACAACATCATCAACGCAAACACATTAGGAACATATACGCCTACACCACTGTACACCCCATACAACACATCATCATATCATAATCCCATGTACACTTCATCCACCATCCCACAATATGCAACATATGTTCCTCCACCAAGTCCACCAGACGATATGGCATCACAACTCAAGGCATTAACACAAGAAATGTAAGATATCTGGATGGGAAAAATGAAGAAACCCCATACACAGAACGTATGCCCATATCATCGAAACATCACAATGGCATTGTTCCCTCTCGGTTTTGAAATCCCCAAATTTGACAAATACAAAGGGAGAGGAATTCTTATGGACCATATCAAAGAGTTTAACATCATGTGTATGGAGGTTGCCTATAATGAGTCCTATTTGATGCGCCTCTTCCCGTGAAGTTTAACAGGTGTTGCCATGGACTAGTTTTCTTAATTGCCTCAAGATATCAAAACTTTCCAAGAAATCATTGACAAATTCATAGATCAATTCTCCTTTAATCTTGACATGGGCGTAAGCTTAGAAGAGTTATATACTCTCAAACAAAACAAGGGATAATCTTTCACTAATTTCTTGCAACGATGGAGGCAAAGAGCGAGTAAAATCAAGTGGCCAATTCCCGATGAACAACAAGTGGGTATTATCATAACAAATCTAGATGCAGATCTATCCTTCCACTTGAAGATGCAGTACATCACATCTTATGATGAGCTTGTCCCTAGAGCCCTTAACATTGAGAGAGCTCTAATCTCATAGAGAAATACTCAAGCCTACAAAGACAACTGGCCATCAACCAGTTCAAATGACAAGCCTCGTGTCTGGGCTAAGAACAAGAATGTGACAAATGATGGAGTGGTAGATGCTAAGGTGGTCCTAAGTGATTCTAGGCCAAACAACAATCAAATCACTAACATTCAACCAACTGTACAACAAACAACGCCACCACAAAATAATCAGATCAACAACACCGAAACTCAACAAAGATGAACACCTAACAAGAATAATTATCTGAAATGAAAATACACCTTGTTGTCAGAACCCATTGAGACTATTATCAAGAAATTGGTAGAGTCTAACCTAATAACGCTTCCAAATTTTGAAAACTACCAAGAATCATAGGATAAACCACCCTGGTACAATGAAAAAAGATCTTTGTGACTTTCACAAAATCAAAAGACATAAGACAATGAACTACATGCGACTCAAAAAAATTATCCAAGATCTTATAGAGAGCAACACCATATCTGTTGAGATACCAGTCGGTAATTAGGATCTTAAGGTATACAAGACCCCCATGCCAGATGATAGAAAAGGAAACAACACTGGGAAAGCTAAGGACTATACAAATGTACAACATACCTATTCCAATGTGGTCACTTCCTATGATAGCGTCATTACTGTTGTCACCATTAAAGGACCTAGTGTGGAATGTGGAGTCACCACATGACATGGAAAAGTCACCATCCAAGGAGTCCCATCTTAATCTAGGGCACACCCTACTTATCCAACAACAAGATCTAGCAAGTACAATCTCTTAGATTAGCTTAAGAATACCCCTGCACAGATTTCTATCTTAGAACTATTAAGGCTATCCCCCGTGGATAAGGGAATCTTAGAGGAAGCTTCGTCTGCATCATCTGTTCCCGAGGATATAGATACTAATCAATTTCAAGCTATGGTAGGGCATATCACTAATCATCTCCTCACCTTCTCAGAACAAGACCTACCATTGCAACCATCTCATAATCGTTCTTTACACCTTGAGCTCATTATTCATAAGAATAAGGTTAAAAGAGTATTAGTAGATGGAGGTGTTGGTCTGAACATTTGCACCCTTTTGTTGATAAAAAATCTAGGCTATTCAGAGGATACTATTGAGAAAACAAAGAGCACCACCATCAGAGCATATGATGATCAAGAGTGGGTATCACAAGGCATCATTACATTACCCATCCAAGTGGACCCCATCATCACTGAAACTACATGCCAAATGTTAGACCTTGATATCCCCTACAACATTCTACTTGGTCGACCCTAGATCCATGCTCTAAATGTTTTAGCTTCAATCTACCATCAATGTGTAAATTTTCCTTTCAAGGGTAGAGAAGTTACCATCCATGGAGATCTTGAGCCTTTTTACTACTACAAGAATCTTGAGGCCAAGTTCTATAAAATCCCACAAATACCCAAGAATGATGAAGGGCCTACACCTTCTACCTCATTTTTTGACCCATCATCCCTTGCATCTACCTCAGAAATCAAAACACCTGTGGTGCAGAACATACCTGACATCAAAGCAGTGATCCGGGATGATGGTTGTGGAAACTATAAACTAATGAAGGATACTTTTGTGTTGGGAGACCTACCTCTTTCTCCAAAATATCATGGGAATCCCACACCTAGTAACAACATCCCTCAAACTATCAAGATGGCAGCTACTACCTTCACCAAGTGGGGGGACCTGAATAAAGAAGATATCAATGAGGAAGATATCTCTAAACTCCTATATCAAGATGAATGATCCATCCCCATTCTTCCCATGGAAGATGACAACAAAGGCTTACGACTAATGAAGGAAATGGGGTATACCAAGAATGAGAAACTAGGACAAAATGACAATGGTTTGCTAGAACCTATTGTTCCTAAGAAATGTCCAAAGAATCTTGGCCTAGGTTACACTACTAGCAAGGTTACCCTTATTGGCAAAGGTACTTCCACTAAATGGGTTGAGGCTTCCTCTTGGTTACCTACATCGCGTGATACAACCCTAGACGACTTCCCCCTAGATTTTGCTGACCTATTTGATAATAAATCCCTCTTCATGATATCTACATCAACCTTCACCCTAAATAACCAATCAAATGAAATACGCCTAGTATACCCACAACTCATTGACTTGGACCAACAAGGACCATCGATTCTAGATTTATTTGAAAATGATGAAGCGATCTCAAAATTCATGGGACTTCATGATAACTTATCATGGAAGACCACAATGCTGGTTTTGACATAGATCTCAATACAAGGGTGTATCATGCGGAGACGATTGAATCTTTCAGTCGCAAAATTGATCTCATGCAACTAACTTGTAGATCTTTGAGTGAAAACCACACTGTGATACTCTCTGATCCTAAAATAGTAAAAATAAAGGACATATCTAAGGGTGAAAACCTCTCTAAGGCACCCAAGTATGAGGGATTCAATCTCCCCCTTAGTGCAATGCATCCATAGAAATCAACAGTTCTATAAAAAAAGGCCACTCTAGTCAATGTTGGAAAAAAAGAAGCACCCAAGATCACTTACTACATCGAATCTTTATTAGATGAAGAATAGAATAACCTAGCAGCATTCCTGAAAGAGTGAAGAGCTAACTTTGCATGGTCATACACAGATATGTCAAGGCTCAATCCAGAAGTGGTTGTGCATCATCTAGCAGTCTATCCTGAAGCCAAACCAGTAAAGCAAAAGTTAAGGAAAATGCACCCTAAGATAGCACTCTTGGTCAAACTTGAGTTACAAAAGATTATTGATGTTGGATTCATCCGACCCATATATTATCCTAAGGGGGTTTCAAACCTAGTACCAGTCTCCAAACCCATTGGGGGCATCAAAATCTACATTGATTTCAAAGACTTGAACAAAGCATGCCCGAAGGATGCCTTCCCTCTTCCTAACATTGACATCATCATGGACTTAATAGCTGGGCATGAAATGCTATCACTCATGGATGGTTTTTTAGGCTACAATCAAATCATAATCACCAAGGAGGATCAACGCAAAATTGCATTCACTTGTCCATGGGGGACATATTGCTGGAACATGATGCCATTTGGGCTAAAGAATGTAGGAGCAACCTATATGAGAGCAATGACCCTAATCTTTCATGACATGATCCATAAAATAGTTGAAGACTATGTGGATGATATTTTGGAAAATTCAAAGAAAAGGAGTGAGCATATACAAGTCTTGGGACTCATCTTCGACAAGCTCGAAGAGTACAAATTACGATTGAATCCAAAAAAATGTGTCTTTTGGGTGACATTAGGAAAGCTTCTTGGCTATATTGTATAACAAAGAGGGATCAAAATTGATCCATCAAAGGTAAAATCCATCCTAGACATGGAACCACCGCAAACATTGAAGCGAATGAGAGGGTTACAAGGAAGATTACAGTCCATCAAGAGGTTCATAACACAGTTATCAAACAAAATCCACCCTTTCTCGCATCCTCTCCATAAAGGAATAACTTACAAGTGGGATGAGAAGTGCGATAAAGCTTTCCAGCAGATCAAGGACTACTTATTGACACCTCCAGTGCTTATGCCACCAATACTGAACAAATCATTGATCTTGTATATCTCAACTACATCAGCAACACTAGGTGCTCTTTTAGCACAACATGATGAACACGGAAAGGAAAGAGTTATCCACTACATCAGTAGGACCTTAGTAAGCTAGGAAATGAACTATTCATCCATTGAGAAAGCATGTTTAGTAGTGGTTTTTTGTTCACAAAATTTCAAACACTACATGTTGTCACATCAAATTAAACTTATTGCAAAGATCGACCCATTGAAATATCAATTATCCAAAGTGACTCACTAGGTGAATGGACAAATGGGTAATGATCTTCACTAAATTTGACATAGAGTATGTGGAGTGCAAGGCAATCAAAGGGCAGGTGATCGTAGACTAACTAGTAGAGGCACCTATCTACATAGAGAATCCATTGATATCTGAATTCCCAAGTGAATCAATATTCCTTGTCAATGCCAAAAATCAATGGAAGATGTACTTTTATGGATCATTCACCCAACATGGATCAGGGGAAGGTATTCTTTTCATCACCCCTCAAGGCGATTGCATCCAAAATTCATACAAGCTATCATTTCAGTGTACTAACAACATTGTTGAGTATGAAGCCCTAATCATAGGTCTAAGGATAATAGTCCAATGGTAGATACAAGAAATGAAAGGATATGGAGACTCACAACTGGTTATTAACCAATTCAATGACGACTACCAAACTAAGGATGATAAGCTTACTCCTTACAAGAATATGGTAGAGAGTCTCAAGGACATTTTTATTGATATAACTTTTAAGCAGATTCCTCGCATGAACAACCGAGCAGCAGATGCTATGGCAACAATTGGATCTTATTAGACATGTCGCATAATGTTCTTCAATGTGAATTCTTGGTAGAAAAACTTCTCATAACAACTTTCAAAATCTTGAAATATGAATTTGTGTGTGTCATTGTTGGTCTTGGATACCCATGGTATCATGACATATTCCCCTACATAAGCAAAGGAACCCTCCCATCCGATATCACCTCCAACCTTAAAAGACCTTTGTTAAGAAGGCATCTTGATTCATGATCCTAGGTGATACCTTATACCACTAAAGCATTGAGGGGAAATTATTGCGATGTCTTAACCAAGAGGAATCTTTAACCACTTTAACAGAAGTTCACGATGGCATATGTGGTTCCCATTCTAGTGGTATGAATTTAGCTAAGAAATTGTTGAGGATGGGGTACTACTAGTCAACCATGGAAAGAGAAGCCCGTTGGCCTCCTAAAATGATTTAACAACTAAGCTCTTACAACTGTGATTTAGAGATTAGACATTGAAACTAAATAGCTATTCAACCATCATGAAGGTGCATTTAACTTTTCAACCCAGGGACGTGAAGTTGAAATGGGTTAGCACAATATGTGCACTAGGAACTCAAAGTAGCCATTTTCATTCTACAGCTAAGTAAGACACAATATTGAAATTAAATTGCTTGGAAAGGAATAACATAAATGTTGAAAACCAACCAACAACCATACTAAGCTTGAAATGCATGACAAAAATGAAAATTTGAACAACAAACAGGAAACTACTTTGTCGACTTTGGCTGTAGGAACAGTCACAAAATAGAATTCTAGTGGCTACAGGAATAGTTAGCGCCAAATTCTTAACTAATTACTAAACATAAAGTAATAACTAGGCTAAAGTAAGCTAAGGACAAATTTCTCACCAAGTGGCCCCCCTTGGATGAGTATCCTCTACTACTAATGAAAACTCAAATGCACAAACTCAAAACTTCATTTTATTCATCAAGAAACATGAGTACAATAGAGAATGCAAGTACAATATCAGATCGTGCAACCTTCTAAAAAGGGGCATCTGATCCTTATTTATACTACCAACTAATCAAGGTGGTCAACTCCATGAATTGGGAGGAGGCAATTTTAGGGAAAACAGAGAAAATGGAGAGGCAGTTACACACGCATGGAATCTGGTCAGATGTGCCCGCAGATTTAGCACAACAGTAATGCCAATATTTTCTCAACAACATTAAAGTCCACTACAAGGTGGTTACATTCAATTTGCATGGGGAATCTCCTGTCATCGACCTCCTTTGACCTTTGAACGATTCCCTTGCTGGAAGTTATCGTGCATGCCCAGCTAGCGGTGTCTTTCTTAATTTAGTATCCTAAAATTATATCTGCATGGCAATGTTAGCACACACAATAATTGCATAACTATAACTGACTTAAATAACATTCATTAACCACATGCAAAATTAATATAGATTGTCCATATAATATGCCAATGTCATTAAAGATTTACATAAATAAGATTAGGCCCAATGTCTATAGTTTGAGGAAATATCATAAAAAAATCAACACTTAACATCAAGGTTCAACTAAAAAGATGGAGAGCTCCTTGGGTGGTGGTGATGGAGGTGGAGGATTTTATGCTTTAACCCGAATTTATGCTCTTTCTCGATTGCTCCTATGTGGGTTTGTCTTCCAAGGCTTTTGATGTAATTCTGGGATGAGGAAGTTTTTAAAGGGATAGCAAGCACCTTCGGTTGTCTAATATTGATTGACCAGATGATGGCCTCCAAGAAGAGGTTGGTTTATGCAAGATTTTTTGTAAATGTGGAACAATTAGCTGATTTTATGTCTGTCATAAAAATTAATTATAAATTTGGGGTATGGGAGTAAACTATAGAATTTCAATTGAATCCCTTTGCATGCTTCCATTGTAAAAAATTTGGCCACTGGGCCAAAAAATGTCCTCTTAAGGTGCCTAAACAGATAACTAAGCAATGGAGAGAGAAGGAGAAAGACCTGGAATAGGTTGTGGAGCCTGTGGAGAAAGGGGGGGTCGCCTTGGGTGAGAATAGGGTGGTTGACCATGTTGAAAAGATTCTTGTTCTAGAGAATAAGGAATTTTTTCTGGAAGACCTGGAGATTTTGGGAAAAGAGAACAAGGCTTTGGGTCAGGGTGATGAGGTTATGCCTCCCCTTGCTAGTGAGTCGGTAGTTTCTATGGAAATAGTGAGGATGGAGGTTGCTCGGGATGATAAGGTCTGTGATGAGGTTAGATCTTCGCCCTCTGGGATAGTGTGGGATGATGGTTTGAAGGTTGAGGGACTGGAGATGTCTAAATCTAAGGATTTTGGGGAATAGGAGGATCAGGATAATCCTCCATACATTCAGGTTTGTGGACGCAACAAGAAAAAACACTCTCCTTCTCCGAGATTAGTGACAAGGAATCGACAAAGGTCAAATTGTGGTTCTGAGCCACGTGGAAGAGGGAGGCCTCCTACAAATGTAACCAGGGAAAAGGAGAGCCAAATGGACATTGTTGATGTGTCGCAAAGAACCCTATTGGAGATGTGCTCTAAGAGCACTTCCTATAAGTTATTATGAAGATCATCTCCTGGAATATGAGGGGATTAAATTGCCCTCACAAGTATGATATTGCTAATCTAGTAAGAGATCATCGCCCTGATATTGTGTTAATCCAAGAGACTAAAATTGGAATGGATAAATTATCTACATTGAAGAATAAGTTCTTTAAGGATTGTGGTATGCATTGTTTTGATGCAATGGGGGCATTAGGAGGGATTGTTACTTTTTGGAATCTTAGAGTGATCCAGAGAGCTGAGCTTTTTAAATATTGTAATCATGTGGCTACTTCCTTTACTCATATGTGTGATAGATTCTCTCGGACTCTGTCTAATATTTATGCTTTGAATTGTAAGAGTGCTAGAAAAATACTTTGGGATAATTTGTCCTCTTTTAAAGTTGTGAACCATATTGAGAATTGGTTGGTTATGGGAGACTTTAATACTCCTTTGCATGATAATGAAAAGTTGGGTGGTTCCCAGGTGGTGGATGAGAGTAGATATGATCTTATGAGTCTCATTAATGACTTTTCTCTCCTTGATCTGGATTTGAAGGATGTGTCTTTTACTTGGTCGAATAGGAGAGTTAGGAATGCCTTGATCCAAGTGAAGCTTGATCATGCTCTTATCTCCCCTGAGTGGTTGGTACATTATTCTTGCTTGCTTTCTGCTCTTACTAGACTTGGTTCTAATAACTTCCCTTTGGCTCTGTCGGTGGACTTGTTGGGGGGCAAGAAGAATTTTTTGTTTAGATTTGAAAAAATGTGGATGCGTCACCCTGACCTAGGGAATTTGATTCATGAATGGTGGAACATCTAGGTGGATGGATCGGCTATGTTTAGAGTTGCTAAAAAACTTTCCAATGTTAAGGATAATGTTAGAAAGTGGAATCGCACCTCCTTTGGTCATATTTTTATGGAAAAGGAGGGTGTGACTAAGGAACTTCAGGATGTGCAACACTCGATCCAAGTTTTTTGGTATGATTAGGCTTTGATGTAGAAGGAAAATATCTTGCTTTCCAGTTTGCATAATATTGTGGCTAAGGAGGAGGAATTCTGGAAACAACGGTCAAGGATATTGTTGCTTAAAAGTGGTGACCGGAATACCAAGTCTTTTCACCTTTCCACTCTGAAACACAGGGATAATAACAGAATTAACTTGATCAACTTCAATGATAAAGTGTTGGAAAAGTATGTTGATTTGATGCTTGTTGCTTCCTCGTATTTCTCCCAGTTGTTATCAAAGGAGGGGGAGCTTGATTTGGCTTGTCAAGAGGACCTCTTAAGGGATATCCCTTAGTTGGTGGATGATGATATGAATAGACAGTTGGTTTGTATTCCCTTGGCGGATGAAATCCGGAGTGCTATTTTTTCCTTTGAAGGTAACAAAACATCAGGTCCAAATGGTTTCTTGATGTTCTTCTTTCAAGCCTTTTGGGAAATTATTTCTAGAGATGTTGTGGCGGCTACTAAGGAGTTTTTCAGGTCTAGATCCCTTCTTAAGGAATTGAACTCCTCTTTTATTGTCCTAGTCCCTAAGAAGTTGGGAGCTTCCTCTTTTGATGAGTTCCATCCTATCAGCTTATGCAATTCGGTTTATAAGATTATATCCAAGGTTCTGGCGATTCGTTTGCAAAGAATTTTGTTTCTTATCATTTCACCTCAGCAAAATGGGTTTGTGGCTGGAAGGAAAATCCTGGACTCTATTCTTTCAGTTCATGAGAATATCCACTCTTTATCTGTTAATAGGAAAGTTGGTTTTATCTTGAAACTTGACTTACTTAAAGCTTATGATAGGGTTGACTGGGGATTTCTGGCTAAGATTTTATCTGCTTTTGGTATTGGAGAGAAAGGGGTGACCCTTGTGCTTCAGCTTATAACTACTCTAAGATTATTTGTTCTCATTAATGGGTCCCCTTCTCCTCTTTTTGACTGTTCGAGAGGTTTGCGGCAAGGGGATCCTATTTCTCCATATTTTTTTTTATAATAATGGTGGAATCCTTGGGTCGTCTCATTCAGAGATTTGTTAATTCTGGGGTTATGTTTGGAATTGCCCCTTCTTCTAGTAACCTTATTTGCTCTCATCATAAGTTTATGGATGATTCTCTTATGCTTGTGCAGTCGTCCATTAAGGAGGCTAAGGTTGTCAATTCTATTTTACAGAGGTATGAAGCGGCTTCGAGGCAGAAGGTTAGCTTACCTAAGAGTGTTCTTTTCTTTTTCAACACTCTGATCCATAGACAGACTAAAAATGCTAGAATTATGCAGTGTCAGATTGGTGAACTTCCTACTTCTTACTTAGGTCTGCCCCTATGCTCCAAAGTTCCTGACTCTTTTTGGAGGGGTATGATTGACAAATTCAACTCTAAATTGGCTGGTTGGAAGGGTGCTTTGTTAATCCAGGCTAGGAAAGTTTGGCTAATTAAGTCTACTTTTAAAAATCTTCTTGTTTATGCTCTTAATCTTATTTATATGCCTAGGAAGTTTGTGGATACTTTGGAAAATATTCCAAAAAAAAAATTGTGGTATGGGGTGGATGACAAGAGAAGGATTCATTTGGTTTCCTGGGATGATGTTTGTAGACCAAAGAAGGCTGGTGGGCTTGGGATCCATAAAATTAGAGTTCTTAATCTTGCCCTCCTTGGTAAGAAAAATTGGAACATTTTGATGGCTAAGAGTGAATGGGAAAGAATTGCATGGAGAAAATACTTACATGAGGTTGATGGTATTATGGGGTTCTTTTCCCAAGAGTTTAACCCCCCTTCTGGTTCTGCTCTATGGAATTGCATTGGTAAGGCTCGTAGGCTTGTGGCCAAGGGTCTCTTTTGGCGTTTGGTGGATGGAAGAGATATCTTGTTTTGGGAGGATAACTAGTTTGGTAACAGGCCTCTCAAAGATGAGCCATGGGATCAACCTCTCATGGATCTTTGTGTGCGAAAATTTGGCAAATGGGTTGCTGACTATATTGAGGGAGGTGGTTGGAAGAAGTTGTATGAGGTTGACCCTAGGTTGGAGAACTTGTATAAGGCTATTTCTCTGGTACATATTCCTTCCTCCCCTTCTCCTGATAAATTTGTTTGGAAGCCTTCCTCTAATGTTATATATTCTATGGCTTTGAATTTTTCGCTCTAATGATTCCTTTGTTGGCTCAGCTCCGTTTTGGGCTTCTGTGTGGTCCTCTAAATTGATTCCCAAAGTTAATATTTTATTTTTGGCTTTTTTGCTAGAATAAAATATTAACTACTGACAATTTGGTCAAAAGAGGTTTTGTGATGCCTAACAAGTGTTTTTTATGTGAAGAGGAGGCAAAAAATACTTGTCATTTGTTGATTGGTTGTAGTTTTGTGAGAATGGTTTGGGTCCATGTGCTATCTTTATGGAACTTAAGTTGGGTGTTCACTAGTTCTATTAATGAGTTGTGGGCTCAATAGATTGGCCCCTCATCCAATCCTACTCTTCAGTTACTCTGGTATCTTTCCCTTCCTCATATTGCTTGGGGAATCTAGCCTAAGCGAAATAACAAAAAATTTAGGAATTCTTCCCTCCCTGCTACTTCTATGGCTTGCAAGATTTGTGCTACTATTAAAGAAAATTTCTTGGCTGGGTTAACTTCTCAAAATGGTCTGAAAATAAATCTTAGCTCCTATGATATCACTATTTCTCAAAAGTGGAAGTTGTCTTGTGATATTTCCCTCCCAATTACTAAAGGAAATACTTCTAGAGAAGATGTTGTTTGGAAAGCTCCTTTGGAAGGTTGGGTGAAGATAAACTTTGATAGGGCTGCGAAAGGAAATCCGGGACCTACTAGTTGTGGGGGAGTGATAATAAATTCAAATGGTAGGCTCGTTTATGTTGTGGCACTCCCTTTGGGAACCCAGAAAAACCACTACGCAGAAGTGGCTGCAGCCTATCATGGTCTCAAATTGGCTCAAACCAAAGGTTATAAAAAAGTCTGGTTGGAGGGGGATTCTCTTAATATTATAAACAATTTGAAAAATAGCACTCCTCCCTCTTCGACTATTGAGTCCTTAATAAAGGATTCAATAGATATTTTAAAGTCTTTTGATGAGGTTTATATCTCACATATCCTTAGAGAAGGAAATGGGCTTGCGAACTTTTTCACAAACATTGGTGTAAGATATTTTAGGGAGTGGGGTCAAAATGACCCTCTTCCTATAGAGGCTATTACAATGATAAATAATGAGTACTGAGATCATTTGGATTAAAGTCCTATTATGGTGGGTGACGTGCATGCTTCTCATCACGTGGAAAAATGTTATGAATAAGTATGGGGTGCAATATTTGAATCAAGAGATTTGTACGGGTGCAAGGTGTCGTAGACAAAGGATTGTTATTTTCCCTTGTCCCAACTCTGGCCTCACACGGATTCTGGGTAGTTTTGGCCTTGATTTCTAGAGTATTCTTGGTGTTGGGATTAGTGTCTGTAAGTTGGTTCCTAGTGTGAATTGTGGTAAGATGGGGGTGATAGAAATTGGGTTGAACCCAAATCTTGTGATGCTACGAAGGAAAAGAAGGAGGTTTGGAAGGTGCTGGTTAAGGGTGGTTTAACTCCCTATCAGGAGAAACTTCATGGAAAAAATCCTCAAGTTACAAACCTCTTTCTTAAGGGTTAGAATGATAGAGTGCTTAAGCTTTATGGGACTGAGTTTGAGGTGAATGAGGAATTCATCACTGGAATTACTGGCCTGCCTATGGACGGTATGAAGGTTTTCAGGGATAAAAAGGAGGTGCAGATTGCAATGAAAATTTTCTTCAAAGGTGATGAGGAGAAGGATTTAAAGACTACTAAGAGTGGCAGATATCAGTGCAGCTCCCTTAAGGAATTATGGGGGGATGTTGCGGAGGAATTGATGTGCTACATTACCCTGGAAGGTCGTTTCTCGGTAGTGAGTAACTATCATTTCATTCTGTTAAATCACTTTTGTCACAAGAGGAGGGTTTCTTTCTCGTTTTATCTTCTTATGTCTCTTGATGTGGGGATTAAGGATCACAGGAAGAACCCAAAAAATCTCGTTTTACATGTTGGGTTAATTCTCCTGATTTTTTATTATGCAAAATCTTTTGACGTTCCCAAACCTATGGCTACCCCGAAGGGTAAACAACATAAACTTGCTGAAGGGTATGATACAACTTCTGAAGATGAACCTGTTAGTAAAAGGGCTAAGAGAAGGAAATTGATTTTGGGAAAAGAGGATGAGTCAGAGCATGATGTGGAGTTCGTTTTGGATTCTCTTGCTTCTCTAGAAGGGGGTCCACATTTCCATCCCTTGGGAAGGAAGAAAAAAGGGGAAGATTGTGATAGTGGTGGTTATTTAACTTGTAGTGATGAAGTTGTTGTTGTGGTGTCGAGCAGGGGTTTGAAGATAAGGAATGACTTGTATGGAGAGGCCTCCTCACTGCCTCTGGCTACTAATAAGAAGGACATTGGGGATGCCAGCGGGAAGAAAAGGGTTTTGCGGTCTGCAAGTCAGATTCTGGAGAAGGGTCGCCCTCTCACAATTGCGAGTGCCCTCTTTGTTGATGACTCCTCGATTGTTCAGCCGACTATGCAGATGAAAGATAAGTATGGGGTTATTGCTGGTGCTCTAGGGACCTAAGGTGAGGACCTAGAGAGGGTTATGAAGAGAAAAGCGATGGTTGAGGGAATTGTGAGCTCCATCCGCAAGCCTAAGACTTCGACTGCTGTGGAAAAAGGCAAGGAACCCCCTATTGATAAGGATAAGATTAGTTCTTCTGAGGAGGAGGATTCCCTAGGGAAAGGGGTTTTTAATATTGATAGAGATGATTTGTCTAATGTGCTTGGAACTGTGCATGAGGGGTCTATTGTTCTCTTTAATCTTTTTAAGTGGTTTTTCATGAGCTTAATAAAATGAATGTCAGAGTTAGGGGTGTGGTTAATAAGGCTTAGGGGTCCTCTATTTAGAATTAGATAAATGAGTTGTTTAACTCCTTGAACACTGTGGCAGACACGTTTGCGCAGGAAACCCTCAAAATGAAGCAGTACATGGAAGAAAGAATCCTCATTCGTGAGGAACAAATGGGGAAAGTTTGGGACTCTGTGATGAGAGGTGGGGAGGGTCATAAAATTGTTGGTAATTTTGAGTCTTTTGTTGTTGCTTCTCCTCTAGTTAGTGCTAAGAAACGAAAAGATGTTTCTCATAATGATGAGGGTGTTGCTACTGGTAAGCAGATGGGTGAAGCTGTTGCTACTGGGAAGAGTGGTGAAAAAGGAATTGTTTTGATTTTAGAGGTAAATACGGGTGGTCCTAGAGCATGTACTAGGAAAAAAACTAAAGCTTAGGGAGGGGCATTTGTAAAGGAAAGTTTTGATGTTTTTGATGATGCACAAAAAGCTATAGACTACGACGTGGAGGTGATAGACATTCTAAAAAGTATGTAGTGTTGTTGGTTGGTCCTCCTTTTTGGCTACTTTTTTGCTGATGGATCACTGTTGTGGGGTTGTTTGTTGATGTATTGCTTTTATCTTTCTTTCAGCTGCTTTCTTTTGTAAAGGGTTTCCGGCCCCTTCAAAACCCATTTTTGACATCTAATCAAAAACATCAAGGTCCATGACAACTTCAACAAATAAATCATAAATTCTACCCAAAATTAGACCATAAATTAGGCTCATCACTCCCCCCAACCTAAGGTTTTGTTGGTCCTCCAACAGGGGAAGGGTTGTTCTTCTGCTTGGTCAATGCTATGAAATTTTCAACTGGCAACTTCCTTACATCATTGTTTGTTGTGCATGAATCAGGGTCCCAATAGAATCCTCCCAATCTGTCTAATCTGCTCCATCTTTGTCTCTCTATAGCAATATCATAGTTGTAAAACTTGTAACTTGGAATGGGCCACATTAGAAGGGGTGGATGAAAAGTTAGGGGAAGCCAAAATCGTCCCTTTGTTCTTCCAATTTGTACATATGTGTCAATTCTCTTAAGTATTGCAGCATAGTTCTTGATGGAATGAGGCTCAGCCTGTTTTAGCTCATTAGTTAGGTTGTTTCATCTTTGTGAGAGGTATCTCTTCATAGTTTCCTATTTTTCTTTTGCCTTCACCTCATACTCACTGTAGGTTGCTTCTATCCAAGGCATAATCCTATTACCATAACTAGGTCTAAAAAGCATTTTATGCCATTCCTTGTAAATGTCCCTTGGATTCCTTGATTCAACCCTGATGGACAAAGGGATGTTGGATTCCAATTGCTTATAAGCCCCATATTGTTGTCCCTAATTGATCTCATTTTTTACCCAAGACATGAATGCCCTTAATTGGACATCTTCAACATATAATAGTAGATTCCAATCATGGTCTTGAGTCACAACATAATTATGCAAATAAAACTCACACAACAAATTCTTCATTTAGGGGAAGCAATTCGATAAGCATTGAAAAATTCAACAAGGGTCTCAATAGAATGGTTCAAACCTAAGACAATTCTTGCCAGCTTAAAAGAGAGATATTTCTCCTTCAAATGCAAAGCATAGACCCTTGGAGGGGCCCTACATTCTACTATATGTGGTACCGAGGTTGCCATATCATCCACATTCTTCTTCAAGGTGGCAATTTTTGCATCCTTGTCTTCAATCTCCTCATCTTTCTTTTGAATTTCCTTCTTCAACCTACGTTTCTCTTCTTTCCATTCCTCTTCTCTTCTTTGCATCTCTTTCCATAAATGCATAGCTACCATGTGCATTGAAAAATTAGGGGGGTTATGCATTCCTACCAATATTTTCCCTAGCACTAATGCTTGCTCTCCATATAGTACTAACTGCAAGGATTCAGGCTGTCCCATCAATTCTGGTTGCAGGGGTACTGATTGTTCTTGTTTTTGTTGTTGCTGCAGGAACTCTAGCTGTAGTATCTCTTGCTGCAGGAAATCCTGATTTTCGTCATACCCTTGATTCTCCACTTGTTCTACAATATCAGCAAGATCTTCCAATGTTATGTTTGTTGCTTTCTTAAATACATCCTCTTCCTCAACATTCACCTGCCCCATTGGAGCTTATGTGTCCCCCTGTGATATTTCGCTAGACTTAGGGCTTTCCTGTAGAGGCATACCAAAGGCTGGCCCGACTGGTCTTGATTTTCTGGGAGGGCTCTCATGTTTTTCCTTGGTTGCAGGATGAACAATTTCAACCTTCCACTTCCTAGAGCTTGGTACTTCTTTTTCTGCCAGCTACTTTCTAACTTTTCCTTTTCTCATTTTTGCCTCTCTTATGTGCCCTAGTTTTCATTAGGATTCCAAGTGGAACATCATCATCAGAATCTAGGGAGGAACTTTCTTTATCCGAGTGCTTTGTCTCAGAAGAGCTAATTTCTATGGTTTCTTCTACTGCATGAAGGTTTGCACTAGGGCCTATGCCAGAGGTTGAAGCACCAAGAGTGGCTTCAGTCGTGCTCAATCTCCTGCTAGACCTATGAGGTTGAGGTAAAACCCTAGGTTGCAAGTGCTCAAGTCTAATTTGATCATTTTTTATGAATTCCTCCGAGGTCATTCTAGACATATCATGTAGAGACTTCTTAACTAACAATTTAATCAAACAATGGTGGGAAACGGAATTGTCCCTACCTTTCTGAGTCTCTACCACCATGATTGAAAGAAGGTTGCATAGCACGTTCGATACATTCATCCTCCTCTCGTGCCTCATGTGATTCAAGAGTTTAAAATGCACGGAATGTAGATTTGACTGGCATCCTTCACAAGTGATATATTTTATGACATAAAAAACTATCTGCTTCCATGGCTCAGGAAGAGAGGTTCTCTTTGCACCTTGTTTATCTATGCTCAATGGAGGGTCACTTGGTTCTATAAATTAAACCCTAGCTAACCTGGCATCTCTAAAAGTAGGGTAATCTTCACCATCGGTAGGAAACCCTGTAACTTTTGCAATCCTTTCTTTAGTCGCCAATACTTCTAGCCCTTTTACTGTGGCTTTCCCTTAAGACAATGTCTAGGCGAATTCTAGTGCAATGTCTTCATCAAAACCATCCAACTTCATGAAATAGTCTAACAACCCACAGTTTCAGAATTCAGCTAGGCAGGGTGCATCCTATAGTAATACATCGTGCACCGTGGGTTCATTTCAAATTAACCCACCTCCCATTGTCTACAATCAAACAATCACTCTATGATTTCCTTCCTGCAATTCTTGTCTGAAAACCAAACTCACCTTCCTACAACACTTGCTAAATTTCCAATGCCAATGTCGACTAAAGTTTCCCATTTTACCTTTTGTTTGCAACTTGAGATTGTGATAGGGTCAATAATGGCAAGGAAGGAGTAATAAAGGAAAGCTATGATGGAGAGAAATGGCAATGGTAGTTGGTGTCACATCACACATGCGAGCCGTCCTCTCACACAGATTTCAAATCGGCTCAATTTAAATTTTGTTGATGTAGACCAGCATGGAATGACATGTGGGAAAAGTATTCACATATTTTTCCTCCCCCAAACCTAAATTTGGGCATGTGTCCTCACATGCGAAATGATGATTTGACAGGGGTAGGGAATAATGGAATGTTATGGTGAACGTCCATATTAACGTACAACAATAAAATGAATACACTAAAGATAATTAAGATATAGCAATTAATGTGCACATACTTGAATGTGTGGAGGATTCGTTGTAAAGATGGTGGAGAAAGTGCCGCTTGCCTTTTTATGAAATAAGTTGAGCAATTAATGAAAATGAGGTGGGATGGGGTGGAGTGGAATGAAGTGATGTGATGGAAGAGAGAGAAAGGTGGAAATGGATGGGCGAATTGGTGGATGGGTGAAGAAATGGACTCCCATGGAAGTGGAAGTCTTTATTATGACAAGTACATACCTTAATTAGCTAGAAGGAGGGACACTAGGTCCACTTCCTTCGGCTGCAGGAAGCTCGAGTGTTGCATGCTAAGTGAATTGTTGCAGGAACTCCTCTTTGGATGTTGGCTTGTGATACAATCTGAGGTGATGACCATTGACAAGCAACTTGAATCTGACTGGGTCAATAGTAGTGAGCTGAACAACACCATTAGGGAATACTTCAACAACTTCATATGGTCCTAGCCACCTTGTCTGCAATTTCCCAACATTGTCCTGATATCTAGAACCATAAAGAAATGCCCTGTCTCTTGGTTGGAATTTCTCATCCTTGATAAATTTATCATGCCACTTAATTCTCTGATTTTGCACTACCTCTGTGCGATGCAAGGCTACTCTCCTCATCTCATCCAAAGCATTCAATTACAAGATTATTTTTCTTTGTGCCTCAGAGATATCCATCCCCAAATCTACTGCAGTCCTAAGAGTCTTATGTTCAAATTAGTGGGCATCATGGTTGTTTCTCCATACAACAACTCAAATGGAGTGAAACCTGTAGTTATTTTTTAGGTAGTTCTATAGGCCCAAACAACTTCTAGTAATCTGTTTGCCCAGTTCTTTATGTGGATAGCTATTGTTTTGGTCAAAATAGCTTCAATTTCTCTGTTGGTCACCTCAACTTGGCCATTGGCCTAGGGGTGATAAGAAGTAGAATTCCTATGTCTTATGTTGTACTCATTAACTAGTGCTACAACAAGGGTTGATGTGAATTGAGTCCCTTGATTAGTCACTATCTCTCTTGGAACTCCATACCTTGTGAAAATATCCTCATAAAGAAATTCTGCAACCTTGTTATCTCTTGCATGCTTCATGGCCTTAACCTCTACCCACTTAGTTACATAATCAGTTCATACTAGGATATAATACTTACCATTTGATGGAGGGTCAATGGGTCCTACAAAATCCAATCCCCACTTGTCAAAGGGAGTGATTACTACCTGAGCGAAAAGTGGCATCCGATCAGATCTGGTTGGTCTACCCATTCTTTGACATCTATCACATTTTCTGGTATACCTTCCTGCATCCTTGTGGAGTGTTGGCCAGTAATATCCTGTGTTCAAAATATTCATTATTTTCCTCTTGGCTGCAAAATGTCCTCCACATGGTTCATTGCATGCAAAATGTCATATGTCTCATCTTCTCTCACACATCTCCTCATGACATGGTTTGGTTCAGTATAAAACAAACATCCAACAATCCATGAGAAAGGAAAATATTTTTCAATGAGTACCCTTCTCTCTTTTGGAGAGAAGTGAGGTGGAACCCTACCTGTGACCAGATAATTAGCTATTTCAGCATACTAGGGTGCTTCTACATTGATGGAGAATAGATGCTCATCAAGAAAAGGGTCATCTATGGCTTGATTGTCTTATGATGTAGTCAACCTTGAGAGAAAATCTGCAACAACATTGGTCTTGCCTAGTTTAACCACAATGGTTATGTCAAACTCCTGCATCAACAATAACCATCTTGCCATCCTACCAAAGATTATAGATTTATTCATGAGATATCTAATGGTTGAATGATCAGTGTGCACAAAGATTTGATAGCATGTTATGTAGTGCCTGAATTTGTTCAGGGTATAGATCACTACCAACATTTCTTTCTTTGTCACTGTATAGTTTAATTCAACTTCTTACAAATTTTTGTTGACAAAATAAATGGCATTTTCAATAGCTCCTTCTTTTTGTCCTAAGACTGCTCCTATGGCGTAATCTGATGCATCTTTATGGATGTGGAAAGGAAGCTCTCAATTAGGCCCTTTGAGTATTGAAGCATGAGTCAAGGCTACCTTCAAATCAGAAAATGCCTTGTCACAATCTTCAGTCCACTAGAATTCATCTTTGGTGAGAAGAGTATACAATGGTGCTGCTATTTTACTAAAATCCTTGATGAAATTCCTACAATATCCTGCATGGCCCAAGAAACTCCTAACTTCTATTTTGTAGGTGTGGCAAATTTGTGATCACCTCAATCTTTGCAGGATCTACTTGAATTCCTTTGTGGGAGATGTAATGTCCAAGAACTACACCTTCCTGCATCATCATGAAGCACTTTTCATTATTTAAAGTGAGATTGTGATCTTCACATCTTTGTAATAATTTCCTGAGATTATCTAATGCTTCACTAAAATCAACACCATAGGTGGTGAAATCATCCATATAAATTTTCATGCAATCATGAGAAATGTCTGAAAATATGCTAATGATTTCCCTCTGAAAAGTTGCAGGCGCATTGCATAAGCCAAATGGGAGTACCGAGTAGGCATAGGTACCCCATGGATAGGTAAAGGTGGTCTTATCCTGGTCCTCTGGTGCAATTTGGATATGGTTGTAGTTGCTGAATCCATCTAGAAAAGAAAAGTATTGTTTTCCTACAAGTAAGTCCAAAACTTAATCTATGAAAGGTAAGGGAAAATGGTCTTTTTTGGTGGTAGCATTAAGTTCCTTGTAATCAACACAAACTCACCATTTCCCTCCTTTTTTAGGCACAATCACTAATGGAGACACCCACTGGCTATTTGAAATGGGGTAGATAAATCTTGGATCTAGCAATTTTTGTAGTTCTCCTTTTACAAATTTTCTTAGTGCAGGGTTAATTCTTCTTTGTGGCTGCCTCATTGGGGTGAAGTCATCTCTGAAATAAATTCTATGAGTGCAAGGCTTAGGATCCAATCCCTTCATCTCATGATAGTCCCATGCAAATGCATGTTGGTGGGTCTTCAATAAGTTTTCCAATAAAAATTGTTGTTCTTCACTCAGTTTGTTGCTAACATTCAAATACTTTCCTTCTGACACTTGTACTTGTGTAGTTGACTCTATCATAGTTGCTTCATTAACACGTGGTACCTTGAGTTCATATGGCAACAATGTATGGGACATACCTGTTGCTGCAAGAAGTCCATCTGCAAGAAGAGTGGTTGCAAGAAGAATGTCTATAGGAACAGTGGATGTAGGTAGAGCAGGCAGAAGTGTCTTGACTGGAGTAGCAAAATGAGAAGACGATGCTTCCTCCACTTCACAATGGTTTTGAAGGATGTTAGCCAATACTTCATCTTCGTCTTGAAGCTGCATGAAAGAGCTTCTGCCTAACATCATAAGTTGTGCCACATAATTAACTTCCTCGACCTCTTCACCAACATGTGGCCATATGGGATTATCCTCATCATGGGATGGCTAAGCAGGAGGATAAAGAACAAAACTTTTGGTGCTCTTCCCATCAGAAATGGTCATGTCACTTGACCGACATCCGATATATGCATCTGCAGTTACTAACCATGGCCTTCCAAGAATAATGGGATACCCACCTAGTGTAGCTTTAGGAGAAAGAATTATGAAGTCTGTTGGGTACTCCCAGGAGTCTAGAATTACCACAAGGTCCACCACTATACCATTAGGCTTAACAGTAGAACTATCAGTAAGTTGTAAGATAGTAGGAGTAGATCTCATGCTTGCAACATTTAGTTGCTACAGGATGTCCTTAGTCATTACATTTATTGTTGGCCCTAAATCAATCAGAGCATTCTTTATTTGAATCCCATTTATAACAACTGCTACCACATGACTACTTGGGTCATTGTACTTATGGATAGTCAATTTTCCAAGCATGATGTCAGCTAGTTGTCCCACCACATGAACCGTAGTGGGGTCTTTCTTCTTCCTGCTTGGCTTCTTGAGGCATGCTTCTTTGATTGCTTTTCCATAGATTGGGACATCCTTTATGGCCTAAAATAAAGTTATCTGGATACATATATGCTTCAATTGACCCAAGATGTCAAAGATTGTGTCCTCCTTTTCTTCCTTCTTCTTGGCAACTTCCAATCTATGAGCAAATGGTGGTTCTTATTTAGTCTACTTGACTTGGGCTGGTTCAAGATTTTTAGGTGCACTTGGATGAATGGGATCATTTAGAGGTTCCTCTTCCTCTTCCACAGGAAGCTCAGTGATGATAGGCTTGGAAGGGGTTGGTAAAGTAGTTCCTAAATGCAAGTGGATGTCACTTGCACTCATAGCATATGCAGGGAATTGATTTGAATCAACAGAGTATACATGCTGTTGTTGTGGTTTGTTATTTGGATTGGGTGTGGGCTAAGTTGGTAGCTGAGTAGGTTTAGGTGCATTTGAGCTTGAATTATTAGGTGGAGGCATTATAGTAGGCTGTTGGGGCTAAGAAGGTGGCTGCATGTAACTGGTTGTCTGGGTAGGCCATTTTTGTCCTCCCCTCTATTGGTTTGTTTGTTGTCAATTTCCTGGAGGTGACTGCCAATGCCCTTGAAATTGTTGCCAATTCCCTTGAGGTTGTTGCTACTGGGGTGGAGAGTTTTGATGATTGGGCCAAGCATTTAGAGGGTTATCCCAAGGTTGTGGTGGATATCCTCCATATCTAGATGGATATGGGGGCTGCCATTGGTTACCAAATGAATAGGAATTGAAATATGGCCCAACATAAGAGAGTGGATCTGGTGGCATACCTTGTCTTGGAGCCCAAGGCCTCCTTTGTGCAACATAGTAGACTTGATCTTCTTTAATATGAATTTTCTTGAACTCAAGTGCAATCCGCTTGCCTTCAATATTAGCTACCATCTTGCATCTACAGTCCTTCTTTTGTCTGCAATGGGGGAAATACTCTGCCAACATTGCCTCTGCCTCCTCTTGTTTCTTCTTGCCCTAAAGTGTATCTGGCTGAGTAGCTAGATTGTTTATAATGTCTTGCTTAAAGTCTGCCAACAAATGAGTAATCTCCATTCTTGAAACTCCACTGGTAGATGACTTACCCATAGAGTATTGGTAAGCTCTCCCTTTCTTTGAGGCTTCCCTAGAGTAGTTCTAGCATATTTTCTTGATATCCTTTGAAGTAATTTGGGAGATATCTCCTCCTCCCATCAGGTCCAAGGCATCAGTATAGCTGTCATTGATTCCTCTCAAGAAAAACAACTTTAGTGAGTCTTCATTAAGTGTATGGTGTGGAGATTTTTGTAGGAAAAACAAAAACCTTGCAATATAATCCTCGAGACTCTCATCTTCTTTTTGTTGCATCCTAAAAATGTTGCCTCCTCTCATGTCATTGGCCTTGCAATACTCCTTGTATTTCTCAAAGAATTTTGTCTTCATGTCCTCCTAAGTTTCCACAGTATCTCTACCTAGGCTCATGAACCATCTTAATGCAAATTCTTTTAGAGTGGTGGGAAATAGCTTAAGCTTATGGGCATCAATGGTATAGTCATAACTCCTGCAGAGTATGTCAAACTCAAACAAGAAGGTATCAGGGTCTTCTATGACAAGTCCATAAAACTTGGGGAGTGTTGAAGCATGGATATTGTTGATGTTTTCAACTTCATTTTGATGGGCAATGGGGCAAGGAAAATCCTGTTGATTAGGTCTATTTCTATTTGCATCACCCATGCCTGTTGGATGTAGTTCCAAAGCAAAGGGGTTCTCAAGCTGATTTTGGTCTTTAGAGGAAACTCCAGAGTTAGTCAGATCAAGAAATGCATTAGCAAAGGGGTGTGGATCTTCTTCTTCCTCTTCTCTTGGCAGGTTCTGATATTCAACTAGTTAGAATTGGTTAGGATTGTTAGGAAGGAATCTCCCATAAGCATCCCTTCTCCTTCCTCTATGCATGTGGTATCAACTCACTATCAGCCAGCTCACACAAAGAATTGGTAAAGAATAAGGGGGTTCATTACTTCCTAAATGAGAAGTATACTAAGAACAACTTCCAGAAATACTACAACAAGAAAAACTACCAATGACTCCAAAGAACTCCATAGTTTGACACCATCTCCGATAATGGCACCAAAAATGTTGGCCTCCTACAATGATTTAACAACTAAGCTCTTACAACTGTGATTCAGAGATTGTACATCTAAACTGAATAGCTATTCAACCATCATGAAGGTGCATTTCACTTGTCAACCCAGGGATGTGAACTTGAAATGGGTCAACACAGTATGTGCACTAGGAACTCAAAGTAGCCATTTTCATTCTACAGTTAAGTAAGACACAATGCTGAAAGTAAATTGCTTGGAAATGAATAACATAAATGTTGAACATCAACCAACAACCATAATAAGCTTGAAATGCATGATAGAAATGAAAATATAAACAACAAATAGGAAACTACTCTATCTGCTTTGGCTACAGGAACAGTAACAGAATGGAATTCTAGTGGTTGCAGGAACAGTCAGTGCCAGATTCTTAACTAATTACTGAACATAAAGTAATAACTAGGCTAAAATAAGCTAAGGATGGATTTCTCTCCAAGTGGGCCCCCTTGGATGAGTATCCTCTAATACTAATGAAAACTCAGATGCACAAACTCATAACTTCATTTTATTCATCAGGAAACATGAGTACAATAGATAACGCAAGTACAATATCAGATCACACAACCTTTTGAAAAGGGGCATCTGATCCTTATTTATACTACCAACTAAGCAAGGTGGTCAACTCCATGAATTGGGAGGACACCATTTTAGGGAAAACAAAGAAAATGGAGAGGCGGTTACACACGCATGGAATCTGATTAGACATGCCTACAAATTTAGCACAGTAGTAATGCCAATATTTGCTCAACAACATTAAAGTCCACTACAAGGTGGTTACATTCAATTTGAGTGGGGAATCTCATGTCGTCGACCTCCTTTGACCTTTGAATGATTCCCTTGCTGGATGTTATGGTGCATGCCCAGCTGGTGGTGTCTTTCTCAATTTAGTATCCTCAAATTATATCTGCATGGCAATGTTAGCACACATAATAATTGCATATCTATAACTGCCTAAATAACATTCATTAACCACATGCATAATTAATATAGATAGTCCATATAACATGCCAATGTCATTAAAGATTTGTAGAAATAATATTAGGCCCAATGTCTATAGTTTGAGGAAATAATATAAAAAATCAACACTTAACATCAAGGTCCATGACAACTTCAGCAAATAAATCATAAATTCTGCCCAAAATTAGACCATAAACTAGGCTCATCAAAGCCCATTAGTATGTACAAAAGTGTGTCCAGTGTCAACAGCATGGGGATCTAATTCATGCTCCAACTCAAGAGTTGCAACCAATGGTCACACCTTGGCCTTTGTTGCAGTGGGGACTTGACCTCATAGGAAATATTACCCCAACTTCATCTAATGGCCACAAGTTTATAATAATGGCCACTGAGTACTTTACCAAGTAGATTGAATCCATTCTTATGACCTACATAATGGGGGAGCTAGTTGCTAATATTTTCCTGAATTACCTCATCTTTTGTTATGGTGTTCCGCAAACCCTTATCTCAAACAACAAAACACCCTTCAAGAATCAGGATGTGAAAGAGCTATGTCAAAAATTCAACATCCAACATTGATTCTCTACCTCATACTACCCCCAGGGAAATGATCAAGCTAAGGCTGCAAACAATACCATCCTAAAGATCCTAAAGAAAATGGTCAATGAAACTGGATGTGACTGGCATCTGTAGCTAAATCCTGCTCTTTGGGCCTATCGAACTAGTATTCGCATGCCTACAAGTACAACTCTGTTCTCCTTGGTCTACGAATTAGAAGCCATATTTCCTATTAAGGTCGAGCTTCCATCACTGTGAGTGTCACTACAAAACCTAATCATTGATGAAGAATACAAAGTATCTCGGTTGAAAGAGCTAGAATTCTTGGATGAGTGTTGTCTTGATGCTCTTAATCACTTGTAAGTATATCAAAATCGACTGAAAGAAAGCTATAATAAGAAGATCAAGAATCAATCTTTCCAGGTAGGGGATCTTGTCCTAAAGCAGAATCAAAAAAATCTTCCAGATCAGCACAGTAAAGGAAAGTTTGAGCATAACTCGTTGTTTCCCTTTATCATCACAGCAAGTTATGGATTAGGAGCCTATCAATTATCAACACCTGAAGGTGAAACCTTGCAGGAACCAACCAACAACTTGCATCTCAAAAAATTTTATGCCTAGTCTTAAAGGGTGTAAATATGAAAATACAAAAAAATAAAAAAAATAAAAAAATCCAAAAAAAATAAAAAGGATTGAAAACAATAAAGAAAAAAATTGTCCTTTAGTGAAAACCACTTCAGTGGCGCTTTGGGAAAGTACCTTGGTGAAAACCTGGAAAACAGGCACCTAGTGTAAATAAAGCACCTCCATCTACCTATGGATCTTAATCCTATCATTCTTACCATCACATCCATTCATTACATTCATTCATCCTATTTATTCCATCACCCATCCATGTATGCATCATAGCTTGATGTTGTGAAGTATCGTATCCCCTTTTGTACTACTTGGCGTATTCCTAAGGTCAGTTTGTCATGCCTATATCGAGGTAGTCTATTGCATAACACTAGGCGAAAATCATTATGGATTGAATTAGGTTCGTGTATATCTTAAGGTTATCGAAAATCCCAAAAACATTCATAAAAAAAAATCAAAATTCCAAAAACATCCAAAATCTTGTATAGTTGAAAATCCAAAAAAATTGCAATATCCTATACGGCTAAAATCCAAAAACATTTGTAAAATTGTAAAGTCAAAAATCCAAAACATCCAAATCACATCAAATCCCTAAAAAGGTTGAACATAAAAAATCCAAAAACTGTACCATGTTGAACTATGAGTCTCTAAGCTTGGGCGTACGCAAGGCCATCATTGATGTGCCTCCGAGACACCCTAGGTCAATCTTTAGGAGTCTATCATAATAAACTAACATTCCATCAATTGTTCATATCTCATTGTCAATAAATCAACTCAGTCGAACTACGTGGTCTCTACATGTATAACGTAGGCAAGGCTAATCTTTGATCAACCCTCAAAGCCCCTAGGATAGGTCTTTTAGGTTAGGTTCTTGGTTGAAACTCGGAAAACCCCAAACAATCAAAATCTCTTTGAGAAATCCCTAAACATTCAAATATCAAAAACCCCTAAACATTCAAATATCATAAAACACAAAAACATTTTTAAGACTTAGAAAATCCCTAAACATCAAATATCTTTGAGAAAACCTTAAACAACCTCAAATACCTGAAAACCAAAACATTCACATACAACTTTCAAAAAGACCAAAAATATTGAAATATTCCAAAAAACCAAATTTCCATCCATCCCATCTCGTTTTCACCTACAATAAAACTCCATCCATAATAAATCAATCATCATCTTCAACCTTTGTTAAAACAAACAAAAAACAAGTATCGCAAGTCGAAAAGAGAGAACCTAAGTGTCAAAATCTAAAGTCTAGATCATAGGTAAACGAGTTAGCAGAGTTTATATCAATGGCTTATCAAACAACTCATCCTAATCAAAACATTTTATTAACATGTCCTAGGATGAATCCTTCCTGCAATAGACATCAACATCAGAAATCACCTTAGCTAAATTAAACTAGCAAGAGATATAGATAACATTAACTATTTGTCTTTAATCTTTTCTTCTGATTTATCTCAATGACCCATTTCAAGGACCTCTCAATGATGTCTATCAAAATGATTTAGAGAGAAAGGAACGGGGCATTGATCATTATCTTTCATTTGTTGTGTTTGTGGGTATTCTTGTAAAATAATTTTGGTGCATATTTGCTTAGTTGTGTGTAGGGAGTTTGTTTGGAGTAGATTGTTGACTATTGCATATGCTTTGGTCCAATATATTCCAAACTTCTAAACTACATTCCAACGAGGTTTTCGTATGTCAAGGTGTGAACAAGAACTATCCTATCTATTTATAGAGTCAAATTCCATTGCACTAGATACAAAGCCATCCCGGTTATCAATACCTTGTTGCATCGTATCTATGTGTTATATCCAAAATAAGGAATGGCGGAAAACCCCAATCCCAAGATATGAGAAAATCATCATCATCATCATGCATCTCTCATCACCATCTCTAATAAATTCTTGGTGGATCAAGGACTTTTTGGATTTTATCATCAAAATCAATGGTCAAATCAATCATCTTATTTCTTCTATCTTCTCTTTGCGCTAACCTATTATCATGATAGTAAACAAAAACACCATCAATGCATTCATCCCGCATCCACAAATCGTCAGCATGCATACATATCGCATATCATATCATAAGCATGAACATCTACATTATCAATACATCCATATGCATACATCATCATCGTAAATTGCATGGAAAAGTACACAAAAACATCTCATTTGCATGAGCATAGGCATATCATAGCATCCATCCCATAACATGGCATAAAAAGATACAAAAAAAGAAGTACATCCATTCAGAACATCCCATATCATATATATCACATCATGATCATGATCATATATTGCATAGATAAAATAAAGTGTATCCATACATAAGCATATTGCATCACATCGCATCACATCATATGCATCCATACATTCATAAACATGAAAAAAGGAAACATCACATCATATCGAATTTGGATCATCTCATATATATATCAAAAAATTGTGACTGTCAAGATACAATATCTGAATTAGTGTATCTATATATCAATCAAAAATACAATATCCACGAGGCTATCAAAAAGGAGCCTATGAATGTATATCTATATAAATAATCAAGGAAAATACCCAAAAAAGTGTCTACGAAATGGCTAACTCTCATGGTTGTTGGTCATGGCTGCTCGACTCACCCCTAACAAATGGATGATCCTCAACTCTAGGTGGTGCTCCGCTTCGCTGTGAAAAATTAGGTTGTCGTATCGCCTGAGGAACATCATGATGATAGTGCATGCGGTAGTATGCAACCTCTATGACTGGCTCTCTGTACAACCTGGCAAATACAATACAACCCTGTGATGTTGCAGTCACTACCTCTAACTATTGTCTCCTCACAATCTCCTGGGCTAGCTGTAGGTCCAATTGCTACCGCAACTGAACCTCATGATATCTTTGTGTAGTCATGGCCTGCAGCTGCTGCTACAGTTGATCCTACTCTGCTTGTAATCAGTCCCTCTTAGTAGTAAGAGCTTGAATTTATGCCTGAGCCTATGCATCTGGTTGTACAAGTGGAGGAGGCAATGGTGCCCTCGAAACCTATTCATCATGTTGTTGATGCCCTGGGTCCTGATGACCCTAATCCTGTTGCTGCCGCTGATGGTGTCCATCACCTAGCACATCTACCTGATCCTAGCCTCTACCTTGGCTACCATCCCTACCACCATCTCAATCGTCATCTCAGCCTCGACCTTTGCCTCTTCCTTTGTCGGGGTATGCCCACATTGGATCTGTAAGGCGTGTAGGTGGCCTAAACCACCCATCATAAGTTGGAGTGGTCCACGCATCTGGGAGACCCTAATCATATGTCCACACTTGTGGGATGAGCACTCGAAAATCATTAATCGCCACAACAGGATCAATAAGGGCTCCCCACTATGCCTCTCTTTGTGCCCTAGCAAAAATAGTAGTATAATCATATATAGGTACATCTCGTACCTCTCCAAACTGTCAAACAACATGATCTGGGAGATACCGCTCAATGATGGTGTGCTCTTTGCCCTATATCTAGTGGGTCTGTCATACAAAATCTAGCTGTTGTTGATCATCATATCACCATGGATGTTGTAGCCACAGACTCCATCAGAACACTGCCATGCCATCAATAACACAATGCCAATATGCTAAACCTATGGGGCCTATGTGGTGCAAATTCATTGACACCCTGTATCGAAAGAAGATAAGCTCATCCTCGTGGATATTAGCTAGAACAACCACGGGCCTCAACACTACAATGTGCTCATATGTCCTTATGTGAAGAAAATTCACCCCTACTTTGATACTCCTACCCTCTTAGTAGACGGCCTCGTGCATATCATGGTACAGGGAGGCAAGAAGGACTAAACCCCAGGCATACATGATATCTCTCCAGATCATACCCTCCCAAGCTAAATCTCATCTAGGATTGAAACCTCTAAGTCTTCATTCTGGAGCAACAACGCTGCAAATCAGGGTTGCAACAAATAATTTGAAAGTGTCTACCTAACCTCGGTAGAAATCCAGATCAATTTGGGAGTTGACAAGAATAATATGTCATCTTTGAAGAAGAGAGACACATGTGTCTCTATCGACATCTGGATCATATATAATGCGCTCACCATGAATTGGTAAATGCAGTATGCACCACACATCCTCAAGTGTGATGGTTGTCTCCCCAGTGGGCAAGTAGAAAGAAGTCTCGTTGTGCCACCTCTCGATCAATGTTGTCATTAAGGCAAGATGGGTCTTGATCTCAGGCATGAAGGAAATGAAGCCTAACCATAGCCTCCCCATCCGTTCCACCTCTAAGTCATCAAAGTATCTGGTCACTGACAAAATGTCATATCTATGCTCTCCAGACATCAGCAGTAGCGGATCCTCTTGCACGCATCATGGACAAAGCATCAATTTGCCAAAAAAGTCAAAAAATTGATCAAAATTTAAGACATTGCACCCAAAACATTAGCATCATTGATTTTAGGGTGTGTCACTATATCAATTTTAGGGGTGCGTCACCAATTTGGTGATGCGCGTCGCTACGCTCAATAGCGAATCGGTATTGGGGGTGCGTCACTTTATTATAAAATTGGGGTGTGTCGCCTACCGCTTCCTAGCATCATTGAACTTAAAAGCCCATGCATCGCTATATTACCTTGGCAACCCAAAAATCAATTGTGTCGCTAAATCAAAAAATGGGGGTGCGCGCCTAAACAAAGGTTGCATCGCTATAAAATCAATAGCAACGCTTCCGACACTTTCAAAGCGTCGCTATATAGTGATGCACCTATCGACCTAACTTCAACACCCTATTAAATGCACTTAAAAGCAAAAATCGAATGAAGTTTTGAGTCACACACCCAAGGTCCTGCTTCTACACACCACTAGTACTCTCAAACTCGCTCAGACAGATGCAGGGGAAGCACACGGTGAGCCATTTCGTCACGAGGTTAGAGATCAAAATGCCAAAATCTCAAAGGTGTGAATGCATAAATGAATTGAAAGTTACCCTTTACCACCTATTTAAGCTTAAAAATTAGGGTTTTTTGCCCTAATTTTAACCAAAAGCTAAGGTTTTTCACCATTTTCACCAAACTTACCAAATTGAAGCTTAGTTTGTATCATTTTTTGCGTTTTGGCATTTTTTTTGCATCATGAAGCCTTTTCGGGCCCTTGAGGCAACATTTTACATTTTTCGAGAAATCAACCCAAAATTTAAAATTTCTACCCAATTTCTCAAGGGGGCAGGGAACCAGATTATTCCTTCCACTCAGGCAAATAAAGTATCCTTGATTTAGTGTTTGAGTCTTGAGGTATACAAGATTATCTTCTTTAGTATCTTAGTTGGCAGGTTACTATTGTGATGATGAGTTTGCATGTTTCATTGTTTGTGATCTTCAAGTTATGTAGTTGTGTGGGTTGGCCATCCATTTGGTTATAGTTGGATGACTTGGATGTGAAGTGTCTATATCCATGATATTGATTTATTTTTTATGCAAACTTTGTTAGTTGGCCTTGTATGTGGTCATTTGTACATTTGTATGTTGCATTGAGATGAGAGGATGGATGATTAGAGTGCTTAGATAGTTAGTTGTTGGGACTTGTAACATGTAGTTTTATCATGATGTCATGATAGCTTGGACAAATAGTTTTATGATTGGGATTTGATAGTGATGGTTTGGTGATGTGGGATTGATTCCTAAAATTTTGATTGTGGTTATATCTTCTTGTTTGAAGATACTGGTTCTACTTGTTCTCTTGAGTTCTTTGGATTGCAGGTGAGTGTATGTGGGTGATCTTCATTTAGGATATGGTAGTCACAATTCCATATGTATCTTAGTATCAATGTTCAATGGGAGATTTTGGCAATGATGCAGATTCATCATTTATTGATGGATGATCTTCCTCAATGTACGTTGATGTCTTGGAGGAGCTCTTGGATATTTTTGATACAAAGATATTTTTTTCACATTTACAAGTTCGTTGTTAGGAGATGGTTATCTTCATTTGATTGGAGATGTTGATCGTTAGTTTAAAGGTGTTGGGTATTGTGTCTTGGTTTACTTTGGATACTAGTTTGAGTTGACATGATATAGGTTCTCTTGAGACCATGATGTGTGCATTTGTGCATGTGATCTCCTAGGAGGAGATGTTAAATCATGATGTTATGATTGGGTTCCTGATTTTGCAGTTGATCTTTGATGGTGATGTAGATAGGTTCTCTTTGTATTGAGTACATATTGGTCACATGATTGGTAGCTTCATGATAGTGTGGTGTTGCTTTGGAGCTTAGCATGGATTTATTGCTTGTAGGTGCTCATGGATGCTTGGAGACTTGGGTGAGACTAGATTTATCTTAGGATTAGATTCATTTGATCAAGATGGTTACTCTTTGGAGGTTTTAACAAGAAGACAAAGGAGCCTTCACCTTGATATGGGCATGAGTTCATGATGGACCTATAGAGGATATTATTCTTGGAGTGATTCATGATAACTTGGGTAACCTAGAGGAGCATTCTTCTTCCCCACTCTTGGTCTACTCGATAGTTTATCACCTAAAAGGTATTTTCCCATTCTTGTTTTCAAATGTGTTATGCTTTATTCTTTTTCTTCTCATGGATATGGATCTTGGGCTATGGATAGTTTTTGAGGGTTCATTTGAGGGATGTTTAGCATGGTTATCTCATCGTGTATATGAGTTCATTTATGTTATTATCTATTGATGAGGAGTTTTAGGAGACTTTTATTAGGCTAATTTCTTAGTTTTGGGAATGGATAAATTTTAAGTTTGATCTTCCTTGGTCAAAGAATCTTACATGCATGTTGATATTACATGACATGTATGTTGCATTTGATCTATCATATTGAGTGGTTGGGTCTTTTTGAGGCTTTTCATTTGGGGTTGTAAGGAGATCATACATGATGTAGCTTAGCACTTTGATGTGTTAGTAGAAGGACATCATATGATTTACAAGTTTTCTCTCTTTTATCTATGGATATTTCCTAGAGGTTCATGTTCATATAATTTGGTAAGGTTATTGTGACATGTTGTGAGAGAGTATGTAGAGGTTTGTGTTGCATGTTTGGATAATTTTGATTGTTTTGGTACTATATGGTTTCAATTATTTACCACTCCTTGGTTTGAGCGTTGATTGGTAGACTTGATATGTCATGATCTATTTTCATATTTGGCATTAGCTATGCATTGGGAGTTCCTAGATATGTATTTTCATCATTGATAGGTTTTACAGGGGGAGCTTGTGATTGTATTTTATGGGTTTCATAGGTTTTTGGTATGCGTATATTGATATTGTTGATACCTAGGAGGTATGAATGGTTGGATGTATTAGCATATGTTGTGGGTGTTATTTTTATTCATGTGATTTTTTACCTTGTACAATAGCTTGGAGCCTTTGTTATTAATTGGATTTGATGCTTGTGTTATTTAAATTGGTGCAACTTCACTTTGGCATGTTAGAGGATGAAAGGATTTTTTGCTTGAGATGGTGGCCACCTTAGTTTTATTTCAGGTATTTTGATGGAGCACGAGAGCATGTTGGAGATTCATGTGGTTTCATGTATGGCTATGGTGATGTACTTCATTGATTGACCCTTATGCAATGTATACAAGTAGGGGAATTTTAAGAATAGGTTTTGTACACCTTGCATACCATGGATTAATTTGATTATGTAAATTAAATAAATATTTAGTGTGGTGCATCTAGGAGACTTATTTAGCCACATTATATATTTATTTGGGGCCACTTGTAAATTTTTATGTAACATTAGGTTAGTTATTATATGTTTAAGAGTCATAAAATAATTAATTGGGAAAATTTTATTATTTGTATCAAAAATTAAATGAGGGGTCAATGGTTTTGTGTACTAATGGTTTTGAGGAACATGGTTTTATCTTACCACTTGGTTTTATTTGTGTGAGCTTGTGTCTATAAAAGAAAGCACATGTTTAGTG
Organism: Sequoia sempervirens; assembly: GCA_007258455.2. Classification (NCBI taxonomy): domain Eukaryota; kingdom Viridiplantae; phylum Streptophyta; class Pinopsida; order Cupressales; family Cupressaceae; genus Sequoia; species Sequoia sempervirens. The sequence continues at coordinate 50,444,277 of VDFB02000003.1, read as the reverse complement.
GATAAGGTTGGTTGGGTGAACAAGAGAAGAAAATCCTATCATAAATCTAACACGAAGGGTAATTTATTAGGTCTAAAGGAAACTACATAATGACACCAAAAGAAAACTATAAGAAAAGTTTTGAATAACAACCTAGAAAATGAAATGTAAATCTAGTGTTCTAGTATCTAGATATAACCAAGGAAAATAATTTGCATTCCTAAACATTTGTTAAATATTGACTATACTATTAAGTTATGAACAAGAAATTTAAATACCATTTGCAAAGTCCTACTTTACCTAAACCAATCATAATAATCTTCTAATAACTACCTTAAAACAATGTATACACTATAAATCTATCTACTATAGTTATTGACTAACTTGGTAAATTAATAATTTAAGAAATAATTGACTACAATACTAAATAATTTTATCACACAATTGAACCAAATCAATATGATTAAGATAATTAAAAATTAAAAATGATTAATAAGTCTAAATTTCAATTTAATCCATTGAAAAATATTCAAAATATAACTTCTCCATTACATCTTGTAAACTAGGAATACTTGGCTATGAACTAAATCATTTATCCAAAATGATTGCATCTCAAGTAATAAACAAAATGCCACCATCTTAAATAATAATTTAATAACAAATAATTCTTCAAGATATTTATTTTATTTTATAATGTATCTAACTCTAATTTTAAAAATTATAGAAACTTGGTTTCCAAAATGAGATAGAAAATATAAATTTAATCTAATTTTAATTTTATTTTCAAGTTCTGTTTTACTAACGCAAATGGAAAAAATTGTAAACAAAAGTTGTTTTTGATTAAGGAACAAACAGGTTTTGAAGGGATCCCAAAACCCTGAACAGTAAGAAAGCGAAAGATATAACATTAACAGAACCCAGACAAAAAACAAAATGCTACCCACAAAGAAGAAGACAATGGAACCCAAGGCAACACAACAAAAAACCGACAAAAAGCCACAAAAAATCCAGCCACTAGGCCAAATTCCTGAGGATCTCCGTCGCCTCCTACTCCAGTTTGTTCATATTAAGAGTAGTCTTCTTGATTTCCTGGATATTCACAAGAGCCTAGTCTACCTTCCTTTTCAAGTTTGCTCTAGTCATGTTGCTCGGCCCCCCACCTTCCAACTGGCTTTCCTCTTTGTCCACATCAACATATACAACCGTCCTTACTTGATAAGCATTTTCCAAATTTTCCACCATGGTATTTATGGTCTTTACAGTAGATTTTAAAATCTTATGGCTCATAACTAGCACTTTGTGGAGAGAATCTTTGATATTCCTCAACTTCTCCTCCATCTCAGACTACTTACCTTCATGGTTGCTTTTAAAATGTTGTAAATCTTCTACAGTTTTCTTGAGACACTCAACCATATATTTCTTTTCTTCCTCTATCCATAAATCAATGGCCTTAACACTATCTCTATTATTATTATCATCATCTTTCTCCATTTTACTGCTCATAGCTCTCTGGTTCAACTTAATCTCCTCAATCTCAAAGAACACCTATCTAATTAACCTGAAAAACTCCACAGACCCATTGCGAGCAATAGCAAGAACATCATCAATGAATTCTCGTTCAGCCTTAAAGTAGTGGTCCTCCGCCTTAAGATCCCTAAGAAAGTGGGGCCTCTCATCTCTGTCAGTAGCAGGGTAGGTGGAGTACTCAGAAAATGAGGTCGACTGCGATTCCTCATCATTAACATCATAGGAGGGGTCCTATGAAACCTTTCTCTTACCCTTCTTCTAGGGAGAGTCAATAAATTTCCCTTTCCCCTTAACAACAACCCTATCCTTAGAAAAGGGAGTTTGGTGGGACAGAGTCGGCATTGCTTTAAAATGATCATGAATTAAAACAAGCAATCCTTCATGGAGAATGGAATGCCTAATTGGGTTCTGTCTATGGTTTCGCAAACTGGCATTCATAGTTTTTATAATTTCGCTTATTGCATTTGCAAGTTCAAATTGCTTATATTCCTCATCAATAATTTAAATTTGCTACAAGATAATTTCATTTATACCTCATTGTTTGTGTTGCAAGTTTAACAAGAGGAAGGAGATGAAAGAAACATATTGTAGCTCTCTTGGATTAATATGATTTCATGAAATTCTTACTTGGTTCTACTTCTAGATTCATTTGTCATTTTCATAGTTTTGAAATAGAGGATAGTAATATTTTAATTATAAATTTTAGTTATTTTATTGGGTTATTCTAATTTTTGTATAGTTCATAAAACCCTGTGCAATAAATAAATGCTTTAAATTTTATTTTCTAATTCTATATCTATCATTCTGTGTGATTAAATATGTAATACTATTTTACGACATATTATTATTGTGAAAAAGGATGTCAATGTTTTGTTAATAAATTACAATTGGTGATTTGGGTTAGTACAATTTTTTAATATGTTGTTCTAAGATTAATATTTAAAAATCTCATTAAATTAATATTCCAATATCATGTTTATCATTTTTTATGATCAAATATATGAAACTACTTTATAATAGTTTATAGTTTGACATAGGGGCAGTAATGTTGTAATCATAATATTTGATTAATCAAGAGGGTTAAGTTGATTCTTTAATATTTTGTTCTATACTTAATATTGATTATTTATATAACATAAATACTCAATGACACACATTGTTAAAATTAAACATTGCATGAAAAATATATATTAAGCATTTACACAAATTTAATAGTATGACAATTTCATCTATTTTACTCAAAAGAAAAGTTTGTATACATGTAATTTTTAGAAATAATATTACTTTTCTTTCTTTGTTTGCAACACAAATTAATTTCATCTATAGATAATTAAAAACTAAATATTTTTAATTTTCTTGAAAGGAAATAACTAGTCATTTTCTTCTCTCCATTTGTACATAGTGAAAATACAATAGACATTCAATAGTTCATATTCTCCTTTGATTTACATAATATAATGTAATACAAACATTTTAAAATTTCAAATTTGAAAACTTTGATTTACAATACATCCATGACACTCTCAACACTTCACAATTTCCACAATGACCCTCATAAAACTTTTCTTGTGAATAAAGGATTTGGTAAATTTCAAGTTAGTCTTCAAACTTTCACAAAGACCTAAAAATCAACAAGAAAAAATCGCTTTGGCCAATAGGCTTTCCACTCAACTGTAGGTTTGTTTTTAACCCACCTCTGAGCAAGGGCTCAAGGGTCATATAACCAACCAATTTCACACACAACATATTACAAACCACATTAAACATTTAATTTCTCCACAACAAAATAACACATTTACATAACACATTTATAGATTTTGATCACATCACATAATTCCCATAAAACCCTTACAACACAAAGGATTCCCTCTTGGAATCCTTAATAGGGGGAGTGGGGAATTAACCAAAAAGAGGGAAAAATATATCTCACAAATATTTCACATTTGATATTCGTAAACTTTCATTGTCATTCACATTTGAACACAACCCTTCATTCTCCAAACCCCTTATTCCTCCAACGTAATCACACAATGGATACTCATGAATAAAAAATGAGGGTACTCATACCCCAAAATGTAAACCCCCATATGGGAGCCACACCCACTCAAACCCCCAACACAAAGAGGACCAAGCTCCCTCAAAAGAAGGTCTACTCCATACACCAAAACAATTACAACACATAACAATCCTTCAACAATTTTACATACACTCAAAACCAATCTTTATGCCACAAAAGATTCACACATTTTTATTTCTCGAGAATACACAAAAAATGCAAAAACACTGTAACATCCATATGCACATTATCACAAAAACTATCAAGAGGGATGGATGAAGAATCCTCTAGCCTTCTCCTTCCAATCCTTTCTTACTCTTCTCTTCCCAAAAGAGCGAAGGAGAATTTTCCTCACGTAACCACCCCAACCAACTCCCATTTTCGTCACTTTTAAAAGAGGGTAAATTAGAGGTCCTTAAAAACATAATAAAAACTATTTTTAAGGTCTAACCAACCCCTTACCCCTATACCTAGCACCTAGGGTCAATTTTATCTTATAAAAGCTTAATTTTATACTCATGAAACCATAAAAACTTCCAAAATAAAATACCATAGTATTTTTAAAAACTAAAGAAATACAAAATTTTACATTTAAATAATATCACAAAAAACATTAAACCACACACACATAATCACAATTTTCACAATACTTAAACACAAGATCATAATTCCTTCATATGAATTAAGACTGACAATTATGGAGAATATCTTAGAAGATTGGCTATGTGACCCCCAACATCCATTAACCATTTACTTGCTCACTCAACCAGAAGTGTTAGTATTCTATAAGAGATAATGATAGCTAAAGCATCTATATTTATTCCTTACAAATATCAACCTTTAGCTTTTCAATACAATTATCATTTTTAATAATTAATCATGAAATCACATAGAAATTATAATCATTTTATAACCCATCACAAATAAACCATTAATTCATTAAATCATACCTCAATAAAGAGATACTTGCATATTGACATAAGGTAAATCATCTAATGAATATAAGACAATTGTAACTAGTATTAATTAACTAAGTTTCATTACCTAATCTACATCCAATGACAACCAAGACAATCCATATAAGCATAAGAATATAAATCATGTTTAGGGAAACCAAACTATCATACATAATACTCCTAAAATAATATCCAATATAAGAAAAACATGAACTCATTGTGTAAGATTCATAGTATCATCAAATATCATCACTAATGACATGAAATATGTATCAGTTTGAAACTCAACTACTAGTCTATCCTAATTTTGTCATTCATACAAATAGGATCAACATTTTTACAAATATTTCCATGCTATCTAGCCTTTTTGAGGCAATATATGAACATGAGAAAGAGGGGTGACCTTACATGAAGCATGGCATGGGATGTGTAGATTCATTTTTGGACACATGAAGAATGAATAGGAGAGTCTTGATGTTTTAGAAGTATTCATTGTAACTTTGTAAGTGCATGTATTGTTTTATTATTGAAGAATAAATGGAGTATGGATGCTTTTGGAGGTTGGGATTTTCCCCTCTTGAGGGTTTTCCCAGGGTATCTTTTGTAATCTTGTGGATTGTCTATTTGATTTTTTGCATTATGGTTATTTTGTAAGCTTACATGCATGATTTTCTCATATGGGGTTATGTAGGAAATGGATTAAACATTGTGGGTATTATGCATTATTTCCTAACATACCACAAGATCATTTTGATCAAATCTTTCAACCAATATTGTATAGAAATTGTTGTACAAGTTGATGGAATTGTGGCCTTGAGTGACTAGCCCATGATACCACCATTCATGTGTAACTATACCCTCTAGATCTAAGGTAGCAAAATTTATGGTCTCATCCTCAATCATGGATCTGAGTGATAGGTATGTGTCTAGCTTCTATTTCCATGCAAATGTTGTGCATTTTTTACACCCATCAAAGATGGGAAGTGTCAAATTTCCTAGGGCATGTTGCATATCTCTCTAGGTAGGTTCAAGTATTGGGCTATTCCTTCTTGATCTCTTCAAAATTATAAATTTGTTAAGAGACATTTCATCCTAGATATCATATGGAAGGACTTGGTACTCTACATAAATAGATGTAATATCCTCAATGATTGGGTTGTGAGCTTCAATTTCAAATATTTTATCATGTGCCTCCTCTTCTCTAGGAAAGAAAGTGGGTTTGGAAGGTTTGAAAAATGAAATGGCAACAATAATTTGGGTGTCAATTGGAATGATTGTGATTTTCAACCTCATAAGTTCTCCCCTCACCAATATGTTTCCCAGGGAAATCCATGTTATTATTCATTTTATGGAGCATTTATTCCAACATGTCTAATATCATATCAAAATCTTTCTAGACTTGAGTTTCAGGGTTATTAGTCTTCTCATTTTTCACCATAATACTTTGTTTCAAAACTATTCTTGTAGAATGAGTCACTTTCTGGACTTCCTGATGAATGCCTTTATTTTATAATTTATCTTTGAAGATACCTACTATCTTATCACTAAAATGCATAAAATTTGTGTTTACAATTATTTTAATTTCAAGAAGAAGAACATGCTAGTAGGAAAAATAGCTTTGATACCATTATAATTTTCCTCAACAAGTATTTATGCAAATATTTTTGGTTATTTAAAGTTTGATCTTAAATAATTAAAACCAACGCCTTATAAACTCTAAATTATATTAATATAAACACAATAGCATTAGCGATTAATTTAATGCTTCAAACTTTATTATTTTATCTTAAATGAAAAACCCTAATATTATTGGTTAGTCCATAACAAGATGATATACTACAAATTAAATGTTACACTTATTTCCTATTTACCAAGATTAAAATCAAGCTCACAAAGGTAAAATGAATCATAAAATATTTCTTATATTATGCAAGTGTGTGATACATTACAAAATGATACATAATAGCCATAAAAAATTATAAATACAAGGTATACAATTCAACTACCTACAACTTCGATCAACAATGGAAAATTAGGGCTCTTGTTGCCATTAAAGATACAATATGATCTTAAGGTCAAAATGTTCCTTTAGCTAAAGTGGGTCTCATCCTTTGGAAAAGAATATCTTTGATTTTTCATCCTTTGGCCTCTATAAATCTATGAGTTTTCATCCTCAAATCTAAACGCTTGAACATAAGGGCTAGTAATAAATTCTAGTTAGGATTTGGTGTGTTTCTCATCACAATCATTAAATGAAGCTTCTAAATCCTTAATACACCCAAAAATATATCAAAATATGCAACAATATCTTCCAACTTGAGGCTAGTATGTGACAATGATTGCTTGCACTTATTGAGTATTATATTCCTTTTAATTGTTCCTAGGATCACATGCAAATATGAAAAAATGAGACTGGGAGGCATGGAAAAATATCCCATGTGAGATTCCTCAATCCTTAGCAATAGTGGTGATGAGTCACTTAGGGTTTCAAACCCTTTCTATTGTACACTAATGGAAGTCAAAACTATCTTCCCCTTTTGTATAGTTGGAGTTGCATAGGGATCCATGTCCTCAACATTGAATGCAATGTGTATGTTGATAGGATCCCTTTTAGAAGAAACATCATCACTTTGGGAATTAATGAGGTTCCACTCATGTAGTGAGGTAGGTGAGGATAAACAATTAAAGGAGGCAAGATTTTTGCAAAGAGACATAATGGAAGGGGATATTACAAAGGCTTGATGGAAGAGGTAACATAGATGATAAATTGGTGGATGGAATGAATAGATGGGAAAGTCTAAAACCTTGATGGAAGTAGAGAAAGAAGAAAAATGGGGAAGAGAGGAATGATGAGTAGGAGAACTCCATAACTCTAATATTTTACATATAGTTAAGATATTTATAATTCCTTCACACTTAGAAACTTTGGGGGTCTTAGGAAAATGCATAGTAGATGAAGAGGTAGAGCATACACGCAAAATGGGATTAAAGGAAACATGGGAGTTATGTAATATAAATTTTGTTCCATCACATGGATAATAAAAAAATGGGACATGACACCTAGCAACATAATTCCTCAAATATCCTTCTACCCATTTGTTTATAATATTAGTTTAACCATCCATTGGGGGTGATGGCTAGTGGTGATTGTGAGCTCGATTCCTACCAATTAAAAGAGATCTTACCAAAAAATATTAAGAACCAACTATCTCTATTGCTCATGATAATCCTAGGTAGTTCATAAAGCTTAAACACTTCCTTGAAGAATAGTTCAACAACTTGTGGTGTCTCAAAATCTAAAGAATAGTAAATACATGTGCATACTTCATGAGCCTACCCACAACCACATATGTATTCCTTACCTTGTACTTTAGGAATTCCCATGATGATATCCAGTGAAATACTCTCCCACTACTACTCCAAAATGGTTAAAGGCTACAAGAGTCCTATTGGGAATGTTTGCTCTATTTTATTTTACTTGTAAACTACATGTTCCCTAATGTATCTAAGGACACCCTAAATATTTTCTAGGTGAACCTCTCCTTGATCTACTTATATGTCTTGAAGTACCTAGTGTGATTTGCTAAGGGAGAATCATGAAATTCTCAAGTAAAATCCTTCCCTTCGTTCCTGATTCTAGCTCTAAATAAATTATTCTTTATGGAGAATGAGTTCATTGAACATTGTGAACCTTTCATCCAATAAATTTTCTTCCAAAACATCAATCACAAACTCATTCTTAGCATATTATAATATGATTTCTATATTTCAATTAGTGAAAATGTGAGACATTAAGAATTTTTTAGTTTCCTAGATAATACATCATCAACAACATTTTCTTTCCCTTGACGCACTCAATGTCAAAATCATATGCTTGAATTTTTCTTACCCACTTTTTTTTGTACTTGTTTAGATATTTCTAACTAAGAAAGTACCTCATGTTGTTGTGATCTATTTTGATTATAAATTGGCTACCAACCAAGTATTGTCTAAGCTTGGTCAATGCGTGAATAATTTCCAACATCTCCTTGTCATAAATAGAGAGCCATTTTCTACTTCCTTGATTTTATCTTTCAAATACAATTGGATTCTTATTCTACATAAGCACTACTCTATTTATACTTCTAGATACTTCACACTCTAATACAAAGGGAAGGGAAAAAATAGGAATATCTAGCATGGGGCACAAGCTCATTACCCCTTTTATTTTTTAAATTCTCATTGTGTTGTTTCTGTAAGGAAAGCAGAGGTGCGGAAGCAACTTTCCTAACGTCAAAACCACAGGGAAGAATGCAGACAGTACTTTTAATTTTCAAATTACAACCCAATTAAGACACACATGAAAGATTTACAGAAACAGAAAGAATACACAAAGACAGTGAACAACAGATTTACGTGGGAAACCCTTTCGGGAAAAAACCCACCACACCAAGCTGAATCTCTTTGTATTTCAGTAACAACAAATTACATACAAATCAGAGAAACAACTCTCTAGTATTAGTTCACAATAGTTTCATTCATTGTTCAATCTCTTACGTAAATTGCTCTCAACAATCCAGTCATTCAAACTCAGAATCAATTTCTTAAATCTTATCACATTCTAATTTTTATCTTCTGTTCATCCTTATCTGCCATTGCCCCATCGTAGAAAGTTTCCTCTTGAGCGTTGATTTTTCCTTGCATGTAGTTCAGCTCCAGCGTCGCAACTGTTGCAAAAATCCAATCGCCAACCATTTGAATTTTGCTTCCTCTGATTGGTCTATGAGATTCCACATAGGATAGTCATCAATCGGTCAAGGACGTTCAACCTATGTTGGCATGTCGGTGAGACACTAACCTTGTCTCCCCGATGCCAACACAACCAGCTTTCGAAGTCGCCAAGAGTCCTTTCAATCGGCAAGAGGTTACACCGAGTCTAGAGAGCCATCGCTAAGACTTCTCCTAGTCGCCAAGACCTCATACTGAATCCACCACCATCCATTGCATTCCTATTGTCGGAAAGACTATCGTCTTTCGCCAAGACATCACACCGAGCCTTCATGTGTTATTCCAAAGTCACACAGCCATCGGCGAGACCTCATGAGTCGGCGAGATGTCATACCAATAAGGTAAGGTTTCCACCGAATAGTCTACCACTTTCGCCTTGAGGTCATAGCGAACACATGTCACCCTGAAGACCATATACTATCGGCGAGACACTCTGTCAGTCGCTAAGACTTCATACCGAAGTCTTTGTGACTCTACGAAGACTCCAAGTGTATCCCCGTCGACGAGACCTTCATCAGTCGCTGGGACTTCATGCCGAAATGACTTGTGTTACTCTGATGACTCCAGTCACTGGGAGTCGCACTAAAGACACCCGATACCAAGCGCATGTAGCTCTGTCGGCGAGACATTCCACTCGGTGAAAGGTTACAGTGAATACCAACAGGTCACAGCGACAACACCAGTCGGCGAGACAACAACATTGTCTCGACGACATGAACATTTCAAAAAGATTCAGAGCAACTAGTCAGCCAGACATCAATAATGTCACATCGAATTTTCCCTTCAGGAGTTACATGCCTGTAAGAATTGAGGCACCTATTCCAACAGTTTCAATCCATGTGAAAGCACACTTATTTTTTAGATTGAGTTAGGGGGGATCCAATTGGTACAATCCCTTAATTAACCTCTAGTAGTTGCTACAAAGACTAAATAATCCTCATAGTTGTGTCAAATTCCTTAGGGAAGACTAATATGAGATGTCTTTAATCTTTTCCATGTCCACTTATACTCCTTTCACACTCATGATGTGCCCTGAGTATAAAATATATGTCATTGTAAAATCACACTTAACTCTCTCATAAAAAGATTGTGTGCCTTCAAAATTCCTTCTAGGAGATAAAAATTAGTTCTATCCTAGGACCACCTACAAAAAATAACGAAAACCTTCCACAAGAGAGAATACAATAAATGAGCTTGATTGATATTAAGATCTATCAAATATGATGATGAGGTATCATACAAAAGTGTACAAGGACCTTGCTTATATATACAAGGTGTGATGAAGTACCAAATGCCAAAACAGTAAATGATTGGTGTCATTATTAAATGACATGAGCCATCATTAAATGACCTAGGAATCTAATATTTAGTAAAATCTATAAAGATAAAATATTATCTAAACAACTTAAATATGCATAGGACCTAAGTGGACTTAACATGTAAATAGGACCCCACTAATAACTAGTTAGGAAAATTACCTATTTACACCAACACCCCCCCTGAGTGTAACTTAGGGAGAAGCAATTATTATATAAAGATGGAAGGATGGTTCCCTACTACAATGCCATTTTAGGTACCCATGTGAAAATGCAAATGCAATCTCTCACAAACAAAGAAAATGAGAAAAACCACATGGGAAACACCCCTCTCCAAAAGAGAGAAAAGATATAAACAAGGATGATGTATGAAGGACTCAATGATACCCCCTAAGGACTATATCCATAATGAATATACAATCAATGACCCCCCCCCATATGAGGGAAAGAGAGAGACTATGTATCCCCTCCACAATGTATAATCCCCTACAAAAATGATGAGTTCTTGAAGAAAAAACATGATCCAATGTCGACAAAGAACTTGTCTCCCTTTTAAAAGAAACAAAACCAAGTACAAATGCAAGAATGCTTCCCATTCTAGATAGTAATTGAAAGAAATAAGCATGATGTTGTATGATGATGTCTCTGAAATCTTCTCATGTGTCACCTTGTCCAAGGTAGATGAGCATGCCACAATCAAATCAAGTGCATGCCCAATCAAATAAGAAGGTGACAAACCAAGACTATGAAAAAACTGATATTGAACAAGATCTAAAGACAATGATGGTTTTGATGGTTTGACAACAGTTGTGCAATGAGTGTCATTAAAGAGGACAAATAATCCCTTAAAAATTTTGTTCAAATTTGAAATGTGAGATTCCATAAACAAAGATGTCATGTTTGATATATAGGAATCCCAATCAGATACTTGTTGGAATGAATCACTAGAAATTCTCAATGAATCACCAATATAAAATGAATAGTCTTGATGAACAGGAATAATGGGAGCCTCAATCAATGACTCTACACAAGGAACCACTGAAATGTGAAGGATCAACAACCATCTTTGAAGGAGAAGGAGCATCTAAAGAAGCCTCGTCATTCTCATCTAAAGATTCAAAGTACTCCAAATATTCAAATCCCAAATAGTATCATAATCATAGGGTGTTCGGTTTGAAAAATGAAGAGGCACTAGACAATCTGAAATAGGATCATCTATGAATGGTTGAGTATTAGGATCTCCATATATCTCCCAAATTTTAGTCCAAAGATAATGAGGACACTCAAAATGAACAATATCATTCAAAATTTCATCATCAACATGCATTGTAATAACTCCTAATACATGATCCCTTTTTGCAATTCCAAGCAAATTTCTTACTAGCAGTAGCTGGAGAGGGAACTAGAGCATACAAATGTGGCAACAAATTAATCCAATGAAGATGTTTTATGGTGGAATATCCTCATTGTTTAGTTTCCCCTTTTCAACATAATCAAAGAAGGATGAAATGAAAACCCCATAATGGACTATGATAGATCTCCAAAATTACAAATGTCGAAACCTTCAACAGTAATTAGAAACCCCAAACATGATGTATACTACAAATGAAACCTTCCCATAAAAACAAAATCTCTCCAAGAGTCAAGATGTCCAAGTAATTAACCAAAATAAAAATATACCAAAATTTGAATAAATTATAGCTGGGGATGAATCTGGAAAAGTGCAGTTACACAATGATAGAGCTCCTCAATAACTTTTTGCAAAATTACAAAAAAACTGAAATCCAGGAAAAAATTTATGATCTGAGAGGTCCAAGTGGGAGATATTAATTCAAAAAAAATAAAATATTCCAGGAGTAAAGTATTATAATAATACCTACACCATTGGAAATTTCTTAGAACCATCTTTCCAACAATATCTTGTTTTACAAAATCAGATACTTGAGTCAAAAGTTATGGAAATTTTTTAAAAATTGCCCAATTAAAGATTGAGGGGAAAAAATCAAGCCCCCTAAGGCCTGGAAAGTGGTCCTCATGTGACCAAAAGCTAGTGGAATGAGCTAAGCATGGGTATGATGGTCGTTTAATTGTAAAATTTAACATATTCTTATGTGACGATCATTTGGCCATCAAATTTAAGATGTAGTCATCCAAAAAAATTTACAAATTGCTAAACATAAATTATCTTCAAAATATGAAATATTTTATATGAAAATGGGGGGTTTTGGGCATTTTGGATGCAATTGAAAGGTCAATTTTGGCCCAATATGCTTTGAAAAAACTAGCTACCTCCCTGATCTGGTAACCACCTCTCAACTTCAAACCCTCGTATATCTAGCAAAATATGTCAGATTTTTTATGAAGTGAAAGACAATATTGACTTTATTAGATTCCTTGGACTCAATCGTGAGCTTAATTTTCCTCCAACATATGTCAAAATTAACCTATAATAAAACCCACAAGAGGAACCCTCCAAAACTGGTGTTTTTTCAAGTTTTTTTGATTCCCTAGATCACCATAGGGTGCAAGGGAAGAACACACTCAACCTTACTAAAATTCACCAAGATATCTCATTGGAAATAGCTCTACCCTCAAATATAAGAATAAATTTGCAAGGTTGTGGACTCAATCGTGAGCTTAATTTTCCTCCAACATATGTCAAAATTAACCTATAATAAAACCCACAAGAGGAACCCTCCAAAACTGGTGTTTTTTCAAGTTTTTTTGATTCCCTAGATCACCATAGGGTGCAAGGGAAGAACACACTCAACCTTACTAAAATTCACCAAGATATCTCATTGGAAATAGCTCTACCCTCAAATATAAGAATAAATTTGCAAGGTTGTGCTTTGATACCATGTAGGAGCTGAAAATTAGTTCTATCATAGGACCACTTGCAAAAAACAATGAAAACCTTCCAAGAGATAGTATACAAGAAATGAGCTTGCTTGATATTAAGATCTGTCAAATATGATGATGAGGTATCATAAATAAGTATACAATGACCTTGCTTATATAGACAAGGTGTGATGA
>VDFB02000003.1:50322031-50430543 GCA_007258455.2 Sequoia sempervirens | reverse complement strand
AAGAGAATTTAAATTGTTGCAAATTAAATTAAATAGCTCGCAAACAACATTCAACAACACAGAAAATTTTGCAATACAATTTCCAATCCAAGATTGCAATGTGCAACTGGCAATTTCTTGATTCAACAAATGAGCAAATGAATCACTACAATCCAATGATGGACAAGGTTGCATCAAGACTTACAAGACTCAAAAACAAAATGTAAGCAGCAAATCAAAGCTTACAATAAAGTTTCTCCAACACCCGTACAACAAATCACTTCCACCATTCAAACCCTTCAATCTGCAACACCAAGTAGTCTTTGTGCACTACAAAAACACTTTCAAATCTACAAACACATCATAAAATCCCTTCTTGGAGGTAAGCCACAACCTCCTCCTCTCTTCCTATGTTTTTCCTGTGAAAAACTAACTCAAAATAAAAGAAATTCACTTTTATCTTCTCATGCTTTCCTGGAATGACATTTCCAATGCATTTCATTCACATTTGGCTTGCATTCCAAAACCCCCCAAGAAAATCAATGCCTCCACCTCCAGGAAGTAAATAAAATCCAATTAAAAATTCAAATATGCATAAAATATTTGTTTTAAATCTTCCAAACTTAGCCAAAATAAAATATGGCTTTTAAATGACTTTAATGCTTTCCCAAATAAAGCAATAAAACAAAATCCACAACTTGGGTGCCCCCCTCCTGGGTTCCTATTTTTTATGAGCTATGAAAATTTAAAATATGAGTTACAAATGGCTTTAATGGCTCTAATAAATCCACACCATAAATTGTTTTTTCTTGCTTTTTCAGTTTTAAAGCATATTCTCCATGATTCCCCTTCACCAATTTGACCCAAATTAAAATCAATTTCAAATTCAAATTTTCCCCACATTGCAAGATATTTAATTTCACCCCAAAATATGAATTTCAATAAACAAACATGAAATCCAACACACCAAAATTGAAAAATTCAAAAATAAAACCTTTAAATTGACATAGGATTTCACTAAGCCATGGATGCTCTTGCATCAGACACCCACGGTAGAAATAAATGTTTCATTATTTGCATTTAGAAACATTTGTAGACCTTATGTCTATCTTGGATCCACCTCCTTTCCTTGTCCACTGAAATATTTCTATGCACCACTTTCTACAAACTTACAACATTACCATGTTGCATGCTTCTTCTACTACCCATCATGCAATTCAAAGCATCAAATTTATTGTCCCACCAATATAATTCATCAAAATCAAAACTAACAATTAAAATTATAATCGGAGGTACAGTGTGAATGGGGTGGTTTTACTATGTTGAAAAAGCTCTCATTCGAGAACAAGGAACTTCTTCAAAGTCCAAGAGATTTTGGGAACAGAGAACAAGGATATGGGAATGTGGTGTTGATGAGGTTACGCCTCTGCCAAGAGAGTTAGTAGCTCTTTGATGTTGTGGAGGACAAAGGTTGCACATGATGATAAGATTTATGGCGAGGTAAGATCTTCACCCTCCTCGGGGTAATGCAGATGTTGGTTTGAAGGTTAAGGGACTAGAGCTAATCAATCTAAGGATTTTGGGGAACAAGAGGATCGTGGATAACCTCTTTACATCTGTGTTCATGGACACAATAGGAAAAACACTTCCTCGGCTAGACAAGGAATCGGCTAAAGGTCGATTATATTTTGATCCATGTGGAAGAGGAAGGCTCCTCGCTAACAATGTAACCAGGGAAAAGGAGAGCCAAATGGACATTGTTGATGTGTCGCAAAGAACCCTATTGGAGATGTGCTCTAAGAGCACTTCCTATAAGTTATTATGAAGATCATCTCCTGGAATATGAGGGGATTAAATTGCCCTCACAAGTATGATATTGCTAATCTAGTAAGAGATCATCGCCCTGATATTGTGTTAATCCAAGAGACTAAAATTGGAATGGATAAATTATCTACATTGAAGAATAAGTTCTTTAAGGATTGTGGTATGCATTGTTTTGATGCAATGGGGGCATTAGGAGGGATTGTTACTTTTTGGAATCTTAGAGTGATCCAGAGAGCTGAGCTTTTTAAATATTGTAATCATGTGGCTACTTCCTTTACTCATATGTGTGATAGATTCTCTCGGACTCTGTCTAATATTTATGCTTTGAATTGTAAGAGTGCTAGAAAAATACTTTGGGATAATTTGTCCTCTTTTAAAGTTGTGAACCATATTGAGAATTGGTTGGTTATGGGAGACTTTAATACTCCTTTGCATGATAATGAAAAGTTGGGTGGTTCCCAGGTGGTGGATGAGAGTAGATATGATCTTATGAGTCTCATTAATGACTTTTCTCTCCTTGATCTGGATTTGAAGGATGTGTCTTTTACTTGGTCGAATAGGAGAGTTAGGAATGCCTTGATCCAAGTGAAGCTTGATCATGCTCTTATCTCCCCTGAGTGGTTGGTACATTATTCTTGCTTGCTTTCTGCTCTTACTAGACTTGGTTCTAATAACTTCCCTTTGGCTCTGTCGGTGGACTTGTTGGGGGGCAAGAAGAATTTTTTGTTTAGATTTGAAAAAATGTGGATGCGTCACCCTGACCTAGGGAATTTGATTCATGAATGGTGGAACATCTAGGTGGATGGATCGGCTATGTTTAGAGTTGCTAAAAAACTTTCCAATGTTAAGGATAATGTTAGAAAGTGGAATCGCACCTCCTTTGGTCATATTTTTATGGAAAAGGAGGGTGTGACTAAGGAACTTCAGGATGTGCAACACTCGATCCAAGTTTTTTGGTATGATTAGGCTTTGATGTAGAAGGAAAATATCTTGCTTTCCAGTTTGCATAATATTGTGGCTAAGGAGGAGGAATTCTGGAAACAACGGTCAAGGATATTGTTGCTTAAAAGTGGTGACCGGAATACCAAGTCTTTTCACCTTTCCACTCTGAAACACAGGGATAATAACAGAATTAACTTGATCAACTTCAATGATAAAGTGTTGGAAAAGTATGTTGATTTGATGCTTGTTGCTTCCTCGTATTTCTCCCAGTTGTTATCAAAGGAGGGGGAGCTTGATTTGGCTTGTCAAGAGGACCTCTTAAGGGATATCCCTTAGTTGGTGGATGATGATATGAATAGACAGTTGGTTTGTATTCCCTTGGCGGATGAAATACGGAGTGCTATTTTTTCCTTTGAAGGTAACAAAACATCAGGTCCAAATGGTTTCTTGATGTTCTTCTTTCAAGCCTTTTGGGAAATTATTTCTAGAGATGTTGTGGCGGCTACTAAGGAGTTTTTCAGGTCTAGATCCCTTCTTAAGGAATTGAACTCCTCTTTTATTGTCCTAGTCCCTAAGAAGTTGGGAGCTTCCTCTTTTGATGAGTTCCATCCTATCAGCTTATGCAATTCGGTTTATAAGATTATATCCAAGGTTCTGGCGATTCGTTTGCAAAGAATTTTGTTTCTTATCATTTCACCTCAGCAAAATGGGTTTGTGGCTGGAAGGAAAATCCTGGACTCTATTCTTTCAGTTCATGAGAATATCCACTCTTTATCTGTTAATAGGAAAGTTGGTTTTATCTTGAAACTTGACTTACTTAAAGCTTATGATAGGGTTGACTGGGGATTTCTGGCTAAGATTTTATCTGCTTTTGGTATTGGAGAGAAAGGGGTGACCCTTGTGCTTCAGCTTATAACTACTCTAAGATTATTTGTTCTCATTAATGGGTCCCCTTCTCCTCTTTTTGACTGTTCGAGAGGTTTGCGGCAAGGGGATCCTATTTCTCCATATTTTTTTTTATAATAATGGTGGAATCCTTGGGTCGTCTCATTCAGAGATTTGTTAATTCTGGGGTTATGTTTGGAATTGCCCCTTCTTCTAGTAACCTTATTTGCTCTCATCATAAGTTTATGGATGATTCTCTTATGCTTGTGCAGTCGTCCATTAAGGAGGCTAAGGTTGTCAATTCTATTTTACAGAGGTATGAAGCGGCTTCGAGGCAGAAGGTTAGCTTACCTAAGAGTGTTCTTTTCTTTTTCAACACTCTGATCCATAGACAGACTAAAAATGCTAGAATTATGCAGTGTCAGATTGGTGAACTTCCTACTTCTTACTTAGGTCTGCCCCTATGCTCCAAAGTTCCTGACTCTTTTTGGAGGGGTATGATTGACAAATTCAACTCTAAATTGGCTGGTTGGAAGGGTGCTTTGTTAATCCAGGCTAGGAAAGTTTGGCTAATTAAGTCTACTTTTAAAAATCTTCTTGTTTATGCTCTTAATCTTATTTATATGCCTAGGAAGTTTGTGGATACTTTGGAAAATATTCCAAAAAAAAAATTGTGGTATGGGGTGGATGACAAGAGAAGGATTCATTTGGTTTCCTGGGATGATGTTTGTAGACCAAAGAAGGCTGGTGGGCTTGGGATCCATAAAATTAGAGTTCTTAATCTTGCCCTCCTTGGTAAGAAAAATTGGAACATTTTGATGGCTAAGAGTGAATGGGAAAGAATTGCATGGAGAAAATACTTACATGAGGTTGATGGTATTATGGGGTTCTTTTCCCAAGAGTTTAACCCCCCTTCTGGTTCTGCTCTATGGAATTGCATTGGTAAGGCTCGTAGGCTTGTGGCCAAGGGTCTCTTTTGGCGTTTGGTGGATGGAAGAGATATCTTGTTTTGGGAGGATAACTAGTTTGGTAACAGGCCTCTCAAAGATGATCCATGGGATCAACCTCTCATGGATCTTTGTGTGCGAAAATTTGGCAAATGGGTTGCTGACTATATTGAGGGAGGTGGTTGGAAGAAGTTGTATGAGGTTGACCCTAGGTTGGAGAACTTGTATAAGGCTATTTCTCTGGTACATATCCCTTCCTCCCCTTCTCCTGATAAATTTGTTTGGAAGCCTTCCTCTAATGTTATATATTCTATGGCTTTGAATTTTTCGCTCTAATGATTCCTTTGTTGGCTCAGCTCCGTTTTGGGCTTCTGTGTGGTCCTCTAAATTGATTCCCAAAGTTAATATTTTATTTTTGGCTTTTTTGCTAGAATAAAATATTAACTACTGACAATTTGGTCAAAAGAGGTTTTGTGATGCCTAACAAGTGTTTTTTATGTGAAGAGGAGGCAAAAAATACTTGTCATTTGTTGATTGGTTGTAGTTTTGTGAGAATGGTTTGGGTCCATGTGCTATCTTTATGGAACTTAAGTTGGGTGTTCACTAGTTCTATTAATGAGTTGTGGGCTCAATAGATTGGCCCCTCATCCAATCCTACTCTTCAGTTACTCTGGTATCTTTCCCTTCCTCATATTGCTTGGGGAATCTAGCCTAAGCGAAATAACAAAAAATTTAGGAATTCTTCCCTCCCTGCTACTTCTATGGCTTGCAAGATTTGTGCTACTATTAAAGAAAATTTCTTGGCTGGGTTAACTTCTCAAAATGGTCTGAAAATAAATCTTAGCTCCTATGATATCACTATTTCTCAAAAGTGGAAGTTGTCTTGTGATATTTCCCTATTTCCCTCCCAATTACTAAAGGAAATACTTCTAGAGAAGATGTTGTTTGGAAAGCTCCTTTGGAAGGTTGGGTGAAGATAAACTTTGATAGGGCTGCGAAAGGAAATCCGGGACCTACTAGTTGTGGGGGAGTGATAATAAATTCAAATGGTAGGCTCGTTTATGTTGTGGCACTCCCTTTGGGAACCCAGAAAAACCACTACGCAGAAGTGGCTGCAGCCTATCATGGTCTCAAATTGGCTCAAACCAAAGGTTATAAAAAAGTCTGGTTGGAGGGGGATTCTCTTAATATTATAAACAATTTGAAAAATAGCACTCCTCCCTCTTCGACTATTGAGTCCTTAATAAAGGATTCAATAGATATTTTAAAGTCTTTTGATGAGGTTTATATCTCACATATCCTTAGAGAAGGAAATGGGCTTGCGAACTTTTTCACAAACATTGGTGTAAGATATTTTAGGGAGTGGGGTCAAAATGACCCTCTTCCTATAGAGGCTATTACAATGATAAATAATGAGTACTGAGATCATTTGGATTAAAGTCCTATTATGGTGGGTGACGTGCATGCTTCTCATCACGTGGAAAAATGTTATGAATAAGTATGGGGTGCAATATTTGAATCAAGAGATTTGTACGGGTGCAAGGTGTCGTAGACAAAGGATTGTTATTTTCCCTTGTCCTAACTCTGGCCTCACACGGATTCTGGGTAGTTTTGGCCTTGATTTCTAGAGTATTCTTGGTGTTGGGATTAGTGTCTGTAAGTTGGTTCCTAGTGTGAATTGTGGTAAGATGGGGGTGATAGAAATTGGGTTGAACCCAAATCTTGTGATGCTACGAAGGAAAAGAAGGAGGTTTGGAAGGTGCTGGTTAAGGGTGGTTTAACTCCCTATCAGGAGAAACTTCATGGAAAAAATCCTCAAGTTACAAACCTCTTTCTTAAGGGTTAGAATGATAGAGTGCTTAAGCTTTATGGGACTGAGTTTGAGGTGAATGAGGAATTCATCACTGGAATTACTGGCCTGCCTATGGACGGTATGAAGGTTTTCAGGGATAAAAAGGAGGTGCAGATTGCAATGAAAATTTTCTTCAAAGGTGATGAGGAGAAGGATTTAAAGACTACTAAGAGTGGCAGATATCAGTGCAGCTCCCTTAAGGAATTATGGGGGGATGTTGCGGAGGAATTGATGTGCTACATTACCCTGGAAGGTCGTTTCTCGGTAGTGAGTAACTATCATTTCATTCTGTTAAATCACTTTTGTCACAAGAGGAGGGTTTCTTTCTCGTTTTATCTTCTTATGTCTCTTGATGTGGGGATTAAGGATCACAGGAAGAACCCAAAAAATCTCGTTTTACATGTTGGGTTAATTCTCCTGATTTTTTATTATGCAAAATCTTTTGACGTTCCCAAACCTATGGCTACCCCGAAGGGTAAACAACATAAACTTGCTGAAGGGTATGATACAACTTCTGAAGATGAACCTGTTAGTAAAAGGGCTAAGAGAAGGAAATTGATTTTGGGAAAAGAGGATGAGTCAGAGCATGATGTGGAGTTCGTTTTGGATTCTCTTGCTTCTCTAGAAGGGGGTCCACATTTCCATCCCTTGGGAAGGAAGAAAAAAGGGGAAGATTGTGATAGTGGTGGTTATTTAACTTGTAGTGATGAAGTTGTTGTTGTGGTGTCGAGCAGGGGTTTGAAGATAAGGAATGACTTGTATGGAGAGGCCTCCTCACTGCCTCTGGCTACTAATAAGAAGGACATTGGGGATGCCAGCGGGAAGAAAAGGGTTTTGCGGTCTGCAAGTCAGATTCTGGAGAAGGGTCGCCCTCTCACAATTGCGAGTGCCCTCTTTGTTGATGACTCCTCGATTGTTCAGCCGACTATGCAGATGAAAGATAAGTATGGGGTTATTGCTGGTGCTCTAGGGACCTAAGGTGAGGACACGGAAGTTATCAGAAGAATGGTTGAGGGAACCTGTGAGCTCCATCATAAAGCCTACCAAGGCTTAAAACTGTAACGTGGAAAAAGACGAGAACCCCTATTGATAGGATGAGATTAGTTCTTACAGAGGGAGGATTCCCTATGAGGAAAGGGTTTTAATATTGATAGAGGATGATTTTGTCTAATGATAGCTGGGCTTTGTGCACGCTGAGGGGGTCTATTATCTTTTTTAGAATGGTTTTCTTGAACTTAATAAAATGAAATGTCCGGAGTTAAGTGTAGGTGTGAAGCTTACAGGGATTCACTCTATTTACAGAAATTAAGATAAATGGTTGTTTAACTCATATTGAACTGCTATAGCGGGAACTTTCTGCGATTTGCCTTGAAACCCTCAAAAATGAAGCTGACCACATGGAAGAATCCTCATTAATTTGAGAACAAAATAGAGTTTGGACTGTGATAGAGGAGGAACAGGAGGTCTAAAATTGGCCCCACAGTGTTTTGAGTCTTTGGGCATTTCCTTCTACTCCTCTAGTTAGTGCTAAGCAGAAAAGATAACTTCTCATAATAGAGCGAGGTGGTACTCTTGTTAGCAGATGGGCAAGCCCATTCTTGGGAAGAAGTGGTGAAAAAGAATTATTTTGATTTTAGAACTAATCCTAGGGGTGGTCTGAGCATGTATAGAGGAAAAAACTAAAACTTAGGGAGGGCATTTGCTTAAGAAGGTTTTGATCATTTTTGATGGTACAAAGCTATAGACTAAATTGGAGATAAAACATTCTAAAGTATATGATGTTATTTGGTTAGGTCCTCTTTTTTGGCTACTTTTCATGATGGTCTTCATTTAGTAGGTTGTTTGTTGATGTATTGCTTTTATCTTTTCTTTAAATTTGCTTTTCTTGCTGGGGTTTGAGCCCCTTCAAAACCCATTTTTGACATCTAATCAAAAACATCAAGGTCCATGACAACTTCAACAAATAAATCATAAATTCTACCCAAAATTAGACCATAAATTAGGCTCATCACTCCCCCCAACCTAAGGTTTTGTTGGTCCTCCAACAGGGGAAGGGTTGTTCTTCTGCTTGGTCAATGCTATGAAATTTTCAACTGGAAACTTCCTTACATCATTGTTTGTTGTGCATGAATCAGGGTCCCAATAGAATCCTCCCAATCTGTCTAATCTGCTCCATCTTTGTCTCTCTATAGCAATATCATAGTTGTAAAACTTGTAACTTGGAATGGGCCACATTAGAAGGGGTGGATGAAAAGTTAGGGGAAGCCAAAATCGTCCCTTTGTTCTTCCAATTTGTACATATGTGTCAATTCTCTTAAGTATTGCAGCATAGTTCTTGATGGAATGAGGCTCAGCCTGTTTTAGCTCATTAGTTAGGTTGTTTCATCTTTGTGAGAGGTATCTCTTCATAGTTTCCTATTTTTCTTTACTTCACCCTCCATACCTCCTGCATTGGTTTACTCAAAGGCATAAATCTATTATATAACTAAATTCAAAAGCATTTATACTAATTTCAACAAAAATGTCCTTGGATTTACTTGGGTTCAACACAGATGGACAGGGGATAATTTGGTTGTTAACCTGGCCCATCATTGTCCCTAATTGATCCTGTTTTTACCAAGACTTGGCGAATACCTTAATTGGACATCTTCAACATATAATAGTAGATTCCAATCATGGTCTTGAGTCACAACATAATTATGCAAATAAAACTCACACAACAAATTCTTCATTTAGGGGAAGCAATTCGATAAGCATTGAAAAATTCAACAAGGGTCTCAATAGAATGGTTCAAACCTAAGACAATTCTTGCCAGCTTAAAAGAGAGATATTTCTCCTTCAAATGCAAAGCATAGACCCTTGGAGGGGCCCTACATTCTACTATATGTGGTACCAAGGTTGCCATATCATCCACATTCTTCTTCAAGGTGGCAATTTTTGCATCCTTGTCTTCAATCTCCTCATCTTTCTTTTGAATTTCCTTCTTCAACCTACGTTTCTCTTCTTTCCATTCCTCTTCTCTTCTTTGCATCTCTTTCCATAAATGCATAGCTACCATGTGCATTGAAAAATTAGGGGGGTTATGCATTCCTACCAATATTTTCCCTAGCACTAATGCTTGCTCTCCATATAGTACTAACTGCAAGGATTCAGGCTGTCCCATCAATTCTGGTTGCAGGGGTACTGATTGTTCTTGTTTTTGTTGTTGCTGCAGGAACTCTAGCTGTAGTATCTCTTGCTGCAGGAAATCCTGATTTTCGTCATACCCTTGATTCTCCACTTGTTCTACAATATCAGCAAGATCTTCCAATGTTATGTTTGTTGCTTTCTTAAATACATCCTCTTCCTCAACATTCACCTGCCCCATTGGAGCTTATGTGTCCCCCTGTGATATTTCGCTAGACTTAGGGCTTTCCTGTAGAGGCATACCAAAGGTTGGCCCGACTGGTCTTGATTTTCTGGGAGGGCTCTCATGTTTTTCCTTGGTTGCAGGATGAACAATTTCAACCTTCCACTTCCTAGAGCTTGGTACTTCTTTTTCTGCCAGCTACTTTCTAACTTTTCCTTTTCTCATTTTTGCCTCTCTTATGTGCCCTAGTTTTCATTAGGATTCCAAGTGGAACATCATCATCAGAATCTAGGGAGGAACTTTCTTTATCCGAGTGCTTTGTCTCAGAAGAGCTAATTTCTATGGTTTCTTCTACTGCATGAAGGTTTGCACTAGGGCCTATGCCAGAGGTTGAAGCACCAAGAGTGGCTTCAGTCGTGCTCAATCTCCTGCTAGACCTATGAGGTTGAGGTAAAACCCTAGGTTGCAAGTGCTCAAGTCTAATTTGATCATTTTTTATGAATTCCTCCGAGGTCATTCTAGACATATCATGTAGAGACTTCTTAACTAACAATTTAATCAAACAATGGTGGGAAACGGAATTGTCCCTACCTTTCTGAGTCTCTACCACCATGATTGAAAGAAGGTTGCATAGCACGTTCGATACATTCATCCTCCTCTCGTGCCTCATGTGATTCAAGAGTTTAAAATGCACGGAATGTAGATTTGACTGGCATCCTTCACAAGTGATATATTTTATGACATAAAAAACTATCTGCTTCCATGGCTCAGGAAGAGAGGTTCTCTTTGCACCTTGTTTATCTATGCTCAATGGAGGGTCACTTGGTTCTATAAATTAAACCCTAGCTAACCTGGCATCTCTGGAAGCAGGGTAATCTTCACTGTCGGTAGGAAACCCTGTAACTTCTGCAATCCTTTCTTTAGTCGCCAATACTTCTAGCCCTTTTACTGTGGCTTTCCCTTAAGACAATGTCTAGGCGAATTCTAGTGCAATGTCTTCATCAAAACCATCCAACTTCATGAAATAGTCTAACCAGCCACAGTTTCAGAATTCAGCTAGGCAGGGTGCATCCTATAGTAATACATCGTGCACCGTGGGTTCATTTCAAATTAACCCACCTCCCATTGTCTGCAATCAAACAATCACTCTATGATTTCCTTCTTGCAATTCTTGTCTGAAAACCAAACTCACCTTCCTGCAACACTTGCTAAATTTCCAATGCCAATGTCGACTAAAGTTTCCCATTTTACCTTTTGTTTGCAACTTGAGATTGTGATAGGGTCAATAATGGCAAGGAAGGAGTAATAAAGGAAAGCTATGATGGAGAGAAATGGCAATGGTAGTTGGTGTCACATCACACATGCGAGCCGTCCTCTCACACAGATTTCAAATCGGCTCAATTTAAATTTTGTTGACGTAGACCAGCATGGAATGACATGTGGGCAAAGTATTCACATATTTTTCCTCCCCCCAACCTAAATTTGGGCATGTGTCCTCACATGCGAAATGATGATTTGACAGGGGTAGGGAATAATGGAATGTTATGGTGAACGTCCATATTAACGTACAACAATAAAATGAATACACTAAAGATAATTAAGATATAGCAATTAATGTGCACATACTTGAATGTGTGGAGGATTCGTTGTAAAGATGGTGGAGAAAGTGCCGCTTGCCTTTTTATGAAATAAGTTGAGCAATTAATGAAAATGAGGTGGGATGGGGTGGAGTGGAATGAAGTGATGTGATGGAAGAGAGAGAAAGGTGGAAATGGATGGGCGAATTGGTGGATGGGTGAAGAAATGGACTCCCATGGAAGTGGAAGTCTTTATTATGACAAGTACATACCTTAATTAGCTAGAAGGAGGGACACTAGGTCCACTTCCTTCGGCTGCAGGAAGCTCGAGTGTTGCATGCTAAGTGAATTGTTGCAGGAACTCCTCTTTGGATGTTGGCTTGTGATACAATCTGAGGTGATGACCATTGACAAGCAACTTGAATCTGACTGGGTCAATAGTAGTGAGCTGAACAACACCATTAGGGAATACTTCAACAACTTCATATGGTCCTAGCCACCTTGTCTGCAATTTCCCAACATTGTCCTGATATCTAGAACCATAAAGAAATGCCCTGTCTCTTGGTTGGAATTTCTCATCCTTGATAAATTTATCATGCCACTTAATTCTCTGATTTTGCACTACCTCTGTGCGATGCAAGGCTACTCTCCTCATCTCATCCAAAGCATTCAATTACAAGATTATTTTTCTTTGTGCCTCAGAGATATCCATCCCCAAATCTACTGCAGTCCTAAGAGTCTTATGTTCAAATTCAGTGGGCATCATGGTTGTTTCTCTATACAACAACTCAAATGGAGTGAAACCTGTAGTTATTTTTTAGGTAGTTCTATAGGCCCAAACAACTTCTAGTAATCTATTTGCCCAGTTCTTTATGTGGATAGCTATTTTTTTGGTCAAAATAGCTTCAATTTCTCTGTTGGTCACCTCAACTTGGCCATTGGCCTAGGGGTGATAAGAAGTAGAATTCCTGTGTCTTATGTTGTACTCATTAACTAGTGCTACAACAAGGGTTGATGTGAATTGAGTCCCTTGATTAGTCACTATCTCTCTTGGAACTCCATACCTTGTGAAAATATCCTCATAAAGAAATTTTGTAACCTTGTTATCTCTTGCATGCTTCATGGCCTTAACCTCTACCCACTTAGTTACATAATCAGTTCATACTAGGATATAAGACTTACCATTTGATGGAGGGTCAATGGGTCCTACAAAATCCAATCCCCACTTGTCAAAGGGAGTGATTACTACCTGAGCAAAAAGTGGCATCTGGTCAGATCTGGTTGGTCTACCCATTCTTTGACATCTATCACATTTTCTGGTATACCTTCTTGCATCCTTGTGGAGTGTTGGCCAGTAATATCCTGTGTTCAAAATATTCATTATTTTCCTCTTGGCTGAAAAATGTCCTCCACATGGTTTGTTGCATGCAAAATGTCATATGTCTCATCTTCTCTCACACATCTCCTCATGATATGGTTTAGTTCAGTACAAAACAAACATCCAACAATCCATGAGAAAGGAAAATATTTTTCAATGAGTGCCCTTCTCTCTTTTGGAGAGAAGTGAGGTGGAACCCTACCTGTGACCAGATAATTAGCTATTTCAGCATACTAGGGTGCTTGTACATTGATGGAGAATAGATGCTCATCAAGAAAAGAGTCATCTATGGCTTGATTGTCTTATGATGTAGTCAGCCTTGAGAGAAAATCTGCAACAACATTGGTCTTGCCTAGTTTAACCACAATGGTTATGTCAAACTCCTGCATCAACAATAACCATCTTGCCATCCTACCAAAGATTATAGATTTATTCATGAGATATCTAATGGTTGAATGATCAGTGTGCACAAAGATTTGATAGCATGTTATGTAGTGCCTGAATTTGTTCAGGGTATAGATCATTGCCAACATTTCTTTCTTTGTCACTGTATAGTTGAATTCAGCTTCTTACAAATTTTTGTTGACAAAATAAATGGCATTTTCAATAGCTCCTTCTTTTTGTCCTAAGACTGCTCCTATGGCGTAATCTGATGCATCTGTATGGATGTGGAAAGGAAGCTCCCAATTAGGCCCTTTGAGTATTGAAGCATGAGTCAAGGCTACCTTCAAATCAGAAAATGCCTTGTCACAATCTTCAGTCCACTAGAATTCAACATCTTTGGTGAGAAGAGTATACAATGGTGCTGCTATTTTACTAAAATCCTTGATGAAATTCCTATAATATCCTGCATGGCCCAAGAAACTCCTAACATCCTTCTATTTTGTAGGTGTGGCAAATTTGTGATCACCTCAATCTTTGCAGGATCTACTTGAATTCCTTTGTGGGAGATGTAATATCCAAGAACTACACCTTCCTGCATCATCATGAAGCACTTTTCACTATTTAAAGAGAGATTGTGATCTTCACATCTTTGTAAGACTTTCCTGAGATTATCTAATGCTTCACTAAAATCAACACCATAGGTGGTGAAATCATCCATATAAATTTTTATGCAATCATGAGAAATGTCCGAAAATATGCTAATGATTTCCCTCTAAAAAGTTGCAGGCGCATTGCATAAGCCAAATGGGAGTACCGAGTAGGCATAGGTACCCCATGGACAGGTAAAGGTGGTCTTATCCTGGTCCTATGGTGCAATTTGGATATGGTTGTAGTTGCTGAATCCATCTAGAAAAGAAAAGTATTGTTTTCCTACAAGTGAGTCCAAAACTTAATCTATGAAAGGTAAGGGAAAATGGTCTTTTTTGGTGGCAGCATTAAGTTCCCTGTAATCAACACAAACTCACCATTTCCCTCCTTTTTTAGGCACAATCACTAATGGAGACACCCACTGGCTATTTGAAATGGGGTAGATAAATCTTGGATCTAGCAATTTTTGTAGTTCTCCTTTTACAATTTTTCTTAGTGCAGGGTTAATTCTTCTTTGTGGCTCCCTCATTGGGGTGAAATCATCTCTAAAATAAATTCTATGAGTGCAAGGCTTAGGATCCAATCCCTTCATCTCATGATAGTCCCATGCAAATGCATGTTGGTGGGTCTTCAATAAGTTTTCCAATAAAAATTGTTGTTCTTCACTCAGTTTGTTGCTAACATTCAAATACTTTCCTTCTGACACTTGTACTTGTGTAGTTGACTCTATCATAGTTGCTTCATTAACACGTGGTACCTTGAGTTCATATGGCAGAAATGTATGGGACATACCTGTTGTTGCAAGAAGTCCATCTGCAAGAAGAGTGGTTGCAGGAAGAACGTCTATAGGAACAATGGATTTAGGAAGAGCAGGCAGAAGTGTCTTGACTGGAGTAGCAAAATGAGAAGACGATGCTTCCTCCACTTCACAATGGTTCTGAAGGATGTTAGCCAATACTTCATCTTTGTCTTGAAGCTGCATGAAAGAGCTTCTGCCTAACATCATAAGTTGCCCCACATAATTAACTTCCTCGACCTCTTCACCAACATGTGGCCATACGGGATTATCCTCATCATGGGATGGCTAAGCAGGAGGATAAAGAACAAAAATTTTGGTGCTCTTCCCATCAGAAATGGTCATGTCACCTGACCGACATCTGATATATGCATCTGCAGTTACTAACCATGGCCTTCCAAGAATAATGGGATACCCGCCTAGTGTAGCTTTAGGAGAAAGAATTATGAAGTCTGTTGGGTACTCCCAGGAGTCTAGAATTACCACAAGGTCCACCACTATACCATTAGGCTTAACAGTAGAACTATCAGTAAGTTGTAAGATAGTAGGAGTAGATCTCATGCTTGCAACATTTAGTTGCTACAAGATGTCCTTAGTCATTACATTTATTGTTGGCCCTAAATCAATCAGAGCATTCTTTATTTGAATCCCATTTATAACAACTGCTACCACATGACTACTTGGGTCATTGTACTTATGGATAGTCACTTTTCCAAGCATGATGTCAGCTAGTTGTCCCACCACATGAACCGTAGTGGGGTCTTTCTTCTTCCTGCTTGGCTTCTTGAGGCATGCTTCTTTGATTGCTTTTCCATAGATTGGGACATCCTTTATGGCCTAAAATAAAGTTATCTGGATACATATATGCTTCAACTGACCCAAGATGTCAAAGATTGTGTCCTCCTTTTCTCCCTTCTTCTTGGCAACTTCCAATCTCTGAGCAAATGGTGGTTCTTGTTTAGTCTGCTTGACTTGGGCTGGTTCAAGATTTTTAGGTGCACTTGGATGAATGGGATCATTTAGAGGTTCCTCTTCCTCTTCCACAGGAAGCTCAGTGATGATAGGCTTGGAAGGGGCTGGTAAAGTAGTTCCTAAATGCAAGTGGATGTCACTTACACTCATAGCATATGCAGGGAATTGATTTGAATCAACAGAGTATATAGGCTATTGTTGTGGTTTGTTATTTGGATTGGGTGTGGGCTAAGTTGGTAGCTGAGTAGGTTTAGGTGCATTTGAGCTTGAATTAGCAGGTGGAGGATTTATAGTAGGTTGTTGGGGCTGAGAAGGTGGCTGCATGTAACTGGTTGTCTGGGTAGGCCATTTTTGTCCTCCCCTCTATTGGTTTGTTTGTTGTCAATTTCCTGGAGGTGACTGCCAATGCCCTTGAAATTGCTACCAATTCCCCTGAGGTTGTTGCTACTGGGGTGGAGAGTTTTGATGATTGGGCCAAGCATTTGGAGGGTTATCCCAAGGTTGTGGTGGATATCCTCCATATCTAGATGGATATGGGGGTGGTTACCAAATGAATAGGAATTGAAATATGGCCCAACATAAGAGAGTGGATCTGGTGGCATACCTTGTCTTGGAGCCCAAGGCCTCCTTTGTGCAACATAGTAGACTTGATCTTCTTTAATATGAATTTTCTTGAACTCAGGTGCAATCTGCTTGCCTTCAATATTAGCTACCATCTTGCATCTATAGTCCTTCTTTTGTCTCCAATGGGGGAAATACTCTGCCAACATTGCCTCTGCCTCCTCTTGTTTCTTCTTGCCCTAAAGTGTATCCAGCTGAGTAGCTAGATTGTTTATAATGTCTTGCTTAAAGTCTGCCAACAAATGAGTAATCTCCATTCTTGAAACTCCACTGGTAGATGACTTACCCATAAAGTATTGGTAAGCTCTCCCTTTCTTTGAGGCTTCCCTAGAGTAGTTCTAACATATTTTCTTGATATCCTTCGAAGCAACTTGGGAGATATCTCCTCCTCCCATCAGGTCCAAGGCATCAGTATAGTTGTCATTGATTCCTCTCAAGAAAAAAAACTTTTGTGAGTCTTCATTAAGTGTATGGTGTGGAGATTTTTGTAGGAAAAACAAAAACCTTGCAATATAATCCTCCAGACTCTCATCTTCTTTTTGTTGCATCCTAAAAATGTTGCCTCCTCTCATGTCATTGGCCTTGCAATACTCCTTGTATTTCTCAAAGAATTTTGTCTTCATGTCCTCCCAAGTTTCCACAGTATCTCTACCTAGGCTCATGAACCATCTTAATGCAAAGTCTTTTAGAGTGGTGGGAAATAGCTTAAGCTTATGGGCATCAATGGTATAGTCATAACTCCTGCAGAGTATGTCAAACTCAAACAAGAAGGTATCAGGGTCTTCTATGACAAGTCCATAAAACTTGGGGAGTGTTGAAGCATGGATATTGTTGATGTTTTCAACTTCATTCTGATGGGCAATGGGGCAAGGAAAATCCTGTTGATTAGGTCTATTTCTATTTGCATCACCCATGCCTGCTAGATGTAGTTCCAAAGCAAAGGGGTTCTCAAGCTAATTTTGGTCTTCAGAGGAAACTCCAGAGCTAGTCAGATCAAGAAATGCATTAGCAAAGGGGTGTGGATCTTCTTCTTCCTCTTCTCTTGGCAGGTTCTGATATTCAACTAGTTAGAATGGGTTAGGATTGTTAGGAAGGAATCTCCCATAAGCATCCCTTCTCCTTCCTCTATGCATGCGGTATCAACTCACTATCAGCCAGCTCACACAAAGAATTGGTAAAGAATAAGGGGGTTCATTACTTCCTAAATGAGAAGTATACTAAGAACAACTTCCAGAAATACTACAACAAGAAAAACTACCAATGACTCCAAAGAAATCCATAGTTTTACACCATCTCCGGTAATGGCACCAAAAATGTTGGCCTCCTACAATGATTTAACAACTAAGCTCTTACAACTGTGATTCAGAGATTGGACATCTAAACTAAATAGCTATTCAACCATCATGAAGGTGCATTTCACTTGTCAACCCAGGGATGTGAACTTGAAATGGGTCAGCACAATATGTGCACTAGGAACTCAAAGTAGCCATTTTCATTCTACAGTTAAGTAAGACACAATGCTGAAAGTAAATTGCTTGGAAATGAATAACATAAATGTTGAACATCAACCAAAAACCATAATAAGCTTGAAATGCATGACATAAATGAAAATATAAACAACAAATAGGAAACTACTCTATCTGCTTTGGCTGCAGGAACAGTCACATAATGGAATTCTAGTGGTTGCAGGAACAGTCAGTGCCAGATTCTTAACTAATTACTGAACAGAAAGTAATAACTAGGCTAAAATAAGCTAAGGATGGATTTCTCACCAAGTGGGCCCCCTTGGATGAGTATCCTCTACTACTAATGAAAACTCAGATGCACAAACTCATAACTTCATTTTATTCATCAGGAAACATGAGTACAATAGATAACGCAAGTACAATATCAGATCACACAACCTTTTGAAAAGGGGCATCTGATCCTTATTTATACTACCAACTAAGCAAGGTGGTCAACTCCATGAATTGGGAGGACACCATTTTAGGGAAAACAAAGAAAATGGAGAGGCAGTTACACGCGCATGGAATTTGATTAGACATGCCTACAAATTTAGAATAGTAGTAATGCCAATATTTTCTCAACAACATAAAGTCCACTACAAGGTGGTTACATTCAATTTGCGTGGGGAATCTCATGTCGTCGACCTCCTTTGACCTTTGAACGATTCCCTTGCTGGATGTTATGGTGCATGCCCAGCTGGTGGTGTCTTTCTCAATTTAGTATCCTCAAATTATATCTGCATGGCAATGTTAGCACACACAATAATTGCATATCTATAACTGCCTAAATAACATTCATTAACCACATGCATAATTAATATAGATAGTCCATATAACATTCCAATGTCATTAAAGATTTGTAGAAATAATATTAGGCCCAATGTCTATAGTTTGAGGAAATAACATAAAAAATCAACACTTAACATCAAGGTCCATGACAACTTCAGCAAATAAATCATAAATTCTTCCCAAAATTAGACCATAAACTAGGCTCATCAAAGCCCATTAGTATGTACAGAAGTGTGTCCAGTGTCAACAGCATGGGGATCTAATTCATGCTCCAACTCAGGAGTTGCAACCAATGGTCACACCTTGGCCTTTGTTGCAGTGGGGACTTGACCTCATAGGAAATATTACCCCAACTTCATCTAATGGCCACAAGTTTATAATAATGGCCACTGAGTACTTTACCAAGTAGATTGAATCCATTCCTATGACCTACATAATGGGGGAGCTAGTTGCTAATATTTTCCTGAATTACCTCATCTTTTGTTATGGTGTTCCGCAAACCCTTATCTCAAACAACAAAACACCCTTCAAGAATCAGGATGTGAAAGAGCTATGTCAAAAATTCAACATCCAACATCGATTCTCTACCTCATACTACCCCCAGGGATATGATCAAGTTAAGGCTGCAAACAATACCATCCTAAAGATCCTAAAGAAAATGGTCAATGAAACTGGATGTGACTGGCATCTGTAGCTAAATCCTACTCTTTGGGCCTATCGAACTAGTATTCGCATGCCTACAAGTACAACTCTGTTCTCCTTGGTCTACGAATTAGAAGCCATATTTCCTATTAAGGTCGAGCTTCCATCACTATGAGTGTCACTACAAAACCTAATCATTGATGAAGAATACAAAGTATCTCGGTTGAAAGAGCTAGAATTCTTGGATGAGTGTTGTCTTGATGCTCTTAATCACTTGTAAGTATATCAAAATCGACTGAAAGAAAGCTATAATAAGAAGATCAAGAATCAATCTTTCCAGGTAGGGGATCTTGTCCTAAAGCAGAATCAAAAAAATCTTCCAGATCAGCACAGTAAAGGAAAGTTTGAGCATAACTCGTTGTTTCCCTTTATCATCACAGCAAGTTATGGATTAGGAGCCTATCAATTATCAACACCTGAAGGTGAAACCTTGCAGGAACCAACCAACAACTTGCATCTCAAAAAATTTTATGCCTAGTCTTAAAGGGTGTAAATATGAAAATACAAAAAAATAAAAAAAATAAAAAAATCCAAAAAAAATAAAAAGGATTGAAAACAATAAAGAAAAAAATCGTCCTTTAGTGAAAACCACTTCAGTGGCGCTTTGGGAAAGTACCTTGGTGAAAACCTGGCAAATAGGCACCTAGTGTAAATAAAGCACCTCCATCTACCTATGGATCTTAATCCTATCATTCTTACCATCACATCCATTCATTACATTCATTCATCCTATTTATTCCATCACCCATCCATGTATGCATCATAGCTTGATGTTGTGAAGTATCGTATCCCCTTTTGTACTACTTGGCGTATTCCTAAGGTCAGTTTGTCATGCCTATATCAAGGTAGTCTATTGCATAACACTAGGTGAAAATCGTTATGGATTGAATTAGGTTCTTGTATATCTTAAGGTTATCGAAAATCCCAAAAACATTCATAAAAAAAAATCAAAATTCCAAAAACATCCAAAATCTTGTATAGTTGAAAATCCAAAAAAATTGCAATATCCTATACGGCTAAAATCCAAAAACATTTGTAAAATTGTAAAGTCAAAAATCCAAAACATCCAAATCACATCAAATCCCTAAAAAGGTTGAACATCAAAAATCCAAAAACTGTACCATGTTGAACTATGAGTCTCTAAGCTTGGACGTAGGCAAGGCCATCATTGATGTGCCTCTGAGACACCCTAGGTCAATCTTTAGGAGTCTGTCATAATAAACTAACATTCCATCAACTGTTCATATCTCATTGTCAATAAGTCAACTCAGTCAAACTACGTGGTCTCTATGTGTATAACGTAGGCAAGGCTAATCTTTTATCAACCCTCAAAGCCCCTAGGATAGGTCTTTTAGGTTAGGTTCTTGGTTGAAACTCAGAAAACCCCAAACAATCAAAATCTCTTCGGAAATCCCTAAACATTCAAATATCATAAAACACAAAAACATTTTTAAGACTTAGAAAATCCCTAAACATCAAATATCTTTGAGAAAACCTTAAACAACCTCAAATACCTGAAAACCAAAACATTCACATAAAACTTTCAAAAAGACCAAAAATATTGAAATATTCCAAAAAACCAAATTTCCATCCATCCCATCTCGTTTTCACCTACAATAAAACTCCATCCATAATAAATCAATCATCATCTTCAACCTTTGTTAAAACAAACAAAAAACAAGTATCGCAAGTCGAAAAGAGAGAACCTAAGTGTCAAAATCTAAAGTCTAGATCATAGGTAAACGAGTTAGCGGAGTTTATATCAATGGCTTATCAAACAACTCATCCTAATCAAAACATTTGATTAACATGTCCTAGGATGAATCCTTCCTGCAATAGACATCAACATCAGAAATCACCTTAGCTAAATTAAACTAGCAAGAGATATAGATAACATTAACTATTTTTCTTTAATCTTTTCTTCTGATTTATCTCAATGACCCATTTCAAGGACCTCTCAATGATGTCTATCAAAATGATTTAGAGAGAAAGGAATGGGGCATTGATCATTATCTTTCGTTTGTTGTGTTTGTGGGTATTCTTGTAAAATAATTTTGGTGCATATTTGCTTAGTTGTGTGTAGGGAGTTTGTTTGGAGTAGATTGTTGACTATTGCATATGCTTTGGTCCAATATATTCCAAACTTCTAAACTACATTCCAACGAGGTTTTTGTATGTCAAGGTGTGAACAAGAACTATCCTATCTCTTTATAGAGTCAAATTCCATTGCACTAGATACAAAGCCATCCCGGTTATCAATACCTTGTTGCATCGTATCTATGTGTTATATCCAAAATAAGGAATGGCGAAAAACCCCAATCCCAAGATATGAGCAAATCATCATCATCATCATGCATCTCTCATCACCATCTCTAATAAATTCTTGGTGGATCAAGGACTTTTTGGATTTTATCATCAAAATCAATGGTCAAATCAATCATCTTATTTCTTCTATCTTCTCTCTGCGCTAACCTATTATCATGACAGTAAACAAAAACATCATCAATGCATTCATCCCGCATCCACAAATCGTCAGCATGCATACATATCGCATATCACATCATAAGCATGAACATCTGCATTATCCATACATCCATATGCATACATCATCATCGTAAATTGCATGGAAAAGTACACAAAAACATCTCATTTGCATGAGCATAGGCATATCATAGCATCCATCCCATAACATGGCATAAAAAGATACAAAAAAAGAAGTACATCCATTCATAACATCCCATATCATATATATCACATCATGATCATCATCATATATTGCATAGATAAAATAAAGTGTATCCATACATAAGCATATTGCATCACATCGCATCACATCATATGCATCCATACATTCATAAACATGAAAAAAGGAAACATCACATCATATCGAATTTGGATCATCTCATATATATATCAAAAAATTGTGACTGTCAAGATACAATATCTGAATTAGTGTATCTGTTTATCAATCAAAAATACAATATCCACGAGGCTATAAAAAAGGAGCCTATGAATGTATATCTATATAAATAATTAAGGAAAATACCCAAAAAAGTGTCTACAAAATGGCTAACTCTCGTGGTTGTTGGTCATGGCTGCTCGACTCACCCCTAACAAATGGATGATCCTCAACTCTAGGTGGTGCTCCGCTTCACTGTGAAAAATTAGGTTGTTGTATCGCTTGAGGAATATCATGATGATAGTGCATGCGGTAGTCTGCAACCTCTATGACTGGCTCTCTGTACAACCTGGCAAATACAATACGACCCTGTGATGTTGCAGTCACTACCTCTAACTATTGTCTCCGCACAATCTCCTAGGCTAGCTGTAGGTCCAATTGCTACCGCAACTAAACCTCATGATATCTTTGTGCAGTCATGGCCTGCAGCTGCTGCTACAGTTGATCCTGCTCTGCTTGTAATCAGTCCCTCTCAGTAGTAAGAGCTTGAATTTATGCCTGAGCCTATGCATTTGGTTGTACAAGTGGAGGAGGCAATGGTGCCCTCGAAACCTATCCATCATGTTGTTGATGCCCTAGGTCCTGATGACCCTAATCCTGTTGCTGCCGCTGATGGTGTCCATCACCTAGCACATCTACCTGATCTTGGCCTCTACCTTGGCTACCATCCCTACCACCATCTCAATCGTCATCTCAGCCTCGACCTTTGCCTCTTCCTTTGTCGGGGTATGCCCCCATTGGATCTGTAAGGCGTGTAGGTGGCCTAAACCACCCATCATAAGTTGGAGTGGTCCACGCATCTGGGAGACCCTGATCATATGCCCACACTTGTGGGATGAGCACTCGAAAATCATTAATCGCCACAACACGATCAATAAGGGCTCCCCACTATGCCTCTCTTTGTGCCCTAGCAAAAATAGTAGTATAATCATATATAGGTACATCTCGTACCTCTCCAAACTATCAAACAACATGATCCGGGAGATACCGCCCAATGATGGTGTGCTCTTTGCTCTATATGTAGTGGGTCTGTCATACAAAATCTAGTTGTTGTTGATCATCATATCACCGTGGATGTTGTATCCACAGACTCCATCAGAACACTGCCATGCCATCAATAACACAACGCCAATATGCTAAACCTGTGGGGCCTATGTGCTGCAAATTCATTGACACCCTGTATCGAAAGAAGACAAGCTCATCCTCGTGGATATTAGCTAGAACAACCACGGGCCTCAACACTGCAATGTGCTCATATGTCCTTATGTGAAGAAAATTCACCCCTACTCTGATACTCCTACCCTCTTAGTAGACGGCCTTGTGCATATCATGGTACAGGGAGGCAAGAAGGACTAAACCCCAGGCATACATGATATCTCTCCAGATCATACCCTCCCAAGCTAAACCTCATCTAGGACTGAAACCTCTAAGTCTTCGTTCTAGAGCAACAACGCTGCAAATCAGGGCTACAACAAACAATTTGAAAGTGTCTACCTGACCTCGGTAGAAATCCAGATCAATTTGGGAGTTGACAAGAATAACATGTCGTCTTTGAAGAAGAGAGACACATGTGTCTCTATCGACATCTGGATCATATATAATGCGCTCACCATGAATTGGTAAATGCAGTATGCACCACACATCCTCAAGTGTGATGGTTGTCTCCCCAGTGGGCAAGTAGAAAGAAGTCTCGTTGTGCCACCTCTCGATCAATGTTATCATTAAGGCAAGATGGGTCTTGATCTTAGGCATGAAGGAAACGAAGCCTAACCATAGCCTCCCCATCTGTTCCACCTCTAAGTCATTAAAGTCTCTGGTCACTGACAAAATTTCATATCTATGCTCTCCAGACATCAACAGTAGCGGATCCTCTTGCACGCATCATGGACAAAGCATCAATTTGCCGAAAAAGTCAAAAAATTGATCAAAATTTAAGACATTGCACCCAAAACATCAATAGCATCATTGATTTTAGGGTGTGTCACTATATCAATTTTAGGGGTGCGTCACCAATTTGGTGATGCGCGTCGCTACGCTCAATAGCGAATCGGTATTGGGGGTGCGTCACTTTATTATAAAATTGGGGTGTGTCGCCTACCGCTTCCTAGCATCATTGAACTTAAAAGCCCATGCATCGCTATATTATCTTAGCAACCCAAAAATCAATTGTGTCGCTAAATCAAAAAATGGGGGTGCGCGCCTAAACAAAGGTTGCATCTCTATAAAATCAATAGCAACGCTTCCGACACTTTCAAAGCGTCGCTATACAGTGATGTGCCTATCAACCTAACTTCAACACCCTATTAAATGCACTTAAAAGCAAAAATCGAATGAAGTTTTGAGTCACACACCCAAGGTCCTGCGTCTACACACCACTAGTACTCTCAAACTCGCTCAGACAGATGCAGGGGAAGCACATGGTGAGCCATTTCGTCACGAGGTTAGAGATCAAAATGCCAAAATCTCAAAGGTGTGAATGCATAAATGAATTGAAAGTGACCCTTTACCACCTATTTAAGCTTAAAAATTAGGGTTTTTTGCCCTAATTTTAACCAAAAGCTAAGGTTTTTCACCATTTTCACCAATCTTACCAAATTGAAGCTTAGTTTGTATCATTTTTTGCGTTTTGGCATTTTTTTTGCATCATGAAGCCTTTTCGGGCCCTTGAGGCAACATTTTACATTTTTCGAGAAATCAACCCAAAATTTAAAATTTCTACCCAATTTCTCAAGGGGGCAGGGAACCAGATTATTCCTTCCACTCAGGCAAC
This sequence comes from Sequoia sempervirens, assembly GCA_007258455.2. NCBI lineage: Eukaryota > Viridiplantae > Streptophyta > Pinopsida > Cupressales > Cupressaceae > Sequoia > Sequoia sempervirens. The sequence continues at coordinate 50,405,664 of VDFB02000003.1, read as the reverse complement.
AGTGGGGCATCAAAAAAAAATTATTTTTTTGTTTTAAGCAACAGTTTTTAATCTGAAGGAGCGTTAGTCTTTGAACCAAAGTAGCAGGTACCTCACTTCAAAGAGGGGGAAAATGTAGACACTTAAAAATGTCCTGAATGATATCATGCACTTGAATCAAGTATACTAACATTGTTTCATCCTCAAACCCATCCTCTTTTGCTTAATTAATTAAATAATCCTAGCTATTTAATTAATTATGTCACTTTCATCTATTAACCTAATTAATTTAATTGGGTTAATTCACCCCCTTTCATGCTAATATTTTGTCTTATTAATTTAAAATACATCAAACTATTTAATTTAAATCCCTAAGTCCTCTTTTTTAATTAAATAACCCTAAACTTACAAGACTTTTTGTGCAAGTTAACTTATGACTTCCTATGCAAGTTAAAAGTGTGTTTGTTTGGATAAAGGTGAACCCTTGATTAAATCTCATCATTGATTCCATCCCTTGATGAGAATCCATGATCCATGCCTCCAACTTCCTCCATCCTTGACCATTGATTAACCTTTTTGATATCAACCCTTCATTTCTCATTTGCTCTCCTATATATAGATCACTATTTGGAGACAAATGGATCCATCTTTTAACTTCAGACTTATGTTGTTAAAATCATTTTCATTTGCAATCACATTTAGCATCCTTTTAGCTTTATTTACTAGCATATTAGCTTAGCTTTCATTAATGGATTCCATGATAACATAAATGCATCCGTTTAGTTTATTTGGTAATTAGGGTTTCAATATTTTTAGCTTAAACTTCATTTAGATTAGCTTTACATTCACACATCTTGATCATCTTCGCATAAATCATATTAAACTAGCTTGCACCATGTTATTTTAGCATTTAAATCATGTTTCATCATGCATCTCACATTGGTTTCATCAGTTTTCTTCAATAAAAATGATTGAAACAAGCTCGTTGGCCAAGGGATTGGGAAAGGGTCATCGTTCCACAACACCACTTCCTTAATAGGATAAGTTTCAATGGATTAGAATAGGTGTCTTTAAAGATTGTGTAGTTTAGTATGTTAAGTTTTAATGGATTCGTAGTTTAGTGTTTATTTGAATGATCTCTATTGGGATTGACGTTTAGTGGAATGAATATACTTTGTATCCTCATGGATCAAGTGTAGTCGGCCCATACTAATTTGTCGGTCACACATGGATATGTAGGTACATTTGAGAATTGGCATGACATGATCATATATGTGGTTGTTTGGTGTTGTGTGGTTTGGTTTTATAAGGTTTTTCTTATTGTTTGGTTCCTTGACTATGGTTACTCATTTGTGTACTTGTTGGAAAATTAGATATGTGATTGATTTAGTGTTTGAGTCTTGAGGTATACAAGATTATCTTCTTTAGTATCTTAGTTGGCAGGTTACTATTGTGATGATGAGTTTGCATGTTTCATTGTTTGTGATCTTCAAGTTATGTAGTTGTGTGGGTTGGCCATCCATTTGGTTATAGTTGGATGACTTGGATGTGAAGTGTCTATATCCATGATATTGATTTATTTTTTATGCAAACTTTGTTAGTTGGCCTTGTATGTGGTCATTTGTACATTTGTATGTTGCATTGAGATGAGAGGATGGATGATTAGAGTGCTTAGATAGTTAGTTGTTGGGACTTGTAACATGTAGTTTTATCATGATGTCATGATAGCTTGGACAAATAGTTTTATGATTGGGATTTGATAGTGATGGTTTGGTGATGTGGGATTGATTCCTAAAATTTTGATTGTGGTTATATCTTCTTGTTTGAAGATACTGGTTCTACTTGTTCTCTTGAGTTCTTCAGATTGCAGGTGAGTGTATGTGGGTGATCTTCATTTAGGATATGGTAGTCACAATTCCATATGTATCTTAGTATCATAGTTCAATGGGAGATTTTGGCAGTGATGCAGATTCATCATTTATTGATGGATGATCTTCCTCAATGTACGTTGATGTCTTGGAGGAGCTCTTGGATATTTTTGATACAAAGATATTTTTTTCACATTTACAAGTTTGTTGTTAGGAGATGGTTATCTTCATTTGATTGGAGATGTTGATCGTTGGTTTAGAGGTGTTGGGTATTGTGTCTTGGTTTACTTTGGATACTAGTTTGAGTTGACATGATATAGGTTCTCTTGAGACCATGATGTGTGCATTTGTGCATGTGATCTCCTAGGAGGAGATGTTAAATCATGATGTTATGATTGGGTTCCTGATTTTGCAGTTGATCTTTGATGGTGATGTAGATAGGTTCTCTTTGTATTGAGTACATATTGGTCACATGATTGGTAGCTTCATGATAGTGTGGTGTTGCTTTGGAGCTTAGCATGGATTTATTGCTTGTAGGTGCTCATGGATGCTTGGAGACTTGGGTGAGACTAGATTTATCTTAGGATTAGATTCATTTGATCGAGATGGTTACTCTTTGGAGGTTTTAACAAGAAGACAGAGGAGCCTTCACCTTGATATGGGCATGAGTTCATGATGGACCTATAGAGGATATTATTCTTGGAGTGATTCATGATAACTTGGGTAACCTAGAGGAGCATTCTTCTTCCCCACTCTTGGTCTACTCGATAGTTTATCACCTAAAAGGTATTTTCCCATTCTTGTTTTCAAATGTGTTATGTTTTATTCTTTTTCTTCTCATGGATATGGATCTTGGGCTATGGATAGTTTTTGAGGGTTCATTTGAGGGATGTTTAGCATGGTTATCTCATCGTGTATATGAGTTCATTTATGTTATTATCTATTGATGAAGAGTTTTAGGAGACCTTTATTAGGCTAATTTCTTAGTTTTGGGAATGGATAAATTTTAAGTTTGATCTTCCTTGGTTAAAGAATCTTACATGCATGTTGATATTACATGACATGTATGTTGCATTTGATCTATCATATTGAGTGGTTGGGTCTTTTTGAGGCTTTTCATTTGGGGTTGTAAGGAGATCATACATGATGTAGCTTAGCACTTTGATGTGTTAGTAGAAGGACATCATATGATTTACAAGTTTTCTCTCTTTTCTCTATGGATATTTCCTAGAGGTTCATGTTCATATAATTTGGTAAGGTTATTGTGACATGTTGTGAGAGAGTATGTAGAGGTTTGTGTTGCATGTTTGGATAATTTTGATTGTTTTGGTACTATATGGTTTCAATTATTTACCACTCCTTGGTTTGAGCGTTGATTGGTAGACTTGATATGTCATGATCTATTTTCATATTTGGCATTAGCTATGCATTGGGAGTTCCTAGATATGTATTTTCATCATTGATAGGTTTTACAGGGGGAGCTTGTGATTGTATTTTATGGGTTTCATAGGTTTTTGGTATGCGTATATTGATATTGTTGATACCTAGGAGGTATGAATGGTTGGATGTATTAGCATATGTTGTGGGTGTTATTTTTATTCATGTGATTTTTTACCTTGTACAATAGCTTGGAGCCTTTGTTATTAATTGGATTTGATGCTTGTGTTATTTAAATTGGTGCAACTTCACTTTGGCATGTTAGAGGATGAAATGATTTTTTGCTTGAGATGGTGGCCACCTTAGTTTTATTTCAGGTATTTTGATGGAGCACGAGAGCATGTTGGAGATTCATGTGGTTTCATGTATGGCTATGGTGATGTACTTCATTGATTGACCCTTATGCAATGTATACAAGTAGGGGAATTTTAAGAATAGGTTTTGTACACCTTGCATACCATGGATTAATTTGATTATGTAAATTAAATAAATATTTAGTGTGGTGCATCTAGGAGACTTATTTAGCCACATTATATATTTATTTGGGGCCACTTGTAAATTTTTATGTAACATTAGGTTAGTTATTATATGTTTAAGAGTCATAAAATAATTAATTGGGAAAATTTTATTATTTGTATCAAAAATTAAATGAGGGGTCAATGGTTTTGTGTACTAATGGTTTTGAGGAACATGGTTTTATCTTACCACTTGGTTTTATTTGTGTGAGCTTGTGTCTATAAAAGAAAGCACATGTTTAGTGGATAAGGTTGGTTGGGTGAACAAGAGAAGAAAATCCTATCATAAATCTAACACGAAGGGTAATTTATTAGGTCTAAAGGAAACTACATAATGACACCAAAAGAAAACTATAAGAAAAGTTTTGAATAACAACCTAGAAAATGAAATGTAAATCTAGTGTTCTAGTATCTAGATATAACCAAGGAAAATAATTTGCATTCCTAAACATTTGTTAAATATTGACTATACTATTAAGTTATGAACAAGAAATTTAAATACCATTTGCAAAGTCCTACTTTACCTAAACCAATCATAATAATCTTCTAATAACTACCTTAAAACAATGTATACACTATAAATCTATCTACTATAGTTATTGACTAACTTGGTAAATTAATAATTTAAGAAATAATTGACTACAATACTAAATAATTTTATCACACAATTGAACCAAATCAATATGATTAAGATAATTAAAAATTAAAAATGATTAATAAGTCTAAATTTCAATTTAATCCATTGAAAAATATTCAAAATATAACTTCTCCATTACATCTTGTAAACTAGGAATACTTGGCTATGAACTAAATCATTTATCCAAAATGATTGCATCTCAAGTAATAAACAAAATGCCACCATCTTAAATAATAATTTAATAACAAATAATTCTTCAAGATATTTATTTTATTTTATAATGTATCTAACTCTAATTTTAAAAATTATAGAAACTTGGTTTCCAAAATGAGATAGAAAATATAAATTTAATCTAATTTTAATTTTATTTTCAAGTTCTGTTTTACTAACGCAAATGGAAAAAATTGTAAACAAAAGTTGTTTTTGATTAAGGAACAAACAGGTTTTGAAGGGATCCCAAAACCCTTAACAGTAAGAAAGCGAAAGATATAACATTAACAGAGCCCAGACAAAAAACAAAACGCTGCCCACAAAGAAGAAGACAATGGAACCCAAGGCAACACAACAAAAAACCAACAAAAAGCCACAAAAAATCCAGCCACTAGGCCAAATTCCTGAGGATCTCCGCCGCCTCCTACTCCAGTTTGTTCATATTAAGAGTAGACTTCTTGATTTCCTGGATATTCACAAGAGCCTAGTCTACCTTCCTTTTCAAGTTTGCTCTAGTCATGTTGCTCGGCCCCCCACCTTCCAACTGGCTTTCCTCTTTGTCCACATCAACATATACAACCGTCCTTACTTGATAAGCATTTTCCAAATTTTCCACCATGGTATTCATGGTCTTTACAGTAGATTTTAAAATCTTATGGCTCATAACTAGCACTTTGTGGAGAGAATCTTTGATATTCCTCAACTTCTCCTCCATCTCAGACTGCTTACCTTCATGGTTGCTTTTAAAATGTTGTAAATCTTCTACAGTTTTCTTGAGACACTCAACCATATATTTCTTTTCTTCCTCTATCCATAAATCAGTGGCCTTAACACTATCTCTATTATTATTATCATCATCTTTCTCCATTTTACTGCTCATAGCTCTCTGGTTCAACTTAATCTCCTCAATCTCAAAGAACACCTATCTAATTAACTTGAAAAATTCCATAGAACCATTGCAAGAAATAGCAAGAACATCATCAATGAATTCTCGTTCAGCCTTAAAGTAGTGGTCCTCTGCCTTAAGATCCCTAAGAAAGTGGGGCCTCTCATCTCTGTCAGTAGCAGGGTAGGTGGAGTACTCAGACAACGAGGTCGACTGCGATTCCTCATCATTAACATCATAGGAGGGGTCCTATGAAACCTTTCTCTTAGCCTTCTTCTGGGGAGAGTCACTAAATTTCCCTTTCCCCTTAACAACAACCCTATCCTTAGAAAAGGGAGTCTAGTGGGACAGAGTCGGCATTGCTTTAAAATGATCATGAATTAAAATAAGCAATCCTTCATGGAGAATGGAATGCCTAATTGGGTTCTGTCTATGGTTCTGCAAACTGGCATTCATAGTTTTTATAATTTTGCTTATTGCATTTGCAAGTTCAAATTGCTTATATTCCTCATCAATAATTTAAATTTGCTACAAGATAATTTCATTTATACCTCATTGTTTGTGTTGCAAGTTTAACAAGAGGAAGGAGATGAAAGAAACATATTGTAGCTCTCTTGGATTAATATGATTTCATGAAATTCTTACTTGGTTCTACTTCTAGATTCATTTGTCATTTTCATAGTTTTGAAATAGAGGATAGTAATATTTTAATTATAAATTTTAGTTATTTTATTGGGTTATTCTAATTTTTGTATAGTTCATAAAACCCTGTGCAATAAATAAATGCTTTAAATTTTATTTTCTAATTCTATATCTATCATTCTGTGTGATTAAATATGTAATACTATTTTACGACATATTATTATTGTGAAAAAGGATGTCAATGTTTTGTTAATAAATTACAATTGGTGATTTGGGTTAGTACAATTTTTTAATATGTTGTTCTAAGATTAATATTTAAAAATCTCATTAAATTAATATTCCAATATCATGTTTATCATTTTTTATGATCAAATATATGAAACTACTTTATAATAGTTTATAGTTTGACATAGGGGCAGTAATGTTGTAATCATAATATTTGATTAATCAAGAGGGTTAAGTTGATTCTTTAATATTTTGTTCTATACTTAATATTGATTATTTATATAACATAAATACTCAATGACACACATTGTTAAAATTAAACATTGCATGAAAAATATATATGAAGCATTTACACAAATTTAATAGTATGACAATTTCATCTATTTTACCCAAAAGAAAAGTTTGTATACATGTAATTTTCAGAAATAATATTACTTTTCTTTCTTTGTTTGCAACACAAATTAATTTCATCTATAGATAATTAAAAACTAAATATTTTTAATTTTCTTGAAAGGAAATAACTAGTCATTTTCTTCTCTCCATTTGTACATAGTGAAAATACAATAGACATTCAATAGTTCATATTCTCCTTTGATTTACATAATATAATGTAATACAAACATTTTAAAATTTCAAATTTGAAAACTTTGATTTACAATACATCCATGACACTCTCAACACTTCACAATTTCCACAATGACCCTCATAAAACTTTTCTTGTGAATAAAGGATTTGGTAAATTTCAAGTTAGTCTTCAAACTTTCACAAAGACCTAAAAATCAACAAGAAAAAATCGCTTTGGCCAATAGGCTTTCCACTCAACTGTAGGTTTGTTTTTAACCCACCTCTGAGCAAGGGCTCAAGGGTCATATAACCAACCAATTTCACACACAACATATTACAAACCACATTAAACATTTAATTTCTCCACAACAAAATAACACATTTACATAACACATTTATAGATTTTGATCACATCACATAATTCCCATAAAACCCTTACAACACAAAGGATTCCCTCTTGGAATCCTTAATAGGGGGAGTGGGGAATTAACCAAAAAGAGGGAAAAATATATCTCACAAATATTTCACATTTGATATTCATAAACTTTCATTGTCATTCACATTTGAACACAACCCTTCATTCTCCAAACCCCTTATTCCTCCAACGTAATCACACAATGGATACTCATGAATAAAAAATGAGGGTACTCATACCCCAAAATGTAAACCCCCATATGGGAGCCACACCCACTCAAACCCCCAACACAAAGAGGACCAAGCTCCCTCAAAAGAAGGTCTACTCCATACACCAAAACAATTACAACACATAACAATCCTTCAACAATTTTACATACACTCAAAACCAATCTTTATGCCACAAAAGATTCACACATTTTTATTTCTCGAGAATACACAAAAAATGCAAAAACACTGTAACATCCATATGCACATTATCACAAAAACTATCAAGAGGGATGGATGAAGAATCCTCTAGCCTTCTCCTTCCAATCCTTTCTTACTCTTCTCTTCCCAAAAGAGCGAAGGAGAATTTTCCTCATGTAACCACCCCAACCAACTCCCATTTTCGTCACTTTTGAAAGAGGGTAAATTAGAGGTCCTTAAAAACATAATAAAAACTATTTTTAAGGTCTAACCAACCCCTTACCCCTATACCTAGCACCTAGGGTCAATTTTATCTTATAAAAGCTTAATTTTATACTCATGAAACCATAAAAACTTCCAAAATAAAATACCATAGTATTTTAAAAAAATAAAGAAATACAAAATTTTACATTTAAATAATATCACAAAAAACATTAAACCACACACACATAATCACAATTTTCACAATACTTAAACACAAGATCATAATTCCTTCATATGAATTAAGACCGACAATTATGGAGAATATCTTAGAAGATTGGCTATGTGACCCCCAACATCCATTAACCATTTACTTGCTCACTCAACCAGAAGTGTTAGTATTCTATAAGAGATAATGATAGCTAAAGCATCTATATTTATTCCTTACAAATATCAACCTTTAACTTTTCAATACAATTATCATTTTTAATAATTAATCATGAAATCACATAGAAACTATAATCATTTTATAACCCATCACAAATAAACCATTAATTCATTAAATCATACCTCAATAAAGAGATACTTGCATATTGACATAAGGTAAATCATCTAATGAATATAAGACAACTGTAACTAGTATTAATTAACTAAGTTTCATTACCTAATCTACATCCAATGACAACCAAGACAATCCATATAAGCATAAGAATATAAATCATGTTTAGGGAAACCAAACTATCATACATAATACTCCTAAAATAATATCCAATATAAGAAAAACATGAACTCATTGTGTAAGATTCATAGTATCATCAAATATCATCACTAATGACATGAAATATGTATCAGTTTGAAACTCAACTACTAGTCTATCCTAATTTTGTCATTCATACAAATAGGATCAACATTTTTACAAATATTTCCATGCTATCTAGCCTTTTTGAGGCAATATATGAACATGAGAAAGAGGGGTGACCTTACATGAAGCATGGCATGGGATGTGTAGATTCATTTTTGGACACATGAAGAATGAATAGGAGAGTCTTGATGTTTTAGAAGTATTCATTGTAACTTTGTAAGTGCATGTATTGTTTTATTATTGAAGAATAAATGGAGTATGGATGCTTTTGGAGGTTGGGATTTTCCCCTCTTGAGGGTTTTCCCAGGGTATCTTTTGTAATCTTGTGGATTGTCTATTTGATTTTTTGCATTATGGTTATTTTGTAAGCTTACATGCATGATTTTCTCATATGGGGTTATGTAGGAAATGGATTAAACATTGTGGGTATTATGCATTATTTCCTAACATACCACAAGATCATTTTGATCAAATCTTTCAACCAATATTGTATAGAAATTGTTGTACAAGTTGATGGAATTGTGGCCTTGAGTGACTAGCCCATGATACCACCATTCATGTGTAACTATACCCTCTAGATCTAAGGTAGCAAAATTTATGGTCTCATCCTCAATCATGGATCTGAGTGATAGGTATGTGTCTAGCTTCTATTTCCATGCAAATGTTGTGCATTTTTTACACCCATCAAAGATGGGAAGTGTCAAATTTCCTAGGGCATGTTGCATATCTCTCTAGGTAGGTTCAAGTATTGGGCTATTCCTTCTTGATCTCTTCAAAATTATAAATTTGTTAAGAGACATTTCATCCTAGATATCATATGGAAGGACTTGGTACTCTACATAAATAGATATAATATCCTCAATGATTGGGTTGTGAGCTTCAATTTCAAATATTTTATCATGTGCCTCCTCTTCCCTAGGAAAGAAAGTGGGTTTGGAAGGTTTGAAAAATGAAATGGCGACAATAATTTGGGTGTCAATTGGAATGACTGTGATTTTCAACCTCATAAGTTCTCTCCTCACCAATATGTTTCCCAGGGAAATTCATGTTATTATTCATTTTATGGAGCATTTATTCCAACATGTCTAATATCATATCAAAATCTTTCTAGACTTGAGTTTCAGGGTTATTAGTCTTCTCATTTTTCACCATAATACTTTGTTTCAAAACTATTCTTGTAGAATGAGTCACTTTCTAGACTTCCTGATGAATGCCTTTATTTTATAATTTATCTTTGAAGATACCTGCTATCTTATCACTAAAATGCATAAAATTTGTGTTTACAATTATTTTAATTTCAAGAAGAAGAACATGCTAGTAGGAAAAATAGCTTTGATACCATTCTAATTTTCCTCAACAAGTATTTATGCAAATATTTTTGGTTATTTAAAGTTTGATCTTAAATAATTAAAACCAACGCCTTATAAACTCTAAATTATATTAATATAAACACAATAGCATTAGCGATTAATTTAATGCTTCAAACTTTATTATTTTATCTTAAATGAAAAACCCTAATATTATTGGTTAGTCCATAACAAGATGATATACTACAAATTAAATGTTACACTTATTTCCTATTTACCAAGATTAAAATCAAGCTCACAAAGGTAAAATGAATCATAAAATATTTCTTATATTATGCAAGTGTGTGATACATTACAAAATGATACATAATAGCCATAAAAAATTATAAATACAAGGTATACAATTCAACTACCTACAACTTCGATCAACAATGGAAAATTAGGGCTCTTGTTGCCATTAAAGATACAATATGTTCTTAAGGTCAAAATGTTCCTTTAGCTAAAGTGGGTCTCATCCTTTGGAAAATAATATCTTTGATTTTTCATCCTTTGGCCTCTATAAATCTATGAGTTTTCATCCTCAAATCTTAACGCTTGAACATAAGGGCTAGTAATAAATTCTAGTTAGGATTTGGTGTGTTTCTCATCACAATCATTAAATGAAGCTTCTAAATCCTTAATACACCCAAAAATATATCAAAATATGCAACAATATCTTCCAACTTGAGGCTAGTATGTGACAATGATTGCTTGCACTTATTGAGTATTATATTCATTTTAATTGTTCCTAGGATCACATGCAAATATGAAAAAATGAGACTGGGAGGCATGGCAAAATATCCCATGTGAGATTCCTCAATCCTTAGCAATAGTGGTGATGAGTCACTTAGGGTTTCAAACCCTTTCTATTGTACACTAATGGAAGTCAAAACTATCTTCCCCTTTTGTATAGTTGGAGTTGCATAGGGATCCATGTCCTCAACATTGAATGCAATGTGTATGTTGATAGGATCCCTTTTAGAAGAAACATCATCACTTTGGGAATTAATGAGGTTCCACTCATGTAGTGAGGTAGGTGAGGATAAACAATTAAAGGAGGCAAGATTTTTGCAAAGAGACATAATGGAAGGGGATATTACAAAGGCTTGATGGAAGAGGTAACATAGATGATAAATTGGTGGATGGAATGAATAGATGGGAAAGTCTAAAACCTTGATGGAAGTAGAGAAAGAAGAAAAATGGGGAAGAGAGGAATGATGAGTAGGAGAACTCCATAACTCTAATATTTTACATATAGTTAAGATATTTATAATTCCTTCACACTTAGAAACTTTGGGGGTCTTAGGAAAATGCATAGTAGATGAAGAGGTAGAGCATACACGCAAAATGGGATTAAAGGAAACATGGGAGTTATGTAATATAAATTTTGTTCCATCACATGGATAATAAAAAAATGGGACATGACACCTAGCAACATAATTCCTCAAATATCCTTCTACCCATTTGTTCATAATATTAGTTTAACCATCCATTGGGGGTGATGTCTAGTGGTGATTGTGAGCTCGATTCCTACCAATTAAAAGAGATCTTACCAAAAAATATTAAGAACCAACTATCTCTATTGCTCATGATAATCCTAGGTAGTTCATAAAGCTTAAACACTTCCTTGAAGAATAGTTCAACAACTTGTGGTGTCTCAAAATATAAAGAATAGTAAATACGTGTGCATACTTCATGAGCCTACCCACAACCACATATGTATTCCTTACCTTGTACTTTAGGAATTCCCATGATGATATCCAGTGAAATACTCTCCCACTACTACTCCAAAATGGTTAAAGGCTACAAGAGTCCTATTGGGAATGTTTGCTCTATTTTATTTTACTTGTAAACTACATGTTCCCTAATGTATCTAAGGACACCCTAAATATTTTCCAGGTGAACCTCTCCTTGATCTACTTATATGTCTTGAAGTACCTAGTGTGATTTGCTAAGGGAGAATCATGAAATTCTCATGTAAAATCCTTCCCTTCATTCCTGATTCTAGCTCTAAATAAATTATTCTTTATGGAGAATGAGTTCATTGAACATTGTGAACCTTTCATCCAATAAATTTTCTTCCAAAACATCAATCACAAACTCATTCTTAGCATATTATAATATGATTTCTATATTTCAATTAGTGAAAATGTGAGACATTAAGAATTTTTTGGTTTCCTAGATAATACATCATCAACAACATTTTCTTTCCCTTGACGCACTCAATGTTAAAATCATATGCTTGAATTTTTCTTACCCACTTTTTTTTGTACTTGTTTAGATATTTCTAACTAAGAAAGTACCTCATGTTGTTGTGATCTATTTTGATTATAGATTGGCTACCAACCAAGTATTGTCTAAGCTTGGTCAATGCGTGAATAATTTCCATCATCTCCTTGTCATAAATAGAGAGCCATTTTCTACTTCCTTTATTTTATCTTTCAAATACAATTGGATTCTTATTCTACATAAGCACTACTCTATTTATACTTCTAGATACTTCACACTCTAATACAAAGGGAAGGGAAAAAATAGGAATATCTAGCATGGGGCACAAGCTCATTACCCCTTTTATTTTTTAAATTCTCATTGTGTTGTTTCTGTAAGGAAAGCAGAGGTGCGGAAGTAACTTTCCTAACGTCAAAACCATAGGGAAGAATGCAGACAATACTTTTAATTTTCAAATTACAACCCAATTAAGACACACATGAAAGATTCACAGAAACAGAAAGAGTACACAAAGACAATGAACAACAGATTTACGTGGGAAACCCTTTCGGGAAAAAAACCCACCACACCAAGCTGAATCTCTTTGTATTTCAGTAACAACAAATTACATACAAATCAAAGATACAACTCTCTGGTATTAGTTCATAGTAGTTTCATTCATTGTTCAATCTCTTACAGAAATTGCTCTCAACAATCCGATCATTCAAACTCAGAATCGATTTCTTAAATCTTATCACATTCTAATTTTTATCTTCTGTTCATCCTTATCTACCATTGCCCCATCGTAGAAAGTTTCCTCTTGAGCGTTGATTTTTCCTTGCATGCAGTTCAGCTCCAGCGTCGCAACTGTTGCAAAAATCCAACCGCCAACCATTTGAATTTTGCTTCCTCTGATTGGTCTACGAGATTCCACATAGGATAGTCATCAATCGGTCAAGGAAGTTCAACCTATGTTGGCATGTTGGTGAGACACTAACTGTGTCTCCCCGATGCCAACACAGCCAGCTTTCGAAGTCGCCAAGAGTTCTTTCAATCGGCAAGAGGTTACACCGAGTCTAGAGAGCTATCGCTAAGACTTCGCCTAGTCGCTAAGACCTCATACCGAATCCACCGCCATCCATTGCATTCCTATTGTCGGCAAGACTATCGTCTTTCACCAAGACATCACGCCGAGCCTTCATGTGTTATTCTGAAGTCACACAACCATCGGCGAGACCTCATGAGTCAGCGAGGTGTCATACCAATAAGGTAAGGTTTCCACCAAATAGTCTACCGCTTTCGCCTTGAGGTCATAGCGAACACATGTCACCCTGAAGACCATATACTATCGGCGAGACACTCTGTCAGTCGCTAAGACTTCATACCGAAGTCTTTGTGACTCTGCGAAGACTCCAAGTGTATCCCCGTCAATGAGACCTTCATCAGTCGCTAGGACTTCATGCCAAAATGACTTGTGTTACTCTGATGACTCCAGTCACTGGGAGTCACACTAAAGACACCCGATACCAAGCGCATGTAGCTCTGTCGGCGAGACATTCCACTCGGTGAAAGGTTACAGCGAATACCAATAGGTCACAGCGACAACACCAGTCGGCGAGACAACAACATTGTCTCGACGACATGAACATTTCAAACAGGTTCAGAACAACTAGTCAGCCAGACATCAATAATGTCACATCAAATTTTCCCTTCAGGAGTTACATGCCTGTAAGAATTGAGACACCTATTCCAACAGTTTCAATCCATGTGAAAGCACACTTATTTTTTAGATTGAGTTAGGGGGAATCCAATTGGTACAATCCCTTAATTAACCTCTAGTAGTTGCTACAAAGACTAAAGAATCCTCATAGTTGTGTCAAATTCCTTAGGGAAGACTAATATGAGATGTCTTTAATCTTTTCCATGTCCACTTATACTCCTTTCACACTCATGATGTGCCCTAAGTATAAAATTTATGTCATTGTAAAATCACACTTAACTCTCTCATAAAAAGATTGTGTGCCTTCAAAATTCCTTCTAGGAGATAAAAATTAGTTCTATCTTAGGACCACCTACAAAAAATAATGAAAACCTTCCACAAGAGAGAATACAATAAATGAGCTTGATTGATATTAAGATCTATCAAATATGATGATGAGGTATCATATAAAAGTGTACAAGGACCTTGCTTATATATACAAGGTGTGATGAAGTACCAAATGCCAAAACAGTAAATGAATGGTGTCATTATTAAATGACATGAGCCATCATTAAATGACCTAGGAATCTAATATTTAATAAAATCTATAAAGATAAAATCTTATCTAAACAACTTAAATATGCATAGGACCTAAGTGGACTTAACATGTAAATAGGACCCCACTAATAACTAGTTAGGAAAATTACCTATTTACACCAACACTCCCCCTGAGTGTAACTTAGGGAGAAGCAATTATTATATAAAGATGGAAGGATGGGTCCCTACTACAATGCCATTTTAGGTACCCATGTGAAAATGCAAATGCAATCTCTCACAAACAAAGAAAATGAGAAAAACCACATGGGAAACACCCCTCTCCAAAAGAGAGAAAAGATATAAACAAGGATGATGTATGAAGGACTCAATGATACCCCCTAAGGACTATATCCATAATGAATATACAATCAATGACCCCCCCCCATATGAGGGAAAGAGAGAGACTATGTATCCCCTCCACAATGTATAATCCCCTACAAAAATGATGAGTTCTTGAAGAAAAAACATGATCCAATGTCGACAAAGAACTTGTCTCCCTTTTAAAAGAAACAAAACCAAGTACAAATGCAAGAATGCTTCCCATTCTAGATAGTAATTGAAAGAAATAAGCATGATGTTGTATGATGATGTCTCTGAAATCTTCTCATGTGTCACCTTGTCCAAGGTAGATGAGCATGCCATAATCAAATCAAGTGCATGCCCAATCAAATAAGAAGGTGACAAACCAAGACTATGAAAAAACTGATATTGAACAAGATCTAAAGACAATGATGGTTTTGATGGTTTGACAACAGTTGTGCAATGAGTGTCATTAAAGAGGACAAATAATCCCTTAAAAATTTTGTTCAAATTTGAAATGTGAGATTCCATAAACAAAGATGTCATGTTTGATATATAGGAATCCCAATCAGATACTTGTTGGAATGAATCACTAGAAATTCTCAATGAATCACCAATATAAAATGAATAGTCTTGATGAACAGGAATAATGGGAGCCTCAATCAATGACTCTACACAAGGAACCACTGAAATGTGAAGGATCAACAACCATCTTTGAAGGAGAAGGAGCATCTAAAGAAGCCTCGTCATTCTCATCTAAAGATTCAAAGTACTCCAAATATTCAAATCCCAAATAGTATCATAATCATAGGGTGTTCGGTTTGAAAAATGAAGAGGCACTAGACAATCTGAAATAGGATCATCTATGAATGGTTGAGTATTAGGATCTCCATATATCTCCCAAATTTTAGTCCAAAGATAATGAGGACACTCAAAATGAACAATATCATTCAAAATTTCATCATCAACATGCATTGTAATAACTCCTAATACATGATCCCTTTTTGCAATTCCAAGCAAATTTCTTACTAGCAGTAGCTAGAGAGGGAACTAGAGCATACAAATGTGGCAACAAATTAATCCAATGAAGATGTTTTATGGTGGAATATCCTCATTGTTTAGTTTCCCCTTTTCAACATAATCAAAGAAGGATGAAATGAAAACCCCATAATGGACTATGATAGATCTCCAAAATTACAAATACCGAAACCTTCAACAGTAATTAGAAACCCCAAACATGATGTATACTACAAATGAAACCTTCCCATAAAAACAAAATCTCTCCAAGAGTCAAGATGTCCAAGTAATTAACCAAAATAAAAATATACCAAAATTTGAATAAATTATAACTGGGGATGAATTTGGAAAAGTGTAGTTACACAATGATAGAGCTCCTCAATAACTTTTTTGCAAAATTACAAAAAAACTGAAATCCAGGAAAAAAATTATGATATGAGAGGTCCAAGTGGGAGATCTTAATTCAAACAAAATAAAATATTCCAGGAGTAAAGTATTATAATAATACCTACACCATTGGAAATTTCTTAGAACCATCTTTCCAACAATATCTTGTTTTACAAAATCAGATACTTGAGTCAAAAGTTATGGCAATTTTTTAAAAATTGCCCAATTAAAGATTGAGGGGAAAAAATCAAGCCCCCTAAGGCCTGGAAAGTGGTCCTCATGTGACCAAAAGCTAGTGGAATAAGCTAAGCACGGGCATGATGGTCGTTTAATTGTAAAATTTAACATATTCTTATGTGACGATCATTTGGCCATCAAATTTAAGATGTAGTCATCCAAAAAAATTTACAAATTGCTAAACATAAATTATCTTCAAAATATGAAGTATTTTATATGAAAATGGGGGGTTTTGGGCATTTTGGATGCAATTGAAAGGTCAATTTTGGCCCAATATGCTTTGAAAAAACTAGCTACCTCCCCGATCTGGTAACCACCTCTCAACTTCAAACCCTCGTATATCTAGCAAAATATGTCAGATTTTTTATGAAGTGAAAAACAATATTGACTTTATTAGATTCCTTGGACTCAATCGTGAGCTTAATTTTCCTCCAACATATGTCAAAATTAACCTATAATAAAACCCACAAGAGGAACCCTCCAAAACTAGTGTTTTTTCAAGTTTTTTTGATTCCCTAGATCACCATAGGGTGCAAGGGAAGAACACACTCAACCTTACTAAAATTCACCAAGATATCTCATTGGAAATAGCTCTACCCTCAAATATAAGAAGAAATTTGCAAGGTTGTGCTTTGATACCATGTAGGAGCTGAAAATTAGTTCTATCATAGGACCACTTGCAAAAAACAATGAAAACCTTCCAAGAGATAGTATACAAGAAATGAGCTTGCTTGATATTAAGATCTATCAAATATGATGATGAGGTATCATACATAAGTATACAATGACCTTGGTTATATAGACAAGGTGTGATGAAGTACCAAATTTTAAATAGCTACTACTAATGCACCTTTAGTAACCTTCCAAAATTTGTTTATGAAAGTAACTATTCAACCTTCATCTCCTAGCTGCCCTACTGAAATTAAATTCCTACCCAACTTTGGAATGTTATTTACCTCCTATAGAAATCATTTATTTCCATTATGTAATTTTATTTTTATTCTTCCCTTTCCAATAATCTAACAAGGTTCATTATCTCCTAAATATACCAGTCCAAAATCTCCTTGGATATAATCAAGAAAATAATTTCAATGGGGCGTAGCATGAAATGAAGCCCCTAAATCTAGTACCCATGAATCATCAACATTATCTAGGGAAATAATTAAAGCATCATCATCTAATTTACTTACAACATTTTCTTTTTTGTTTCCCTCTGTTGTTTGTCTCCTTCTTTTCTTTTATGAGAACAACAATATTTCTTCAAGTGACTTGGTTTTCCACAATACTAGCAATCCTTCCTTTGTATTGAGACCTTCTATTCCTTGATCTTCCTCATAACTTCCCACAACCTCTAGGGGTTCTTCCTTTCTCTTTTGATCTTCCTTTGTCTTCTACATTCAAAACATTACCCAATGTTGAAGTTTCACTTGTGTTTTTCCTTCAAATCTCCTCATTCAAAATCATACCAACAACATCATCAAATTTCAATGTATTTGAACTAGAAATAGAGTTACTTACACTCATAACCAATTTTTTCTAGCTTTCTAGAAAAAAACATAAAACTAAGAGAGCTCTAACTTCTTCATCAAAACTAACATTTATAGAAGTTAATTGACTGGTAACTATATTAAACATTTAATTGATTTGTTATAGAACCTTCTTCAACCATTTTCATATTAAATAATTGATTCATCAAGAATACATTATTTGAAGTTGAGTGATTTTCATAAAAAATTTCCAACGTTTGCATCAACTCATTTTCTATCTTCACTTTCAATATATTAAACACACAAATGGTGCTAAGCACAACCGAATACTTCTCAATGCTTTTCTATCTAGAATTTATCATTACTTATTTGTCATTACTGATGATTTCTTTGATTTCCCTTGTAAAGGTTGCCACAAATATTTTTGATACAGGTAATCTTTCATCTGTATTTTCCAATTGAAATTTTTGATCTTCAATTTTTCTTCTTTGGAGATTACTCCAAGTCAACCGTGAGACTCTCCCACCAAACAATAAAAAAACCCTATGATACCAATTGTTAGGATTTTTTGACAATATAGAGCAATTAAAAATAGCCAATTTATGAGAAAAAATTACACAAAGACAAAAAAAATTAACATGATTAACCTACAAAAATTTCTATAGTTGCATGCAACTTCAAACACATTCACGATCTATCTGCATTTATCAATTCTTGTTGTTGTATGATCCAAACACAACACATTCTCACTCACCCATGCATTGATGTGTGTTTTTTTCTCCAGTGCATGAATTGCTCAAATTCCATCTATAGCAAGAAATTGTCATAGTTGTGAGCAGTTACAAAACATATTTCAACAAAATTTATTTACAAAATAATTTATTAAAAATGCATCAATTTTTTCCTCAGGGGTGCTTCCCCTAGTATCACCACCATGGGCTCTGCTCTCAGACCTTACTAGGGGATGGTCCCCCTAGACCCTATAAGAGGGGCCCCACCCCCTGCACTCCCCTATTAATTAATTTGGGGGGAATCATGGATACCAAGGTTGCTAAAATTAACACCAGAGCATAACCAAGCTCCACAAACTAACAATCCTTGTAGCAACACTTCACCTTAAGATTTATAATGGTACTCTATCAAGATGTACACATTTGGACAAGGCCAACCCAACTAACAAAGATCATCACAATTGTGCATTGTATACTAGTGTAGTGATCCTATCAAAACAACTATGTAAGATAGGATACTATTGGAATGTTATGAACAAAGCATCCAAATCAACTACACCAGATTCCTATGCACGCGATACCTAAAGTCCAAAATTCTAAAAAAAGCAAAAAAATAAAAAACCCAAAAAAATAAAAAATAAAATAAAATAAATAGTAAAGAGAAATAAATCCATTCATTGGTGAACACTACTTCTTGTGGCACCTTGGGAAAGTACCATGATGAAAACCCATTCATGGGTGTCATGTGTAAGTTAACTAGCTATGTGAACCTTATTGGGGGCAAGTTGTCTCATCCATTCTACCATACATATCCCTCCTATCATGTCATTCCATCATATTTGTGGTGTAGGAAAAAGTAGCCCTTTTTCACACTTAATTTGGGAATGATTAACATTAAAAGGAACCTAATGTTGTCTTGATCTAGTGTTTTAGTGTGTTTTACACATTCACATTAGGTTTAGGGCCCTTTTAAGCTAAATTGACCTAATTTTTCCTTAATTTAGTGTTGTAAAGTATATTTATTTATACCTTTACATTAAATTTTGGGCCCTCTTGCATTTATGACCTTTATATAATCATTAATAGGCCCTTAAGACCCTTTATTATGCATCCTGAGGCTTATTTCAACTGAAATCCCAACAAGATCAATAAATACACTTAATTTTCTAACTTCCCAACATTTCCTCTACCTAAAAAGCCTTGGTGGGACCCCTACACCACCTTGGGCATATGAGTCCCACCCAAATGGGACCTATACACCACCTTGGCCATATGAATCCCATTTGGCCCCTTTTTAGGGTTTTGAGTGGGAAATCAGGGTTTTGAATTCAAATTTCATGAATGTCAGCATTTGGGATCTAATAAATGATAAACTAGATGGAAAGCCTATATAAACAAGGCTTCAAATCATTATTTCACCTAAGCAATCATAATATCAACTAAGAAATCAAGAGTCAAGCATCCTAAGACTTCACAAGAGCATCATAGAGTATTTAAGAGCATTTCTAAGGCATTCAAGGGCAAATTTCTTCATCATTTGTTGTAGCAATTCAAGATTCATCATGTCAAAGGTGTAAGGCATCAAGCATGTTGTTGAGCTAGTGTTGTGATGTAGCATTCAAGATCCAAGTTAATCATTGTTCCACATCTAATTCAAGATCAAGATCTACATTCTTCATGGACACTTTATGTTAGATTGCAAATTTACATTTCAAGACATCATTCAAGGTATCATTGTGCATGTTTTATATTTCATGTTTCATTGTTTCATCACAAGGTTTAATTACATAAACGAGGTTTGACCAAGGAAAACCCCTATTTCCTAAAAATCAACAAGTTTCTCTCTCTATATATATATGTGTGATTGCAAATCTAGGTGCCTTGAGAGTTGAAGACCCTTTGAAGACAAAGTTGCAAGATTGAGGAAAGTTGTCAAGTTGTCACAAGGTTGTCATATTCATAGAAAGTCATCTATAGAGAAAAATTTAAGCTTTCAGACTCAGAGACCTGGCAGGAAGGAAGCTACAGGAGATCACCAGAGAATACTAGAATTTTAGTAAAACCCTAATACTGGGACTAAATTTTAGTTTATGCACAGAAACCCTAGTCTGGGACTAAATTTCCTAGACTGGCATATGAATCCCAGTGTGCATTAAAAATCAAATTTTCCAACATTTCAGACCTCAATTCAAGCCTCTTCAGTTTCCAGGTGCACCTTTGTCCTTTCCCAATTTATTCTTTTGATTTTCAATTCCATATCTTGAGTGGCATAGTTAGGTTAACATATCATTGCATTTCTTTCTTTCCAAGCCCTTTCTTGGTGGTGAACCCCACTTTTTAATCTTCAAACACACCCTAGGAAACCTTATTGCAAATCTCTTTCCCTCATTTCATCCCTAGATTGAGATATCTAAGGTTTCCTTGAATGAAACTTGTGGAAAATTGGTGGTTCTATCTCCTAAAACGTAGAGCGATAATTTTCAACATGTCAATATCCATTCACCATATCCATTTAGTCATGTCTTATCCATATCCCCTACATACCTTGATCTTAAAGAAGATTAGGGGCACAAAATGAATGCATACTTTGACAAACTCTTGGCATAGCCATCCTTTTACCACACACCATATACCATCACTTTAGTGCCTATATTAGATCAAAACATGTTAATCCTATGTGATGCAATCCTTGGACATCTCCCCTTAAACCCCTTCATAAATCCATATCTTATTCACCCCATCCAATCCATCAACCATCTCATCCACACCACTTTTATCCTCGTCTCCAAGCTTGGATTATCCCTTGCTATTTGTTCCACTATCAATATAACAAAAAAAAGCAAACACTTATATAAACACACTCCCAATCTATAGCATAATCCCTAAAACACTTTATCCATATGCAATCTAGCACATCATCCAACAAATTCTTTGGTTTTGTTCCCATCCTTTTCGTAAACCTTAATCCTTTTTAGTCACATTATCATCATAAAGATGTCTTTCCTAATCCTCATGTTGTTTTTGGGATTCAAATCATTCCCACATCAACAACATTGTCATCATCATCATCAATCAATCAATCAATCAATTTTTTACTTGAAAATGGGAAAAAATCTAATCCAATCCTCATCATTAATTCTTGGATTCTCACCAATCCATCCATCTAATTGCATCTTCCCATACACCCTTGACTTCACACATGTCATTGGATACAAACTCATGTTTTCTGCATGTTTTTTATTGCTTGTTTGTATGGTTTTTTTTTTGTTTGCTTCTTGTAGTTTTAATATTTCATCCATCACACCATCATAGTTTCCTTCATCATTCATATGATGGCATGCCTATGACAATGTGTCTATTTAATCACTTTACTATTTGCAACTTCTTTGTTTGTGTAGACACCCTAAATTGACTCCTCATTCTATAATTAATTATAGTTTTAGTTCATAATTAATTAAATTAAATATTTAATTAATTATTATCCTCATTCTTCTTAATTAATCATGTTTATTTGATTAATTCTCTCCATCGTCATGTTTAATTAAACTACATTTAATTAATGCCCCATTCCTCAAAGGTTAATTAATTAATTAATTTTAATTCAATCATAGTCTTTATTTCCCTAAGTCCTTTAATCTCAATTAAGTTAATTAGTCCTTTCTTAATTAATTTAATCGACCTCCTAATCCTCATTAACATTTCTTCTAATTTTTAATTCCTCCCACTTCCACAAACTTGTAGTCATGTGACATGTGTCCTCCAAGCCCTCTTAAAAACTTGCATGCACATGCCACGTTCCCTCTCCAAGTCATCCTTTGACCTCCCCTTCTATTGGATGCTCACACATGTGTGAGATCCTCTTCCCCATGGACCCACCCTACACTTTCCTTTTCTTCCCATTTATCACACCTCCAATCTTACACTTCTTACACTTTACCATTTTGTTTCCACTTTTCATCTTCTTGTTCTTCCCAATGCGTGCTCACACATGCATGAGCATTCATTTCTCTCTTCCCCATGCCACATGACACATTCACATGTCTCCACCTTGTAACACTTGTCACAAGGCTAAGCTTCCATTATCTCCTTCAATCCCATTCATCCATCTCACAAGAGGATCTTGGCCCTCCATTCATCCTTCTAAAAATATATAAATTGGATTTTCCATTCCATTTGATAGCTCATGTTTGCTAAGATTATGTTGTTGAATTTTATCATCAAAATCTTATCCATACCAAGGTTATGATGCAATGGAGAGCAACCACATAACTGCATTATCAAGAGCAAATCAAGTGAAATGGGTGCTTCACTTTAGCTCTATCAATGAGGTGAGGAGAGTAAGAGATTGAGGTAATTGCTGGTTATTACTTTTCTCTTTATATTTTTATTCTCTTACCATTTCCATCATCTTCATGTTGGCACGCCTAGTGGAACCCATGTCCCTAAAACTAACAAAAAAATGAGCTTTTGTGTAATTTTTCATGTTGCAGGTAGCGAAACAACACCTCTAACTACAATTCAATGCCTTTGTCTGTGGGATCAATGCCTATGCAACATGATTGAGTGCTTCTGATGGTTCAATGCCTTTGCATGCTACTTAAACGCCTCTATTGAACTCGTATTTTTTGTTGTCTTTTTATGTTTGCACTTTTTTCTTAGTTTTAGGTGTTTACTAATAGGTTGTATGTCTATTTTCACTAACTTTCTAACATTTTTGGAGCTTTTTGGTTGTTGTTATTTGTAGGTTTTGACAGTTTTCTTGTAGGTGTTCTAATTAGCACCTCTGCATCCTGGTTCATAGATTTTTATGTTTCAACTGCTTTGATTTCTACTTCATTGCCTCTATTTCTCATGTATAAATTTATGTTTTCAGCCCATTTTATGTTTCAATGCATTTGTTTGAAAAATCTATGCCTCTACTTTGTGCTTTGACACCTTTGCTTTTTTTGCCAATTTTGTCATTTTTATTATTTTTCATAAAAAAAATTTCATCACTAAATAGTTGTGCAACTGTCCCACACTTGTCCAAGACCTTTAAAAGTAGAATCTACTAGCATTTTGGTGTAGGAACGCTTATCAAAGAGTTGGTTATACCACTAGTTTAGTTGCACTTAAAGTTAGGTAGTGGGAAATTAACTTTTTTTTTGTGTTTATAGGGTTGGTGTTTTTTGTATGCTCTCCCCTTGCACATAATGTGATCTTGGGGATCAAAAACCGTACATTCCCTCATCTTTATTTTATATTAGATCCTAGGATTTTCTAGTTTTGTGTATATGATCTCCCCTCATGCCTAGTGCAATCTTGGGTGATCAAAAACACCTAGAAAATTCCTTCCCTTTAGGATACCTTATTGGGGATTTCATCACCCTAGCCTAGGACAACCTCAACCTCATGTTACCAATAGGGTATATAAAGGGGGGAGAATGAAAGTGTACCCCAATCTAGCTACATTGAGGTTGGTGAATCTTTAAGGCCTTTGGTGATTCGGGACACATGGTGAAGCATTGGTCTGAGCTTTAGTCTAGCTCCTGACTCATTCTTGTAAATGGGAGCTAGTGTTCATGGTTGTGCCTCACATACCCTCCTAGTATTTCAAGGACTCCCTAGAGAACTTGTATATTTTAGCTTAAGACTATTTGGTCATAGCTTAGTGTGTTGTAGGGTACAATTGATCATGCTCAAAGTTACTCACCATGTACTTTATCTTGTTGAGGTGACAAATATCCCTCAGTAATACCTTGTCCCTCTAAGGTAAAGGGTGTAAAAGTGGTACATGACCTTTGCATACCCTAGTTACCCATTCATTTGAAGGTATTAGCCTTTTGGCTAGTGGACCCACATTAAGTTTACACTCCTACTTGACTAATTTAGGATTATGCTCAAGTGTTTGGCATGTATATCATGTGTTATACTAGTGATAAGCCACTCAACATTCATTTATGAAAATATCCTTATTACCCTAGAAAATTCAAGTTAGTCATCGTGTTTTTGTGTGAAATCTCTTGCCAAAATCCAAAAACATAACTAGGATCACAGTTCAACGCCTAAGTTCCAATTTTAGCACTTATGAAGGCACTAAAAGTCTTGAAATGATGCCCAATATTATATTGGCACCTTTGATAGTTGCTTTAGCACCTCCAAAATTTGTTTTAGCGCCTACGTTCACAATTCAACTCCTAAGATTTCTCTTTTAGCACCTAAGTAGTTTGTTTCAAAACTTTTGCTAGGTCAATGCCTAAGTAGGTGCGGGTCCCTTTGAGAACCTTTCAAGACCCCATTTAAACACTTAGGTAAGAAAATTCAATGCATTTTCTAGTTCAACACTTTTACTAGTTTAGTGCTTTTGTTAGTTCTATGCTTTTGATAATTCAGTACTTTTCCTAGTTCAACACCTATGCATTGTGCTTCAATGTCTACATTGTTTCACCTAAAAACTTGAACTGACTCCAAAATATAATCACCTCCATTGAGCAAGGTTTAGGTTTCATCAGTAGTGACCTTAGAAAAACCTAGTTGTATAATCAACCATCCATAAATCATCAAAACTCAAAAAACCAAAAAAATTCAAAAACAAAATCAAAATTTTTTTTTTTCTTCCAAAAATCAAACAATTTTTTTAATCTTTGCTTGCTTAAACCTAGGTTTCCTCCAAGTCAAAATTTTTATCCCAATCACCTCATTCTAATCATCTCTTTGCATCCCAATCACATCGTCGTTGTTATCCCTAATCTCATCCTAATCATCCCTAATCATCCTCATCATCCCTAATCTCATCCTCATCATCTCTAATATCATGCTAATCATCCCTAATCACATCCTCATTATCCCTAATCCCATCCTAATCATCATCATCATCATCCCTGACCTCATCCTAATCATCCCCAATCATCCTCATCATCCCTAATATCATCCTAGTAATCCCTAATCATCCCTAATCATCCTCATCATCCCTAACATCATCCTCACTTAAGGTCTTGATATTTGATCCCCATATTTAACCTCATCCTCCATCTTCATCTTTAAGTCTTATCTTCTAATCCCTAATCCATTTCTAATCCATCATCCTAATTTTTATCCTCATCAAAAATCAATCCCAAACTTTCCTCTTCCAATCAATCCTTACCATGACCAACCATTTAATATATCATCCATCTAACCTAATCTATTCTAATCCAACCCCACCCACATCCTTCCCATCCACATCCTTCCCATCCACATCATCCCCATCCACCACTATTGATTGTATCCTCACTCACTACTTCAATAATGATAAAGATGCCATGCTTAGATACTTCCTTGGTCTTGGTTTCAAACTTCCATCCTCCCCACCTCCATCCAATCCCAATCCATCTCCTACTTCTTATCCTTCCCTTTCATTTTACAAGGGAAACCGAGCCTCTATCCAAAATTCCCCTCCAACCCCTTCCACATTCCAAATCCCCATCTTTAAATCCTTTTCAAGATCCTCATTCTCATCCTTAGTTTACCAATCCATGGAAGCTTCCACTTCTTATGTCACTTGTTCATCTCCCACATCCTTATAATCCACATCACCACAATCTTACAAATCCACTTCATCCCATGTCTTTCATGATTTCCTCCGAGGACTATTAGTAAAGGTGGCTAAATCCCCATGCAAAAATAAAGTTGTGTAATCTACCCATGTCATGCAACCACCTCCATCTCCTCTAAATCAAGATAAACCCCAATCCCCTATGCATTATCAAGGCAAAGGGTTAGGCCTCCATGAGCAAGGAATATTAGAACCCATCCAAATACAAGAAAATCCTATTTTTCATGGCCTTGGCTATCAAGTTTGAGATGTTGGTACTTCTCACAAATGCACATCCCTCCACTTAAGTCCAAGCATTCATACCCTCCATACTCCAAATCCATATTGGGACCTTATATTCCTGTTATCTCCCAGAAATGCACCCTATGCAAAGTTATGAAAATTGAGCTTTCTGGAGAAACATGGGATCATTTCAATGCTGTGGGTCACCTGAAGCTGAAATGAACCTCCGGAGAAGGTCGGCTTCCTTGTTGGGTCATCACCTAAAACTATTGATTATTTGAAGGGAAATGGAGAAGAAATGCATAAAATAAAACTAACGCTATGGTGATACACCGAACTAAAAAGAACAATGAGATACTCGAGTTACACTTGAATACTGATGATGGAGATGGGACTGCACAACAAGATTATGTGGATTATGCATACAAACAGGTTCGACATGCACACACTTTTAAGAAGGAAAAACAGACTTTCACAAATTAAAAGCTCATGTGCAATTGAGTAAACACAGTTTATAACCTACATGATACCACTTTTGCAAAGAAAGGCATGCTAACATGAAACAAAGCTATAAGGAAAAGAAATATTTCACTAAGTAGCTTGATGAATCACTTAAAAATGCACAATACTTCACAAGAACCAGAAGGCAAAAAATGAACCATCAATGGTAATCAAGGTAAATTTTATATAACATGTTCCAAAACGAGTTACAGAAGTTTGCTAATCTGAGAGAGGACTGTAGAAGTCACAGACTTTCGAAAAGCATCAAGAGAACTCTGTTTTCAAGAAGGAAAAAAATGTCGTATATACAACAAGTGTGTCGGCCCCTTAGGGCTTACAAAAAATATCAAAATTCAGAAAAGATCTACCCCTAGATCTTTTATGAAGTTAATTCTGCATTCATTATGTAACCTCACTGCCATGTCGGTGTGAAAGATCTTTGTCCTCAGGAGAAGCCTTTTAGATCTTTTGGTAGCTGCAACATTAATTCTTCTATCTCCGTTTCCATCTTTGAACTCCATCGGGACCACCTTAAATGTTCTAGAATATTGCTATTAATACTGATCTATCCACGTCAATGGTCACTATAGCTGTCCCTGTGAGTCATGGTTGCTTCTTTCCTTCGGCCTCCTTCATGTCTTGGACCTTTCTGCATGTTGACCGCCTTTTGGAAGCATCATCGGGCCTCCCTTTAGGTCTAAACATCATCACCTGAGCCGATCCATCAGCTCATGATCTTAGAATGAATACATGTCATTCACCTTCTGCAGATTTCCTTCACAAGAATAGTCAATTAGTCAAACTGGGCCAATGAGTCACTCCTTTAGTTTCCTCTGATTGGTTGGGCATACACCACGCGAGCTTCTCAGGTGGTCAAAGGTGGTCTGAACGACATCGCATGTCGGTGAGACACCATCGGTGTCTCCCCGATGCGATTCCATCCTTCAGCAGATATCGGCATGGCATGGGTCAATCGGTGAGACGTTTCGGCGAGCTATAGAAGTCATATCGAGCTCGCAAAACCTATCGGCAAGACTGCATTCTTTTGGAAAGACCACATGGCGAAGTCCTTCTTCTCCCGGCGAGAAGTCCAGGTCAGGGAGACCTCTTCATGTCGGGGGGATATTACCCCGAGTTCACGCCCTGTCGCCGAGACTCCTACGTTTTGCTGAGACCTTTCATCAAAGCCCCCTCTGTCTCGACGAGACCATCGCACTCGGGGAGACATCTCCTTGAGTCCATCCTTACTTCCCCAAGCCCAAGTCCCCCTTTCCTTTTGGCGTGACTTCCTTCTTCGCCAAGACCTTATGGTGAAGGCATTCTTCTCCCGGCGAGAAGTCCATTTCTTCGGTGGGGGCCCTTTATAGCATTCTCCCGTCACGGAGACATCATCGGGTCAGCAAGACATCTTATCGAACCCGTTCCATGTGTTCAGAGTCTCCCCGAGTTCTTTCATTTCGGCCAGACTTTAACTCCTTGGCATGACATCACATTGAATCCCCTGTACTCTCGGCGAGACACCATGCTTATCGGCTAAACCTCTTGCCAAAGGAAAAATTATCGCCGAACTGAACTTTGGTGGGGCCTTCTTCTTTCGAGTAGACCTATGGCGATATCTCTTCTGTGTCGCTGAGACTCTAGCACGTCGGCCAGACTTTATGCCGAAGGCATAACCTTTTGCCAATCTTTTCATTTCAGGGGGACCTCTCTGCAGTCACATCGATATGAATTCTTACATTCATATGCATTCTGTAACATCCTCTTGTCGGGGAGACGTCCTGTAGATACCCTACGTCTCGCCGAAATCTTTATATGTTCACTTTTGGTCGCTGTGACAATCTCGTTCTCTCCCCGATGAAGCCACATGTCGGTGTGACTATTACTGGTCGGCGAGACTTCAAGACCTCATACCAATAGAACCCTTTTGTGCTTTGTCGACGAAACCAAATGCATTCACCAAGACATCTCTCCGCCGCAAAGTTTCTCACCGAGATGCATATCTTTATCGGTGGTCGGAAAGACTTAAGGGACTCGGAAAGACCACACATCGAAGAAGACAACTCCTGCCGAGAGCTCCACGATTAACAACTGTCGACATGACCCTTTACAAGTGGAGAGATACATGAAGACTCTTGGCAACCCGAAATTCTTGGCGACTAGTGTATTCAAACAGATAACACACTGCCAGTCGGCAAGACAGCATGAGGGTCTTGCGAACTTTCTTCTCTGATAAGTTTTGTGCAAAAACTGATTGAGGCATGCTTTTCAACTAAGCTCCTTGTGAAATGTCATCAGATGCATGACCTAACCCTCGATGCAAATGTCCCATTTGGCGCTCTTAAACATCTGAAACATAATTAATCCTGCCCGATTGAGCCCGTAGGTGAAAATTGAGCAACATTTATGGCGACCTTTTGTTGAATGTTTGCCTGTTGAACACGGAAACCAATAGCCTAGGCCTATCCATTGGGCACGGAGTCATTGGGAAAACTCAGGAACAGACTTGGAGCAACTTTGTACATGAATATAGCACATTGTAACTTGAGAAACATATCACTTAGATAATTTATTGAAAACAGGAAAAACTGTTGAATGGAAACTACTTATTTGTGTTGGAAAAACACTTAGGGAATTGAAACAGCAACTAAACCTACCCTATACTAACTAGTAAGAAACTGGTCAAACAAAACCATTCACAGAATGGTTGAAATAGTTGCCCTTTCTTCTCAAAGTATAATGACTGGCATGCTTAAGGACAACTGAGTAAAAGTGAAAAATAGAAAAAGGTTTAACAAGACAATGCACTGCCTCTTGAAAGAGGTGAATAAGTTCACTTACCTCACTAGACATACCATACATATCGTCAGCTAGAAGAGGATAGGTGAGTTGAACATACTCTTGTTTGGCTACAAGTACATCCTTTATGCCACTTTCAGTTGTGGCTCCATGTGTGAATGCTTGATTAACCATTGGCGCTTTATCAAGCTCCATCTGGGCTAAGTACCTGATTAGACAGCCTCTGGTAAGGGAAAAGCTTGAACTTTCCTTGCTGGTCTCTTGTCGATCTCTAAAGACTTCATCTTTTGCTTGAAAAGATGTTGATTGAAGGTAATATGCAGGTTGTTCATTGGCTACTACAGTTTGATCTTCTTGGCTAAGGGGCTGACCATTGTTGTTTATGGGAGGATCATCTGTTCTTTCTCTCAGCTTTGCAATGAAAAAGGAGTCCTGCTTCTTTGCATCATGTATAATAGTCTCTAAAAAGAAACCATTAATGTTTTCAATGGTCGGATCTTCTTGGCTAAGGAGTTGATATCCCTGTTGGATAACTGAAAACAAATCTTCAAACTGCTGTTCGTTATGCTCTTTGTCCATGACATAATTAACTCCTCCTCAACAAAGTGGGGTAGCTCATCAAATGAGTTCATAGGCTGCAAGGCATTATCCTCTACAACTTCTTCAATAGTCTCACCAACTTGAATGGGTTGATCACATGCTTCCCTTTCATATGATACTAGTTCATCATCTATGTTGGAACAAAAAGATTCTATGATATCATCTAACTCATAATTTTGCATTAAATCTAGATGAATTTTATCATTTAGTTACTCCATACCAGGCATAGATGTTATCATGCATGTGAGATCTTCATCTTCATCGACAAATTGAGGAAGTTCATCGAACAAGTCAGCAATATTCTCTG
Source organism: Sequoia sempervirens (assembly GCA_007258455.2). Taxonomy (NCBI): domain Eukaryota; kingdom Viridiplantae; phylum Streptophyta; class Pinopsida; order Cupressales; family Cupressaceae; genus Sequoia; species Sequoia sempervirens. The sequence goes on along the minus strand of VDFB02000003.1, from coordinate 50,374,808 downwards.
GTTGTTCCAAATCAATTGGTAAATCAGGAACCTGCATGCTCTCTTCCACTTGCTCAACATAACCAGGTAGTTGATCAAATAAAGAAGTCAATTGTTCTTCTTTATGTGGCTCCTTTTCCAGTGAAACTTGGGCATCCTTTCCTTCTTTAATTGTCTGTTGTCCTACCTCCTGCCTCTCCTCCTGTTTGAGCTTTTCTTGTTGTAGTTGGTAACATGCTACAACTAAATGCATTGGATTTACTTTGCTAATTCTCTCCATGAGGAGTAAGTCATCTGGATCAATGGGCTGCTCTTGAGGGATGATGGACTGACCTTGTTCAGGTACTACATTCCCTTGCATCGAATTGAATCCCTTAAAGCTTGGAATTTCAAACTGAGAAGACTTACTAGGGGAGTCAAGAGGATGACTTTGCCTAAAGTTGGCAAACTTGTACTTGGGAACCTATTGTTCCAAAAAAATTAGCCTCATTTCTACCTCTTTTGTAGCCAGCTACTGGGCAAGGTTCTCTTCAAATTGCCTCTTTTGAAACTCCTCCATTAGTTGGTGTTGATAATCTAAGTAAGCTTGAGTATTCTGCACCTGAGTAGAGAGCAACTTCATTTGTTCTTCCTTAGTAGCTATTTCCTGTTCAAGGCCTTCCTCGAACTGGATTCTTTCTACCACTCCTTCCTGATCATAAAAGTAGACTTGTTTAGCCACTTCCTTCTGTTGCATAATGATACCTTTCTGCACCTTGATATCAACCAACATCCTAGATAGGAATACAAGCACCTTATTAATATCATTAATCGTCATATTGTGAAGATCTTGACTTAGATCCCACAACATATGGTCAATTTGTTGGAGCAGGTCCAATATGTTCTGGTATGGGTGCTTTTGAGGCTGATTATATAAATAATCATACTAGTTAACCTTAGAAACCTCCTCTTGGGGTTGATTTTGATCAAATGTTGATTGAAACAAAGACTGAACCGGAGTGGGAGGGTGGGAAACATGATGGAAATACTGGTAATCTGTTGATACCGGGTCATTTGACATAAAAATAGTAGGTTGTTTTGTATAGTATGGCTAATGGGAGGACATATACACATGACTCTCATGGAATGGAGGTGGCAAGTCACTATATTGCTGATAACTAAACATTGCAGAGATAAGACATGAGGAATAACAAGCCTAAAGATCAAACCTTATTAATTGCAGACACCTGGGCTGCTAGAACTAGTTGTTATGAGGTTGGATTCGCAATGAAATGCTGATATTTTACCTCTGAAAGGCTTGAAATTTATTGGCTGCATATCAAAAACCAATAGTAGACATATAATTTCTAAACTGTCTATTCGACAGTCCCACCTGGCGTGCCAAAACTGTTATCTCCCAGAAATGCACCCTATGCAAAGTTATGAAAACTGAGCTTTCTGGAGAAACATGGGATCATTTCAATGCTGTGGGTCACCTGAAGCTGAAATGAACCTCCAGAGAAGGTCGGCTTCCTTGTTGGGTCATCACCTAAAACTATTGATTATTTGAAGGGAAATGGAGAAGAAATGCATAAAATAAAACTAACGCTATGGTGATACACCGAACTAAAAAGAACAATGAGATACTCGAGTTACACTTGAATACTGATGATGGAGATGGGACTGCACAACAAGATTATGTGGATTATGCATACAAATAGGTTCGACATGCACACACTTTTAAGAAGGAAAAACAGACTTTCACAAATTAAAAGCTCATGTGCAATTGAGTAAACACAGTTTATAACCTACATGATACCACTTTTGCAAAGAAAGGCATGCTAACATGAAACAAAGCTATAAGGAAAAGAAATATTTCACTAAGTAGCTTGATGAATCACTTAAAAATGCACAATACTTCACAAGAACCAGAAGGCAAAAAATGAACCATCAATGGTAATCAAGGTAAATTTTATATAACATGTTCCAAAACGAGTTACAGAAGTTTGCTAATCTAAGAGAGGATTGTAGAAGTCACAAACTTTCGAAAAGCATCAGGAGAACTCTGTTTTCAAGAAGGCAAAAAATGCCTTATATACAACAAGTGTGTTGGCCCCTTAGGGCTTACAAAAAATATCAAAATTCAGAAAAGATCTACCCCTAGATCTTTTATGAAGTTAATTATGCATTCAATGTGTAACCTCGTTGCCATGTCGGTGTGAAAGATCTTTGTCCTCAGGAGAAGCCTTTTAGATCTTTTGGTAGCTGCAACATTAATTCTTCTGTCTCTGTGTCCATCTTTGAACTCCATCGGGGCCGCCTTAAATGTTCCAGAATATCGTTATTAATACTAATCTATCCCCGTCAATGGTCACTACAGCTGTCCCTGTGAGTCATGGTTGCTTCTTTCCTTCGGCCTCCTTCATGTCCTAGACCTTTCTGCACGTTGACCGCCTTCTGGAAGCATGATCGGGCCTCCCTTTAGGTCTGAACATCATCACCCGAGCCGATCCATCAACTCATGATCTCAGAATGAATACATGTTGTTCGCCTTCTGTAGATTTCCTTCACAGTAATAGTCAATTAGTCAAATTGGTCCAATGAGTCACTCCTTTAGTTTCCTCTGATTGGTTGGGCATACGCCACGCGAGCTTCTCAAGCGGTCAAAGGTGGTCTGAATGACATCGCATGTCGGTGAGACACCATCGGTGTCTCCCCGATGTGATTCCATCCTTCAGCAGATATCGGCATGGCATGGGTCAATCGGTGAGACGTTTCGACGAGCTATAAAAGTCATATCGAGCTCGCAAAACCTATCGGCAAGACTGCATTCTTTCGGCAAGACCACATGGCGAAGTCCTTCTCCCGACGAGAAGTCTAGGTTGGGGAGACCTCTTCATGTCAGGGGGATATTACCCCGAGTTCACGCCCTATCGTCGAGACTCCTACGTTTCGCTGAGACCTTTCATCGAAGCCCCCTCTGTCTCGGTGAGACCATCGCACTCAGGGAGACATCTCCCTGAGTCCATCCTTACTTCCCTAAGCCCGAGTCCCCCTTTCCTTTCGGTGTGACTTCCTTCTTCGCCAAGACCTTATGGCGAAGGCATTCTTCTCCTGGAAAGAAGTCCATTTCTTCGATGGGGGCCCTTTATAGCATTCTCCCATCGCTAAGACATCATCGGGTCGGCAAGACATCTTATCGAACCCGTTCCATGCATTCAAAGTCTCCCCGAGTTCTTTCATTTCGGCTAGACTTTAATTCCTCGGCATGACATCACATCGAATCCCCTGTACTCTCAGCGAGACACCATGCTTATCAACTAGACCTCCTACCGAAGGAAAAATTATCGCCGAACTAAACTTTGGTGGGGCCTTCTTCTTTCGGGTAGACCTATGGCGATATCTCTTCTGTGTTGCCGAGACTCTAGCACGTCGACTAGACTTTATGTGAAGGCATAACCTTTTGTCGATCTTTTCATTTCGGGGGGACTTCTCTGCAGTCACGTTGATATGAATTCTTATGTTCATATGCATCGCTGTAACATCCTCTTGTCGGGGAGACGTCCTGTAGATACCCTACGTCTCGCTGAAATCTTTATATGTTCACTTTTGGTCGCTATGACAATCTTGTTCTCTCCCCGATGAAGCCACATGTCGATGTGACTATTACTGGTCGTTGAGAATTCAAGACCTCATACCAACAGAACCTTTTGTGCTTTGTCGGTGAGACCAAATGCATTCGCCAAGACATCTCTCCGCCGCAAAGTTTCTCACCGAGATGCATATCTTTATAGGTGGTCGGCAAGACTAAAGGGACTCGGCAAGACCGTACACCGAAGAAGACAACTCTTGCTGAGAGCTCCCTGATTAACAACTGTCGGCATGACCCTTTACAAGCGGAGAGATACATGAAGACTCTTGGCGACTAGTGTATTCAAACAGATAATACACTGCCAGTCGGCAAGACAGCAGGAGGGTCTTGTCGACTTTCTTCTCTGATTAGTTTTGTGCCAAAACTAATTGAGGCACGCTTTTCAACTGAGCTCCTTGTGAAATCTCATCAGATGCATGACCTAAACCTCGATGCAAATGTCCCATTTGGCCCTCTTGAACATCTGAAACATAATTAATCCTACCTGATTGAGCCCGTAGCTGAAAATTGAGCAACAATTCCAAAGCCCAAGCCTTCATCCATTCCATCTATTTTGCATCCCTATATCCCAAAACCAACTTCATCTCTTCCATCCATCTTGGGTCCTTATATCCCTCCATCCACTATCCACACCCCTACTATCTCAAAATCCCTCCATCCTATCATAAATCAAGATCAACCAAGACACACATCCTTGAAGCCCTTTCAATATCCTACCTACATCAACCCATCCATAAGACCTCCATATCATTCCTTTCCATCCACCAATCCAATTTCTCTTGAAATAATTTTGGAGGCCAAATCTAAAATGCATAAAGCTAAAAATCCACAAAAATCCAAGGATCACCATGTCCCATAAAAAAGGCATGTAAAAACAAAGAAAATTTTGATCCAAAAGGAAAAAGAAAAATAAAAAATTCCACAAAGGCCTATCAAGAAAAAATCAAAGATAAAAACCATGTGGATACCCAAACTACTCATAGAAGCAATGCATATCAAAGCACAATCCAAATTGGCATCCAAATTTACTGATCCAATATCTTCATCCACTCCTAAATCCTCTAATAATCCTTCATCTTTCAAATCATTTTTGGACCCTTTTGTCCCAAAATACACATCTTAAGTCCTCCATCATTTCCTCCATCCATTTTGGGCCCCTATGTCCTAAAATCCACATCCACTCCCCCATATCAGTCTACAAATTCAAAATCCACTTCTCCTCCACAACTCCATCACCCTTCAAGGTGTGTGCCAATGTTGATCTTGCCAATGTTTCATCCACTCATCCACAAGTCTCCCAAAAATCCATCCATTATCTAACTATTGATGGTCAAAGAATAGCACAACAATGTTAAAATAGAATATTGCTACTCTACTTCTCCTAAAAAAGACAAATAATATAAACTACCCATCTTCCAAGTTCTTTGTAGTTGGTTCTCAACTGTGATGTTGTTGTTCAGTGGCCTATGCAACTGTAATATTCAAGGGGTTTGCTAGTAGAGAGTACAAACTGCATAATACAAACTAATCTAACATTTGGGGGGGTGTAAATAAACAAAAAAAGATAGAATAGGGCTTAGGACAACAAAGCATAAACGCAGATTTCTCTTAATCCAGACATATAAACTTCATAATGAGCATTTCCTTTAAATAACTAAAACCATAAAATGATACAATCCACAGAATAATCTATACCATTGCATTCATTCATAGTGCAAATTCAAGACATACAACCATTCATCATCACTTTTTTTTAAAAAACTTCATTTTTTAAACAACACATCACTGACTCATTACTAGAATTCATAGATCAATAAATATAAAGAGATCTCATTCACATATAACTCAATGAAATAGTCTCAAATTCATAATCTTCTATTGATTTTCATCAAATAAGAGACATTTATGCACAACAAAACTCACTGGCATACAAATAACTATTGTTCATCAACATTACCATTAGACTAACAAACTTCTGAACATAACATAAACTTCCTTAAAACTTGTAAAAAATATTTGAGTATCTTTACATAAAACTGTAAAATCTTCTAAAAACTGTAAATATTATCCTAAATCTCTCTTAGGTAGCCAATCTTGACTTCAATTAGCCAACCTTTACAATATGAGAAAAAGTCCCACTTATAGACAAAAATCCTAATGACCCAATGCCTTTAGGGCTACAAAAATAAGATCCACAAATCAAGGAACAATTGGGGTTGCATGAGGCAACTATCTATTATGATCTTTATTTAACTGGTGATAACTCTTTATCAAAAAATTGCATGCAAAGGGAGATTGTCGAACTGCTGGGATCTTCGGTTGAACTTGTGTCATGACCCTGAAAAGTAGGAGAGAGCTGCCCAGTTGGTCGTGCCATTTGATGCTCATCCAAAAAGAATATTCCATAGCCACTTCACTCCTCTATCTTTTGCTCATGTATATATTCATCATAACTAACCAATACCTATTTAAGCATATCTACATCTGGCCCATCTACCCAATTGTCTTCAAATTTTATCCTTCTCAACTCGCCAGAGGTGAACTTTTGCATATCCTCTAATTTAGTAAGCTCCTTCCGAGCAACCTTTAATACCTCCTTAATATCCATGAATCTATCTATTAGAAAATCATCACCATCATCCCCCTTCTGTATTGCCTCCTTGAATCTATTATTCCATTTATTCCTAAGCTCATCAAGAGGAAGGCCATCCTTTTCAAGGATATCTTCATTCACAATCATTGCTATAATTGCCTCTAATTCCACAATTTGATATGCTAAATCCTTCCCAACCTGTTGCACTTCATTCCTATGTGAAAAAATGAATGAAGACCAAAATCTGATAATGCTAATAGTTTTCTCAATGAAATCCATATTACCTTCTTCAAGGATGGATTGTTCTAAAAGTGTCTATTGAGGTAGCCTATTGATTTATTTCAATCTCCTCATATGTTCTTTGTATTCTACCTCTTGTTTCTAGAGGGTCTCGACATATGTAGTCATGTCATTCACTAATTCCCATGCACCTTTATGAGCCTTATGACTTTCAACAAGTAGTTCATCTACCTCTTGGTTCAACCGATCAGTCCATCTATCCAACATCCCTACTTTTCTTCTCATTTCTACGAGATCATCAACCTCTTTCTTACTTAGCAAAATTGGTGTTTTAGGGGCAGCAGATTGTAAAGAAATGGGAGAAGACAAATCCTTCAAGAACCTATGCAATTGATCCACCTGAGCTTTGAGTTCATCCTTCCTTTGCTTATCTTTTATCATTCTTGATTTGGTAGAGGATGCTACAATGTCTATTATATCAATTTGTTGGTTCCTTGTAGGTCTCCCCAAGTTCACAATACCTAGTTGATAGTCACTTAACTACATTTCTTGCTTATCTTTGTCAACAAGGGGAATGGCACATTCAACCACAATTTCTCTAGCATTTTTCAATTTGGTAGAATGAAAGACTCGAGCCTTTTTCTTGGGCTTCTCTTTCTCAATTTCCTTCATCATGTCATCCCAGTTTAGGGGTTGAGGCTAGACTATATGTTTCTTCTCCAAATTGAGCTTTAGCCACATTGGGGCAGTAGGAGGAGTAATCACTTATGGAGAGGAAGAAGTCGTAGAAGAGAAGGGTTGCAAAAGTGTTACCTTAGGTTGAGAACCAACCTCTTGTTGTTGCTCCTTTTCAACCATCTCCTTAGCTAGCCTATCAACTTCAACTTTCTCCTTTTCTTCTTCCAACCTCTTTTCTTCCAACATGTCATTTCTTTGTTTTTCTAATTCCTTGACCTTTTCCCACATTTTAGCCACTTCCTATTCATGTTTAGCTTGTTCCTCTGCCTCTCTTGTCTTTTGTAAGAGATCTTCTTCTTTCTTTCTTTGGGCCTCTTCTGTAGCTTTGGCTTTAGCCTCAAGATCTTCTTTTTCTCTCCCCTGTTGGGCCTTCTCCTCTTCCAAATCATGAATCTTCTGAAGTAGAGCCAACTTCTCCCTCTCTGCATTAGCTATCCATTCGGTTTCCTTTTGTTGTTGCAGAAGGTCCTCTTTTTCCTTGTGTTGTCTTGCTAGCTCCTTTGTTTTGGTTCTAGCTTCCAACTCTTGTTGTCTTGCAAGTGCATCAGCTTTGGCCTTGTCTCCAGCCTCCTCCTTTGTCTCCTCGAAGAGCTTCCACTGATCCTCTAGGGTTAGGACATGTTCCACCTCAACATCTTCAACATCTTTAACAGGTGCAGTTACAAGAGGCTCATTATCTGAGTGTGTAACCTTTGAATCAGTGTCCACATTATGTATCTCAATTTCCTTTTCCTTAAGAGTCTCAACTTTCTCATGGAGGTTGCCTGCAGGTACTTCTTCAATAGATTTTTCTAGGGGGGAAGGTTGATATGAGGTCCCTTCTCCAGTTGTTTTAGCCTCCACATTTTGTGACTCATGAGTATCTTGAACATGCACTTTTGGATCAACATGATTTCCAGGGCTAGGAGGATAATATTCTAGTTGTTCTTTAGGGGATGTCCTCCTCTTGGTTCTCCTACAGCTTTGGGTGACCCCTGATTTTCTCTTCTTAGAAGATTGAGATTTTGGCTCCTTTATCCCCATCACAACCCATTGGATAATCCTATCTATCACTATCCTAGAAATTTGTTTGATATCAATAAACTCTTCTTCATCCCAATTTACTGGGTTCAAATTCTTTGTACCTACATTTTCAACTTCATAACTGGGGTCCAAGACTATACCATCATCTAACAATGTTTTAGGAATGTCTTCCTTCACCCCATATCCAACCATTTGCGGGATGGTGAACCTTTCATAGTTCCTTTTCCGAACATCATATTCATCCTACAAATCTATCTAGAAATCCTCTAGCAAGCTATAGTGATTCTCAAAAATGGTGGGGGCTAAGCCATTCGTTTTATGCTCCAGGTCAAAGTGCTTTTGAGCTGTGTACAATCCCAATTTCAAGTAACTCAATTCCTCTTATACTGCCTTTGCAGCCAAATTATGAACATAACAATACTTTCCCAATTTCATAGGGAATTTGTGACATCTAGGCTTATGCTTATTGGAAAATTTAGTATTTACTGTCATGGTTTGATACACAAACTCCATGATAACAACCCTATCATTGCAACATCTTGGGATTCGATGAGGATTTCCATGAAAACCTACTAACCTAAAGTAAGAACTTGGAGTACTAGATATATCAATGTCCCCATTCAACAATGAAGGCCATAACTTCCCTACTCAACCTATATCCAACATCTCTTGTCAACCAGTTAATAATAACATAAAGAAATGCATCATTAACCCTCCTATGATGTAGCTCTGATGCTTGTAGGGTCAATTGATCATAGTGTTCCCATGCTCTCTTTTGTCCGGGAGCTTCCCCTAATCTATTGCATTCAGTCCAAGGAATATGCCCATCCGTGTAGCTGAATATATGACATAGGAGGTCATGAAGAAAGTCTTTGTTTGCCTCACCTTGAGCATCTAATTATGCAAGTTATCTAACAAGATCATTCCCCAGTTAAACTGTTGTCTACCATCCAAAATTGTTTCAATGAATGGAAACATCCATTCCTTAAAATGTGTGGAGTCTTTCTTTCCAAACACCCTAGAAAGCATCATGAGTAAATCATCAATTTCCTTTATAAAGTTTTCCCTCTTGGGCTATTCAGGAACCTTGCTCAAAGACTTCTTCTCAGTTTTCAACCACTTCTTGTTCATATGGGACCTATTAGTTTCCTTGTCCCTATTGAATAGGTTCAATGTCTCCATTTCATTCAATTTCTTAGGGTTCTTAGGAGCAGGTGCATTGAACAAGAACCTCATCATTTGTGGAGATAAATCAATGATTACATTCCCCTGGATGTCCACACACTTCCTTGATGCAAGATTGTAAGCCCCTGCCGCTGTTAGTATAAGCTCTGGGCTTTGGACTGATAGAGGGAAGAGGGTGACATGTGCTAGTCCAGACTGGGCTATTCTTTTAGCCCTCCCAATCACTTCCTCTGAGAAAGTGTCTATGATTAGTTCATCACATTTGAATGGCCCTAGATTGGTATTTGTGATGTCGGCCCATTCTGAATTCATCTTGTTGGCTATAGGAGTGGCATCCTGGTGTTTATACCTCATAGTGCAAGGCAACTGCTCCACCTTTATCTTCTCTGGCTTCACTCCTTTTGAGCTTTCTGCAGCTTGCCCTTCCTTTTGTGAAACTTCCTCAAATACTCTTAACATCGTTTACTCCTACAAGACAACCCTAGATTAGATCGACAGAAGGCATGGGAATCATCATACAATGTTGCCTTTCATACTTCTCTATTCTTCCCTAGGTAGCCCTTCATACTTAGTAAAATTTAAAACTGTCGAGAGTGGGGCCAGGAGAAGATTAGGAACTAGAGAGCTGAAATAAATAACTAAGGTGGGACCGGAACTAGGGTTGGAGCAAAAATTGGAACTTTCAAAAGTTCCAATATCTCGTATCGTCCGATGATTCGGTCTTGACAAGGCTGGCGGGATCAAGATAATTTCGGGAACCGAACTCTTATGTGAATGTTCATGGGACGAGTTCATTTCCAGCTCCGGTTCCATGATATACTAACAAGGCTAGGTGGATTCTCCCCACACACTCGCATCAATTTGGAACCAGGTCAAAAGAAGGTGTGAGAAGCTTGGATTTAAACTTGACTTAGCCCAGACAAATGGGATCGGGATCGACCGAGTTAGGGCATTCATGTAAAGGTACAACACACAAACCCTAGTTTGTGTGACCCATCAACTTAATAAAAACTAGGGCATCAAAACCCCATAATTAAATCCATAAGACCGACACAAGCATAAGATCAAAAGGGTCTAGAGAAAGATTTAAAACAATTTCAAGCATCTAGAACCCTTCAAAAGCAAAACCCTAATTGAAACTAGGGCATGGTGGAACAAAACTGCCACCGAGAACAGGGAAAATGACAATAGCCAAACAAAAACAAACAAGGATGAGCAAAAGACAAACGAAAAACAAGGAGGAAAAAAACCCAAACAAAACAAGAATGAAAGCAAGCGAAGATCCATGGGAAAAGCCCCACGAATACACGAAGAACAGATCAACAACAAAATGAAAAACACAAAAGAGAAAATAGAAGAAACCCCACCTACCTCAAATGCAACCAAAAAGGGTTGAAAACTGTTAGGAATCCGCTCATGAATACTTGCCTATGACCAAATCGTGCTCCTCCTCAAGTTGTTTCGGCTCTGGCTCGTTAAGATGTTTTTAGATGGTTGTAATGAACCAAATAGCCTTGATTGAGGTTTAAAAAACACTTTGCGCATGTGAGGAGCCTTCAATTAATGCGGTAGGTTAGGCACGGGACCAGAGTGAAGGCGAGTACACAACCACCGTGCATATCAAAGGTAAAGACGGGAGCGAAAGCAGAGTCAAGATAGAACCATGAACTTTACCAAAGTTCCACATTCTATTTTGGATCTGGCTCTGGTCCCGCAGTAGGGGAAAGGAAACAAAGGAGTGGGGGTGGGATCGAAACCAAATCTAGACCTGGAACTTTTGCAAATTTCTAGGTTTGGATTCCACTCTGGTTTCACTCCCGACAAAAAGGGAAAGAACACCAACACAAGGAAAATGAAAAAGGAACAAAGGGAATCAGGACTGGAGTGAAGCCCATCCCAAATAGGACACCAAACGAGAACAAAACACAAGACAAACAAACAAGAGCGGGATCGGAACCAAATCCAGACCTGGAACTTTTGCAAAATTCTGGGTCTAGTTTTCGTTCTAGTTCTGCTTTCGCCAAAAGGAAAAGAAACACAGGGGGAAGAAAACAAAAGGAAACCCAAGGGAGAAAACAAAACCAAGATCCCAAGACAAGCAAAACAACAAAGAAGCTAACAAGGCAAGAAACAGGGTCGAGATTGGAACCAAAACTAGACTTGGAACATTTGCAAAGTTCTAAGTCTCGTTCCAACCCGCGACCTGAGCCTGCAAAACAAAAGAAACAAGGACTTAGGAAGAAAAATAACAACTCCTAAGACCCAAACAAGAACGCCAAGGACAAATAAACACAAGGGGGACCCATTTTGACCAAAAACAAAATGGGGTGGTTATGCAAGGCATAACACTAACATCTACCAACCATCATTTCATCTCCCATCATCTCCTTTAATCCAAGCCTTTACAAAATTCCATTTCATCTCCATTTCCATCATTCTACCAACATTTATGAGCATACCTTTAATGACCATGGTCAATTATAGCACATCTTCAAGCTTGAGTCCTCCCTTCATCTCCCTCTCATCCATCCACTATCTTCCACATCCTTATCCTCATCCTTGTCCATGGACTTTATAATCCAAAATAAAAAACAAAAACAAAAAAGTAAATAGAAATCATTCATCCAATGACAAAAACCACTTTTTGTGGAGCCTTGGCGAAGTATCGTAATGAAAACCTAACAAACATGCATCATGTGTAATCCTCCCATCCACTTGCATTCTACAATTGGGTGCAATATTAATTCATATCACATCCTATCCACATCTTCCACTATCATTCATCCCATATCCCTCATCCTATCCAATTCCATCCTCCTTTCCCATATTTGATCTTGATAATGAGCCTCTGTGTTATCCTTCCATCTATACCTTATTAATATCCTTTATTAGCCTCCATCACATATCCATCATCCCTTCCCATCTTTGATATTGATAAGGAGCCTCCATGCTATCCTTCCATCCATACCTTATCAATATCCTTTATTATCTTCCATCCCATTTCCATCATAATATCTCCTTCCATCTCATCCAATTCCATCATCCCTTCCCATCTTTGATCTTGATAAAGAGTTTCCATGTTATCCTTCCATGCACACCTTATCAATATAATTTATTATCCTCCATCCCATATCCCTTATGGACTATCTCCTTCCCTCCATCCTATCCAAATCCACTCTCCTTCCCTCCTTTGATCTTGATAGAGAGGTAGGGGAAAATATACATGCATGCTTTGGACAATGAAAGCATTACTCTTGTTTCCATTTATATCCCTTATGCACCATCCTTCTATATCCCTTATGCACTATCCTTCCATATCATGCATCTTTTCCCATCATCTTCCATCCTCAATTGCACTACCTCTAGTGTGGGGATTCTTTCTCTTTTGCAACATAGTCCTTGGAGCTCCATCCTCCTATCCATCTACTTAATCCTTTTATCTCCCAGCTAAGTTATCCATCCATCTTTTACCAAGCCTTGGTTCTCCCCTATCATTGGATCCCATCCATTCCTCTATCATATCCTATCCTATCCTTTTATCATCTATCCTCCATCTTATCACACCTTATCCAATCCATTTATCCTCCCTCCATCTATCCAATTCAAAAAAATCCCAATCTAATGCATCCAAATGCAATCAATCCTAGTCGATGAAATCCAATCTTTCAATCTAGCTCGTTATCCAAAAGCAACCCATTATTTTGATCTAAATCAGCTAAAATTATTATTGATCCATTAATCTAATTATGATCATAGGGATGTATCCTTCTCAATCCACATGTTGTTCTTATTGTTAACAACACAATGTTTAGGGTATGCATTATTCTTATCATTAACTTTCTATCCTCATCATCATCAATCAATCAATTGGTTTTCAACTTGACTAGGGGAATTATCCTGGTTTATTTTTGGTTTGTCGTATATGCTTTCTTTTTGTTCATGGTTTATCATTGTTTGCATTTATCATGGTCTTCATACTATACTTCCACAAGGGAATCATGGTCTACCATATCATGGTGATAAGGCATATGTTTGTAGTTGACTTTTTGATCGCATACTTGACACATTATCATCCTGATTCCTTATACCTCGGTGCATAACATCAAGTACAATATCAAATATAGGTTGCTTATACTATTGCAGCATGATGATTATCCATACTCCCTCTCCATCCATATCTTCATCATCCTTTTCTTCTCCCATCATCTTCCTCTATCCTTTCACCCTTTATCCTTTAGTCCTCCCATCCATTTAGAGAGAACACCTATGCTCTTTGAACCTACATGTCCTCTCGAGGGGGCATACCTATCTCCCATCCTTCTAGTGACTAGGGCATCATGCCATTAGTCCTTATCCCTTACCTACCCACTATGTTTTATTCTTCTTTGAAACGATGTTACTTCTCTTATTCGCAACATCCTCTTAAAGAGAGGTAAAATGTAGACATCTTGAATTGACTCTTCATTCCATAATTAATTAAATTAAAATTTAATTAATTATAGTTTTAGTTCATAATTAATTAAATTAAATATTTAACTAATTATTATCCTCATTCTTCTTAATTAATCAAATTATTTATTTCATTAATTCTCCTCCACCGTCGCATTTAATTAAAATTTTACATTTAATTAATACCCCATTCCTTAAAGGTTAATTAATTCATTTATTTTAATTCAACCTTAGTCTTTATTTCCCTAAGTCCTCTAATCCCAATTAAGTTAATTAATCCTTGATTAATTAATTTAATCCACCTCCTAATCCTCATTGACAATTCTTCTAATTTTTAATTCCTCCCACTTCTCTAAATTGTAGTCATGTGTCCTCCAAGCCCTCTTAAATGCTTGCATGCACATGTCACTTTCCCTCTCCAAGTCATCCTTTGACCTCCCTTTCTATTGGATGCTCACACATGTGTGAGACCCTCTTCCCCATGGAGCCACCCTACACTTTCCCTTTCTTCCCATTTGTCACACCTCCAAGCTTACACTTTGCCACTTTTGTTTCCACTTGCCATTTTTTTGTTCTTCCCAATGTGTGCTCACACTTGTGTGAAAACACCTTGCTCTCTTCCCCATGCCACATGTCACATTCACATGTATCCACCTTGTGACACTTGTCACAAGGCTAAGCTTCCATTCTCTCCTTCAATCCCAACCATCCATATCACAAGAGGATCTTGGCCTTCCATTCATCCTTCCAAAAAATTATAAATTGGAGTCTTTCCATTCCATTTGGATATCTCATGTTTTCTAAGATTATTCTATTGAATTCATCATCAAAATCTCTTCCATACTAGAGTTATGTTGCATGGGAGATCAATCACATAACTACAATATCAAGAGAAAATCAAGTGAAACGAGTGCTTCACTCTAGCTCTATTAATGAGGTGAGGAGGGTAAGAGATGAGGGTAATTATTGGTTATTTCTTTTATCTTTGTCTTTCTATTCTCTTACTATTTCCATCATATTTAGTTTATGTGCTAGTCCATATGCACATCTAGTGCACATCATCACGATCCACTATATCACGATGCATAAAGCTAAGTGCTACAAAAAAGGTTGTTCCTTGCACATGAAGTTACTATGACAATATTTATCCATAATCTATTTTTATCATTTTACCATCCTTTAACCATACCCCAAATCATGTGTCATTTAGTTGCATTTCATCCTTGTGAGACTTTATCATCCAACATTTACATCCATTCAATCTAACATCATATCATCCAATCATCTTAACGACATCAATCAATACGCCCAATCCTAATCCAATATAAGATCTCTATCCATGACATATATATCATCCCAATACGATTTCTCTCAAGTCATCTTTTATCCTTTATGGCACATATTTTATTATCCTTTGTCTTATTAAGAGACCTCTTGGGCTCCATTTCACCTAACAACTCTCTTAAGGAGGCATCACTTGCATCATCATCCCTAAGCGACCATGAAAACTTTCCACTAAATCTTCACTTCATCCCATCCTAATTTTTATTCTTTTTTGACACAATGCTACTCAGTTGTGGCATTATATCAAAGAGGGGGAAAATGTAGACACCTTAATATTTCTCTAGTGTACCTAATCTTAATTGACTAAACACATCACGTAGGACAAGTCCCCTTCACCTAAAGTCTTCCACACTTAATTATATAATAATATTATTTAATTAGTTACCTTTTTAATATCACCTCACAATAAATAAATAAATAATTATCCATTCTACCTATTTTGCACCTCACACATGGCTAAAATAATTAAATAAGATTATTTAATTATGCCTATATTCCCTCAACACATTCTAAGAATAAAGGACACCTAAGAATACTTGTCCTTATGGTTCCATTATTCTCTCCACCAAACCCAATAATATAGCCCTACTAGATACACATGTCCCTTAACTCTCCCATGGTCACAACCACTTACTAAATTTAGTAAGTTCATCACAACCATTCAAAATTCAACAACCTCCATTTCCACCCTCCATTTTCTCCTTGATCCTAGGTACATCCTCTCAAGAATCCCCCATCATTGATCTCACCATCGGATCTCATCCATACATCGCCCCTTCCAAAATTCTATAAATGGAGGCACAATCTCACTCATTTTCATATCCATCACTTAAGCTAAGTACATGTCAAATCAAGTAGTCTTCAATCAAATTAGCATCCACATACCAATTGTCATTAGAAAAAATCATTCAAAAATAGATTCATGGGTAACATTTGAGTTGATTTTTGATGTTATTGTGTTGTTTATACTCTATTGTTGAGCTCTATCTAGAGGTTTTTCTTGGTTTGAATAGAAACTTGCTTGCTAGTTTATTTTTGTTTTGCATTTCAAATATTTGGCATTACACAGACATATAATGATGTAAAATCTCAACAATGTCACAAGACAAGAGAAGACACGAGAAAGGAGGATTACAACAAATACATCTCATTAAAAAGGCTAAATTCAAAACACAAAGTAAACAAACTATGTTTTTGGTCAACATGGTGAGATTGGTTGCCAATCGATCCATAACTTTGTGTTATCCCAAATCTATAAGGAAAATGCATAAAAAGACAAAGGAAGAAGCAACATGAACCACATAACACTCGTTCATAATTGTGTCAACATGCTCCATTAAAGCTATATTTGCACAATCCACTCTAACCAAACACATGAAAAAACACAAATAGAAAAGTAAAAAAATTAAAAATTAAAAAAACCATAAAGCCTCAATCAATTATGTTGGAAGACTCTTCCCTTGTAAGGTCATACTTATCCCAATAATGAAACTTAACATCCTCCATTTGAATCACTAAATCATGTAGGAAATGCTCCTCATCATTGTATGAAGCAAAACTCTTTTTTTTAAAAAATATTGGATGAAGCTAAAAAATTACATCAGAGAACAACAAACACACAACAACATGACTGTCAGAAACAAAGGAACACGAATCCCATGTAGGCATGCAAATATCCAATCCCTTATGATTATAAACATGATTTTGTGCCACATATGTTGGAACACGTTTGTCATTGTGCCAAAAGATCGACCTGTTAGCGCCCGTTACAAATGCCAAAGATAAACGGATCCACAGGAGGTGGTTAGTCCATATCTCAAATTTGAAGGGAGATGTTGGCGATTAGTCCAACAATCCCCCCTCAACGTCACCCGAAGGGATTCAAACCCGCCGCCACGACTTTGATACCATTTGTTGGAACACGTTTGTTGTTGCACCAAAAGATCCAAGATAAACAGATCCATGAGAGGCGATTAGTCCATGTTCTGAATCCGAAGGGAGATGCTGACGATTAGTCCAACAACACATAATTCTTTAATTCTTGTGGTTTGATCTTCTCTGTTAAATTAAAACATATAAATTTAGTTCTTTCTTATCCTTCCAAGCTCTCACAATATTATTATTGTCTTCATTGTCTTAATTTTTTTAGTCAAAACCTCATTGGTTTGCTAGTGAAGTTGAATGGTTATGGATGAGCCCACTAGAGATCAAGTCTTGTAGAATGCAAGACCCATAATATCATAAGGGATGAGATTAAGATCATGCCTTTGGTGACTTTGTATGAATAGATACCCTTCAATCCTTAACTCTTAGCCAAAATATATATCAACTTAGACTCGATCCCAATACCAATAAATTGTAAAAAAATCTAAATTTAAGATAAAAATCATTAACAATTTCAATAAAATAAAAAATAAAAAATTCAGAAATAAATTCTAATTATTAGAATGGTTATAGGGTCAAAGTCATAGGGCATAGCTCGAACTAATCGTTTGTCATTTAGTTAACCCATATCCGTGAAAATAAAACGGAGACTCCACTACATAACACCAAGGACCGTTGTTAGTAGAAAAGATTTAAATTGGAGATCCCACCACAAAACACTAAAAATCTTCCTATAAATATCCATAAAAGTTAGTAAACGCCATATTCGAGGTTCTTTAGATTAAATGTGAAAGGCTTCTCCACATTTTCTCACCGCATATGCCCTTCTGTGTGATTTGGAATTTGGGAAGAATGGAGGCCTCGAAGTTTTTATTTGTCGGTGTTGTATTTAGCCTCCTGTGCGCGGCTTTCTCAGCGGAGATACCGTTCATGGTGGTTCACAAGAAGGCCTCTTTGTCCAAAGTTTCCTCTCAATCCGAGCGAGTTACACTCACCATCGATCTCTACAATCGAGGGTCCACGTAAGATTAACCGTTCTATTTCTTTTCATTTGCGATGTATTTTAGAACAATTTACTATCATAGATGTAATACGATCAGTTTTTGGATACAGTCAATAGATCAGCCCTGTTTCGATCAAACTTGAACTTTTTCAAACTGTCTTGGGATCAACCCAATTAAAAGCCAGGCCGATAAATCTGCAGACTAATTACCCTTTGGACATTTGAGAATCGAATGTCCTGTCACTCTATGGCGATATAACTGCTCTAGACGCTTGCAGATCTGATAAGTTTTTGTGGGTGTAGGCCTTTTATGAGCTTTTAGTGACCAACTCTGGAACAGAGTATGTATGATCTTGCCTGGGACATGGCTAGTCTGTATTTCCCTAATAATGTAACTTGAGCTTTTCTGCTCAAAATCCTACCTCAACTGACCTTCTGGAAGTCTTTTGTGAGGATTTCCACTTGTTTTAGCGCATATTCGTGGTTAATACTGCTAGATTCATATCGTATGCATGATAAGGGATTTTAATATTATCAGTTAAATGTTGGATACCATCAGGGATGGAAGCCATCTGATTCAATGGATTTTTCTTTTTTTAATTTGATCTTGGCTCAAATATCGGCATATTACATTGAGATTATTTAAATTCATCTGTATTTCCTAGAAGTTGGGAGGGTCTGTTGTCTGTAACCTGCATAGCTGGAGGGCAGCCTTTAGTATGCCATTTTCAAGAACACCTTCCTTTATAAATTAAGGTAGATGTTGCTACTTTATTATTTTTCCAACAATGGGGAATGTAATTGCAAACATAACGGTTTTATTAAATCATCCCTATATTATTTTATAAGCTTTCTTTGGCTATTATTTCACCTTGGAATGAAAAGGTTTGAGCTTCTGCTGTGGAATTAATAGATGTTTTTTGGTCCTTAGTCTGTTTTTTCCCATCTATCCCTCATGAGCTTTATAATTGTGACGTTGGTTTGGTAAGTTGCCACAAAGAGGACCATGACATTTTAGTAGTTGCATGTGATGGTACAATGAAGGCAATGGACATGAATGCTATTTTCCCTTGGTTAGTTGCTGGATGTGAATAATTCTTTAACTATAATAGCAGAGGAGCTTTTTTCTAACTAATTATTTATGGGTGTTGTTTTAAAAGCATTGATGTCATGTACACAGGCATACCTTTATTATTATTATATAATGAGCTATTATACCATATAAAAATTTTGTGATGTTTGTTTTTAATGTTAATTTAAGCTACTGTTTAGGTTAGGATCATGAGCTGTTTCTGTTAAATCTAGCCATTATGCTTGTGAGTGCAAGCATGCTTGGTATGATATTGCTGGCCACTTTTACCATGACTTTGTATAGTAGGCGTATTACCATGGTTGGTTGGGCTACATACTTCTGTTATAAATATAGATTTTCCCCATCATTTCTATGCATCTATTTTTATCAATATTGACGCGACTATCATTTTGGAGAATTTCCCTCATCTTGCAAGTTAAAAAGCCTTGGATGTAGAGGTGCTACAATTTTTTAAGAAATTGTTGAAAGCTTTGTGTTTGGACAACATTTTGTGTAGTTGTACTTGTGCTTGCTAATTTACAAATATGCCATACATTGGTACCAAAATCTTATTGTAGAATGGACTATGAACTTGATGGTATGAAGCAAAAATGACTCAAGTGTCAAAGTTGCTGTCAAAGGCTAATTTGGTAGGAAAAAATAATTAGAAACTAATTGACATGGATTGCAATTGATTGGAATTCATTTATCCAACAAGGGTATAAGAAGGTTATTCATATTATGTGAGTTAGTAAGAGGCTATCCACATTGCATTGCAATTGTTCCATTGTGCCAACACATCTTTTGTTTTGGAGGCTTGATCCATCTAAGTAAGACACCAGCAAACTTCATCTTGAAAATGATTCCATTGATGAGCTTGAAATGAATATCCGACAGCCTTAACTTCCATCTTTAAGTTAAGTCCAAGCCAAGGGGATAGCTGCCAAGTAATTAGTCATTTTGATTCCAACTATCCTTTTTATTAGGCACCATGTCCACTTGCTGAATTTGAACCACTACTAGTTCTTGACAATCTGATTGTATCTCATCTTTCTCCATAACCTTTGTAATTCGATTGGCTCTTATTTCACTTATTTCACCTTTCATTATATCTTCTCTCACACTAGGGTAAATCACCAAGGCTTTGATTTCATTGTCTAATATGAGGTGCATGGATTTTTTGAGAGCCTTCACCAAAGCATATAATTTTATTTTATTTTTGGTACATAAGGCTATTTTTTATTAGATTAAAAAAGGAAAGTATACAATTGTTTGCTAGGCAGGATTTTTCAGACACTTCGAACCAGACCCAAAAACTACCAATTGCATTCGACCAGCATAGAAAAGGAGAACATAGCAAAATAACATTTTACAATGCCATTGACCCGACCCAAAAAACCCCAGACAAAAACGACCACCACCAATCCATAGCATTTATCAAACAAAAATTGAAACCAACCATACCACAGGCTACAAAAAACCATTAAGTTTTGCAAATGATTCAAAATCCTTAACCCATTCGACACCGCCAACCACCTTTAACCCTAGCATTTTCTTTAGGTAGTCCACAACCACAACGACGATCATCCGATGACACATGAGAGCCGCCCTGTTCAGGTCCAGAAGAAATGGATAAAACTTTACATCTTCATCCGTCTTTATCAAAAGCTCCAGTTCTGATGGCCATGGAATCCCAATACTTATGATTGCCGACTTCAAAACCACCTCCATGCCTCCTATGAGGTCCTTCTTGAACAGCCATACCAGCAACTCCTTCGCCTCCTCCTTAGGGACTTGGCTGTCAAGCAAGGAGGCCAAGAAGCGCGAAGAAATGTGCGCATTGTCCCTCCCATACTCCTTCCGCTCAAGGTGCCCCTTGCCCATAACCATTTTAGCCACTGCAACTGTGAGCGGATCAATATTAAGCAAAATTCGCTTCAATGTTTGATTTGTTATCTCACGGAAAGCAGCTTGCCGCAATGAAGCAAGCAAAGAAATTGGGGTATCCTTACCAAACCACACTAGACCCTCCACCGATACTGCAATGACAAACTTCGAACGCCCGACCATTGGAAACCACAAATAATTCCAGAGGCCAAGCAAAGAATGTTGACCAACTCACCACCATACACAGAGCAACAAAACCAAAAAACTCTATTATGTTGTACAACTGTCACCACCTCGCATTAATAATGCCTGCGGCCTCCAAGCAATTCCGTCACCACATGCACTAGGCATCATTTCATGGCTTGGCAAGCTATCCTTCTGCCAGCGATTCCATCCTGCATCTCCGACTTCTAGTACGGAGCAATCCTTAGAAAACGTGCTTTAACTATCCCCATTAATACATGTGCCTTGCCAAAAACACGAACACCAACCCCTCACTCCATCTTCCACCTCAACACCAAACGCCCTTACGTGGATGCCACCCAACGCAGACCGACAAATGCCCTCCGCTAGCTTGGAGGCCGCCCTCCCATCCACCCATTCACCAAAGCATATACTTGTTTCTTCACAAAGTTATATTTTTTTTCATAATCCTCAAAGGGGAGACTCACAAAAGATGTAGGATGTTCTTCATTTTCATCCTTTAGTCTTCATACAAGAGAAAGCTTTTATTGAAGTTAGGTTTGATTAGGATAGGGGCATTTGCAAAATATTACTTGATAAGCTCAAGTGCTTTCTTCCCTTATTGTGTCCATTTGAATTGAGCATTTTTTTGAGCATTAGGTGATAGGTTTAAAGCTATGTACCGGATTTGCCTACAGATTGATCGGATTTGTGTATGGTTCAAATCGGATCATGATTCGGTTTGATCCGCCTATAGATACGGTGAAGATGTCGAAGAGTGGGGTTAGGTTCATCTAGAATGAATTTGGCAGGATCTAGGGGAACCCAAGTGAACTTGGGGTGATCCATCCATTTTTTTGCCTTTTTATCCTTTTTTAATTTTTTTTTCCACCTTTGACATTGCACTTTAAAAAAATTATGAAAATGGTGTGTGCCATGAAGGTCTATGTAGTTTTGAAGGTCTTCGTTTGGGCTTGGTGGTATGGGTTTTACCCCCTCGCTTTGGCCCCCATACCCCGCGAGGGGAGCTGCCTCTTGACCCCATTGGGGGCATTGCCCCAGATCCCCATGAAGCTATGTGATATGGAGCCAAAGCAAACTGACTTTTTTGGATGCTTCCACTTTCCAACATGTTACACTTGAGTTTGAAAAAGTGAGCATTCTTTTAGTGTGAGTGGCAGTGGCACTACTTGTGGTTTGTGGTTCTTCAAATGTCCCTACATCATCTAATGTCACTGATGATGCTAGTGTAGGTGATTTAGAAAATCTTTCTGACTTTGAAAATTGATTGTTGAACTCGATATTATTATTTCAATAGTGAACTTGAAGTTTGAACAATCAATATTTTATAATACTTATCATTTATATTTTAGATGACATTAGAGTTTATGGTGGTTTTGTTGATTATATCATGCTATATGTTATTCTAAACTTAATTCCCGTTTTTAGTCTGCAAATATACATATTTATGATTTTTACATTTTTTTGTACAGACAAATCCAAAACAAACCCAACCCCAAATTGTTTTTTGTTGGATCCAAGAACCCTAACAAAATCCTACCAGAATCAGTAACCTAGGTTTAAAGGGCAGTACATTTTGAAATGAACTTTCTAAATAAGTCTTATTCTCCAAAGAAAGATTGAGTCCTTTATTGACTAGGGAGGGCCAATTGCACGATTGTTTCAAATCTCAAGATCAATGGCCAAGCCATCTTTAGAAACTGTGTCCCAGCACTTTACCTTCAGCAATAGTAAAGATTGACTGCTTGGGATCCAAGGAAATGTTCATCTCCCTGAATATCTCAATTTTTTTTTTCAAGATGCAACATATGTTCCAACCCCTCTTTTGGAAACATTGTGATGCCATCCAAGTAAGAAGGGATGACTTTGTGAATTCCTTGAAGGCTATATACATATTCCTTTGGAAGGTGGTTCCAACATTTGATATTCTGAATGGCATTCTTTGGTATACAAGTAATTTTACATTGGTCTTCATCTTTGACCGAATTGTTACTAGAGCTAGAGTATCCATCTAGAAGAGAAAGCATTTTGTTCCTCTTGGTGGAAAAAATAATTTTACATTGGTCTTCATCTTTGACCAAATCGTTGCCGGAGCTAGACTATCCATCTAATAGAGAAATCATTTTTGATTCCCACACAATTCGAAAAACACAGTGATGCCATCCAAGTAAAAGAGGATGATTTTGTTTGTGAATCCCTTGAAGGCTATGTACACGTCCCTTTGAAAGATAGCTCTAATGTTTGATATTCTGAATGGTATTCTTTGATATACAAATTTGCTCCACTTGGTGGAAAAAATAGTTTTACATTGGTGTTCATCTTTGGCCACATATTTTATTAGAGTCGAGTATCCATCTAGTAGAGAAAACATTTTTTATTCCCACACAGTTTGAAAAACTCGATCCATCAATTTGAACAGATAGTGAACTTCTAAAGATCTTGGATTAAATATAAAGTTGGATTAAGATATTTGAAGTCTACACATAAGCGGATGTAGCCATTTTTCTTCCTTATTGGTACCAGATTTATAATTTATGGAATGCTTGATTGGAAATATGGTCTCAGACTTTATGAGTTTGGATATTTCTTCTTGCATTAAGGGCTCAATTTTGGATATTTCTTTTGTCATTTGAATCAACTTTGTTGTTTGTATGTCCATTTTGGCGCCATGGGAGGATAAACAAACTTAACAAATGGAATAAAACACGAAGTTGGAACAGTTGGCTCTTCATGTAACCTTCATTTTCATTTTCAAAATGTGATTTGTAAGTGAAATGAGATAGGGTTTATGAGTTGCAAGGTTTCATAGTAATTGTGAAGGAGTTTATACATGCTATAATGGTTTCAATTAGCCTTGAAAGAATTGTAACATCTGCGTAATGTATTGTGATAGTGAGCCAAGGAGAAAAATGTTCACTTTTGTTCGAGTTTTCACCCTTTAAAGTTTCTCCAGGTTATCTTCTTGTTATATTCATGTTTGTGTGTGTTCCTTGCAAGTTTTATTCTTTGTTTTTCATGTTTCCTTTATATTGCATCATGTGGAACATTCGATTCTATAGATTGCATCCATAAAAGGTGTATGACAATGTATAGAAAGTTGTTAGTGGAGTTGACATGGCTATATCTGTTGCTGGTGAACGCTAGGAGACTATCTTCAGTGTTTTATGGATCAAGTGGTATCAATGCTGTGTTAAGATCATAAATTTAAGCTGTGAATAGGCGATGCTATCCACAAGGTCAAGTGGAAGTTGAAATTTGATCCCTTATGAACCTGAAATTGGCATAGGAGAGTGGATTAGAGCAACTAGGTTGATGGCAAGAGAGGGAAAAGATGGGGAAATGTGTTTCAAAAGACTTGAAGATGATGTTGCAGGA
This sequence comes from Sequoia sempervirens, assembly GCA_007258455.2. NCBI lineage: Eukaryota > Viridiplantae > Streptophyta > Pinopsida > Cupressales > Cupressaceae > Sequoia > Sequoia sempervirens. The sequence continues at coordinate 50,350,201 of VDFB02000003.1, read as the reverse complement.
ATATCTAGCTCAAAAAGATGATAGACTTAAGAGAATCATTTAGGCCTTGACTAAGAAGCTAGGTATGAAAAGGTTCATGAAGAAGAGAAGGAACTGGAGGACAAATCAAAGCAAGGCGAAACATCTCCTAGAGGCTTCTTCAAATCTGAGTCAAAAATAGACTTACAACTGTTTGATGGCAAAAACAACACTGAGAAACTTGATTAATGGATTTTTCAGATGGAGCTCTACTCCAGCCTTCACAAACTAACTCCTCATCAACAAATATCCTTTGAAAGACTCGATTTGTATGCCTTAACCTTGGAATTTCAAAAAGTTCTGTCAATTTTTAAATTAGAGGACTTTAAAGGTCTGCCGAAAAAACAATTATATCCAATTTGTCATGAGGAAGAAAGGGTTATGTAGTTGTACTATTTCCATCAAAGGAAAGGGGCATAATGTTTAGAAGTACACTAGTGAGATCTAGAAAAGAGCAATGCAATTGGGGAAGGATGTCATGGACAAGGAGTTCTTGATGAAATACATAGGCATGTTGTTTGGACTCACTCAAGAGACCTGTTTTAATGTCAAAACCCTAGGACATAGATGAAGTGTGTGCTCAAGCACACTATCTCGAGTAAGTCATGAAGAAAATCTCTTCTTTCAAGCAAAAGCAAAAGGATAAGGAACACCGACAAGGTGGAAGCAAGAACAAGGATAAAAATAAGAGCAAAAACAAGAAAAATGGCAATACATTGGTCTGACAAAAGGACAAGATAAAGGGAAAGGCAAGCTTCATTGTTCACATTGTGTTGAGATGGTCATTTGGATGAAAGATGTTGGAAACTACAACGTGCATTGGCACCCTCATGGAGGAAGAAAAAGAATGACCAAAATGCTACCTTTGTGAGCAAGGGGAAGGAGATAAATTGTGACTCTAATGTGGATGAGAAGTTGTGACATGCCTTGATTTGTGGAAGGAGAAAGTTCCTTGGAGGAAGAACTCACCAAGTTTTTCCACATCAGAATCAAAATTGAGGATAAGAAGCTTGATGCATTTTTTGACACATGCTTGCAGCCCGCTTTGATTTCTTAAAACCTCATTGGAGAGCCTGGATTCCAGATCATGGATCGTCCACAACCATACTCTCTTGGTTGGTTGAAACAAGGAGTTGACATTTCAATCAAGAAGTAATGTAAGTTGTCTTTTGTTTAAGTGCTGTTTTTAAGGATGAAATTCTTGTTGATATAAGTCCTCTTGATGAATGCAGAATCATATTTGGAAGTCCATACTTGTATGTGAGTGATGCCATATACTTTAGAAGGAGAAATCAGTATAGAATCATGTTGAATGGCAAAGCATTCACATTGAACTCCTATGTGGGAAAGTCAGATTTCCATGGTCAATGCATCACAAGCAAAATGGTTAATCAACGGAAGCATTGACTTTGGGATTCGAATTTTCCCATACATTCAAGGGACTTCGAAATAAGAAATAGGGAAGATTCATTCTTCTACTATGCTAACAAAGAGAAGCTTCCTCTTAGAAAGAATTTTAGTAATAAACGAAGACAATGATAACCATAGTAGTGGGAGTTGAATGTCCAAAATAACAGAGGCTACAAACAAAAAGCTACAAGCACAACAATAAAAGATTCTAACTAACTAGTAGGGGTTGCTCAAACTGTGATGAAGAATTGGCAACCTTGTTAACCTTCATAAAATGGTCAAATATAAGATCTGATCAGTGCTAATAACTGAATGGCCTGGACTACTGGACTAAGTAGGCCTGGCTGGGTGATCATGTGGCGTCCAAAGAACATTTCCCTAAAACTCGCATACATCAATGGTCAGTGATCCCCATTAGTAGAGTGGAAGCAGGTAATATATGTATGTGTGAATCTCATGGACTTTGTATGAGGGGTGATCCCTAGTCCAAATAATAATGGTTTCACCACGTCTAGAATGAAAAAAGGAGGATGGAGGAATCCTGGTAGCTGCTGGCTTCTCAAAAAGTTAGGGAAAAGTTATTACATTCTGCAGTGAAAGTAGCTAAGTATATTGCATAACACCATAATTGGATAGTGTTTTGAGTATTTGAAAATTTTTAACATCCTTATGAAAATATTAAGTGGCATAAACTAGGAATGTTGCCCTTGAGCTCTGACGATTTATGGTAGCTCCAAGGCAAATCAAAGAGCAATATTTGTCTCCAACTTCTCCTATTAGAAGAAATTGTATGGGCAACAAATGACATTTGTGTCTAAAATGTTGTTACCTATACAGCTGGAGAGAGATTCAAATTTGTTTAAATATTGTGGCTATATGAGCTCACCTAATATGAATGACTCGGTAAAGTTAACTGTCTTTAATGAGATATTTGGCAAGTTAACTCTAGCTTTGGGAATTCTTGGAGAAGTGAAGAAGCCAATGTTGCTGAAATCTCAAATATTTTTCGAAGATTGGAAGATAAATCTAAGACAACCCTTTGAAAGACCAAGGGATGAAAAGAAAGGTTACATGGAAGCGCTTTATCACACAAAATTTGAAAGGTTGCAAAGCTTATGACACTTTGCCATGGTCATCAAGGGGCAGATTGCACTGGAGTGAGATCCATTGTTTAAGTGGGTAACTGAGTCTTCTAAAATTTCCTTCAATTATTGGGAAGTGTTGTTTACTGGTTTGGAGTCAGATTATAGAACTTTATTCCTCATTATAAGTATGACGAGATTTTTGTAGGAGAGCTTTTTTCTGGATAAAAAAAAAGCCAAAAGGAGTATAATTAATAAACTCACTCCCAGGTGACTCGGACCAGGAGAATTTAAATAACCTTTGAAAAACATTAAAAATAAAATGTTCAGATAACTGCGGAAGTCAACTGTATTCATAGATAATCATCCCATAGATTGGCAGTAAAGATATAGCAACTTTGGCCTTGTTCCCTGCAGTAACAAAAATCTTCCCTACACAGTTGCAGAGGTTGGACTTGAACTTTGCACCATTCAGATTGAAAATGAACTCTTAAACACTCCCAGGTGACTCAGACCAGGAGAACTTCAATAACTTTTGAAAACAAAGAAAATTAAATGTCCAGCTAACTGCAGAAGTCAACCCTATTCATAGATAATTGCCCCATAGATTGGCAGTAAAAATATAGCAACTTTGGCTTTGTTCACTGCAACAACAAAAATCTTCCCTACACAATTGTAGAGGTTGGACTTGAACTTTGCACAATTCAGATTGAAAATAAAGTCTTAAGCACTCCCAGGTGACTCGGACCAGGAGAACTTAAATAACTTTTGAAAACAATGAGAATAAAATGTCCAGATAACTGCAGAACACAACCCTATTCATAGATAATTGCCCCATAGATTGGCAGTAAAGATGTAGCAACTTTGGCTTTGTTCCTTGCAACAACAAAAATCTTCCCTACACAGTTGCAGAGGTTGGACTTCAACTTTGCACTATTCAGATTGAAAAATTATTCTACTTCTTTGTGTTGTTCTTGTTCTGTCAAATTTTAGCATCCCTTAGAACAAATTGTTCTTTAGGACCTATCAAAGTATAGGCAAATTAATTTGTTGCTAGCTGAGCTACCCACATTATTCTCCTTCTTTGTGTTGTCCTTGTTATGTCAACTTTCCCTATCCCTGTATCCTGCCACTCTTCACTAGTGATTGATATTAAGTTCCCTGAAAACAAGTAACAAATCGTAAATATATGAAAGAGATAATTAACTACAAAATTGAAAGAAAAATTACATTTCACATTCTTTATGTTGAACTTGGTCTATAAGATCTAATAAGGTTGTGTATATTTGTCTAACAGTCGTTTTCTATGAGTGTTTAAATTTTGAAATAAAATCTCCAAGGTCTGTTTGAATGTTGTGGTTATGATTTCATTAACCTCGGCTGCAAATATATGTGGTTGTCCAATATTATTATATAGTGGAGATAAGGAGATGTGTTTTATTCTCATTTCGATCGATTTACTGTGTGAAAGCTGTGGAGACTTTTTTAACTATCTTTAACAGATAATTTGCAAAGGCAAACCTGTTGTCTGCCATACATGCGTTCCCAAATAACAATTATAAGATTTGTTAACAAGAAATACCTAGACACATAGCTTTTCTAGAAAAAAAATCCAGGTACCAACTTCTTGCTTTCAGGGATATTTTCTAAACCAAAACTGTGGATGACAAAGTATTTAATTGAACTGAAATCTCTGAAGAACTTTGCTTTTAATTTGAATTTTCTAATTTTTGTGACAATCTATTTGATATTTTTTCTCCTCTTACTGAATGGATCCATAATTCCAGTGCATGCAATTCCTTTCTTTTGCTTCTATTTTCAGTTATGTTTTGATGATATCTCTTTCCTGTGTGGTTTCTCTTAGGCAAGTTTGAGAGAGAATGAAATATGTTTAGAGGATATGAGTTTCTGTAACTAATTCAATTTGCAACACTTGGATCTGCCCCTGGATAAAATGAATCAGGTCATAGAAGACAACCATAGAACTTGTTAACTATTTAATTTGCAACAATTGGATACCCTTGGATAAAATGGAATAGAAAAAAATGCATGTATCCAGACATAGAAAACAACCATAGAATTTGTGAATTATTAGGTTTATATGACATAAACAAATCAATCTGTTCTGCTTGAACAGAGACTCACATTTCACTATAGTGTGTTTCATTGTAGTTTTGAATATAGAACAGAGCACACTTTTGTTAGCAATAGTTAATAAGTTCTGCCATTTTGTAGCAAGTGTTTTTTTTAAAGATGACTTGATCTCCATGTTTCTCTTATTTCATTTGTTAGCAAAGTAATACGTCTTGATATTTTTGGAAACGAGTCACTAATCAGCAGAATTGTTATTTAATTTCAGTACAGCTTATGACATCAGTCTCAATGATGATAGCTGGCCTAGTGACATGTTCAGTCTTGTAAGCGGGAACACTTCAGCTTCATGGGATAAGCTTGATGTGTAAGTGTATTATTTGCTGATAGTCATAAAATTTAAATATAATACACTGAAAATGATTTATGCAAAACATAACCCTAATTAATGGTGGGTTGGTTGCAGTGGTGCTTCTGTTTCTCACTCATTCGTTCTGGAATCAAAAGTCAAAGGGCTTTTCTATGGTAGACCTGCAGTTGTGAAATATCGTGTTGCAGCTAAGTCTGCTCTGCAGGTTTGTTGATCAGGATCATGGGTACTATTTTTTTCATTTATACTTTGTGTTGTGGCGTAATTATTTGCTGTCATGTTTTTGCTTTTGACAATATTTATGAACAATTTCCCATAATTTGCAGGAAGCTTATTCAACTCCTATTGAACCTCTTGACATCCTTGCAGAAAGACCACCAGAAAAGAAGTATGAATGGGTAAGTGGCTTCAATGAAGTTTTTAGTTTTTGGAAAATCAATTGGGGGCTTTACCTATTGCTTTTTGCTTTACAAGTCTTTTTGGGAAGCTGAATTTTATTTGTAGATTTCATAGTTCAGTAAAGAATATTTTGAGAACATTTTTTTACCTATTTTTTTTTGTCTTTTGTCTGGCGGCTCTTTCAACTCATTTCAGGCAAAGGTAAGCTTGTTTTAACAATATTTCAATTATATTTAATTTGTGGCTCTTGGTTTGCACATACAGATTGAGTTAATTTTTTATTTGATCAAATCGTGTTCCTGCAGAAATTAGCAGCCAAGTATGGACCAGTTACATCTGTACTCTCAATTGTGGGGCTGTTTGTATACATAGTTGTATCCCCATCAAAGTCGAATTCTTCAAAGTCTAGCAAGAAAAGGCGGTAGAATACTTTCAAATATGTATTGTTTTTGACAAGGGTAAACAGTATTTGGAGGATTTTGTCATGTTGGCTTAACAACACGGCTTTATAATACTGATGCCATCTTCGATTCACCTGCTCCAAACAAAGTTTTGTCAGATTTGCATGCTTAATACATTTTGACTCCTAGTTACATCCAAGTGTTCAAAGTTGTGTGTACACTGTGTACTTAACACAAATGCACGATCAATTAATTTCCTTGGAAGCAATAAATATTTGCATCCATGTTTGCTGCAGGTAAAGGTTGGCACCTGATTAAAGAAACCAAGGCTTTTATTAAAAATGTTTTACTTGCATTTGATGGACAATGGCTGTTTTATAACAAACTCTCAATAATTAGCATGCAGAACATAAATTCAGTCTATTTTGATTTCGGCAACATTTTCCACTAATGAAAACATTTCATCATGCAGATTCTTTGTAAGATTTTAAAGGCTACGAAATTTCTCAGCTGGTATCTTATTTCAAACGTAGTTTTTTGGTGTTTTTTTTATCATGAAAGCAGAACTAGAGAGTTAAAATATGGTCCATTGTTATCACTCATGAGGAATAAACTGCAAATTAAGTAAAATTTTGTTAACATATGCAAGTGAAGGTTCCTTTTAAAATGTCAGCATAGGACTAGCAGGGTTCTAGATGGAATTTTGGAAACTGTAAACTAGGATATTTGCATGTTAAACGCATTGCTTCAGTATTGTAAGTTTACATTCTGAAATTTGCTCTTATAAACTTTATACCCATGCAAGTACAACCATAACTCCCACAAGTATGTTGATATCTAAGTGAATATGCCTGCTCCTGGGACTGGTATTGGTTTTGGAATATTGGATTGTACGTCGCACATTATGATTTTGCATAACCTATTTGTTATTGTATTGAAATCTAAATGAGCTTACTTGCTTGCAGGATATGTTTACCAGTGTAGGAATCATGCATCTTATTCTATAATACTATTGTTTGCTAGTTATATTGGAATGTGCGTTATGATTCTATAGATTCCTATGGTTGTGACTTGAATTTGAGAGTGATTGTTGTGTTTATGCAAATAAACAATCAAATATTGTCACGACATTGTGAGTAATGGGGGTTTCTCACCACGGTATTATAATTTATATCCTAGATGAATTTACCGCTGCTTATGGAACTATTTTTTCGTCTTTTTATAAATTTTTATTGAGAGGATGATCTGTAAATGGGGAGGATATTCCTCACGGACCGTGTATTGAATCATTTATGAATTTTCCTCTGCCTATGGAGCTCATTCTTTTTTCAATAATTTTTTATTGAGAACATGATCTGTTAACAGGTTGGGTATAATTTTTTCATGTTTGTTCGCCAACAATGGATATAAATCTTAGTTAATTGGGAACATACACGATTGACACTTGTTAAGCATATAAAGGATAAAATGATAAGAAGGCCTCCTATACTCCGGAGAAACCCACTTCGGGTGAAAACTCCAGCTAGAAGATGACCAACCACTTAATTAATTTCGCAAAAATAAAAAATATAAGAGGTGTTGGCCGTGTAGGCTCGTAAACAAAGTACATTAATAGACTGAGTTCAAACAACCCCAAAAATAATTCTTACATATTTTCTTTGCCTCTGCCTTTGTGATGGTGCCAAAATTCAGATAACTGCCAACAAAATCTCCTAACACAGTTTTCAACTATGCATAAAATGCATTTAAGATGAACCATTCGACCCTTTGCAATGTATATACATAGTTTTACAAGCCATAGAAATCCTCTAGAAGTTGAGAAGACAGAAAAATGAAGAGAAACTGAAAACTGAAACATCGTTCGATGCCATAAATACGCATGATGAAATCTCCTCTTTCAATGGAATGAAGTTTTAGAAAATGCTTTGGTGAATTAGTTAATATCTCGACAAATTTGAAACTACCTTGGTGAATTTAAAAATTGGAAATTTTGAAAAATTCCTCTTCTAAGAGCCCTCCATCTTTTGAAAGTCATAATTTTTGCATTTTTTAAAATTATATATGCATTATTTAGGTTTTGTTTGATTAAAAGCTTAATTTGGATCTACAATACAAGTCCTCTCTTTATCGTAAGGTATACAGTAGATCTTGCCTCCTCAATATAAAGCTTTTGGTCCCCAAAAGCTTTGAGACTTAATATATGAGGGTGGAAGAACCCCTCAATTGATGATGCAAGTGCTACCTTAGCTTGGAGACTTAAATATGAAGGTGGAAGAACCCCTCAATGGATTACACAAGTGCTACCTCAACTTGGAGACTTAATATATGAAGGTGAAAGAACCCCTCAATTGATGACACAAGTGCTACATTAGCTTGGAGACAAATATGAAGGTGGAAGAACCCCTCAATTGATGACACAAGTGCTACCTTAGCTTGGAGACAAATATGAAGGTGGAAGAACCCCTCAATTGATGACACAAGTGCTACCTTAGCTTGGAGACTTAATATATGAAGGTGGAAAAACCCCTCAATTGATGACAGAAGTGCTACCTTGCCTTGCACAATAAAACAAGCTTAAGCCACAACTTGATACATATTTGGCTCCAACTATTTGTGTGACATGCAAGTGTGTTGTTTGAATAAGGGGAAATTTGTTTATTGGTTTTCTCCAAGGGAAGAACTATTGTGTTGTCACTTCTTTTCCACGATGATTTAGGACCTTAGAAGATTGTCTCTTGCCATGAAAAGTATACAACATAAAAGATGTCACTCAATTGTTCCTTCTCCTATAGAAAATTGCCTTTTAATGATACAAATAGAGGGTTGTCTAAGACAACTACACATGTATGCACATGAGCAATTATCACAATTTCATTAATATATTTAGAACTAAAAGCAAACCTCAATTTATATTACTTATCAATAAAGATTTGTGCACCCACTTTCCAATCCAAACAATTTGGCTTGGGGTTTTGAAAAAGTTTCAAACCAAGTTTATGTACCAAATTTTGTGCAATTAAATTAGTTTGTGTATGAATCAAATAAAGCATCAATTTGAACACCATTGATGCACATCTTAATGTTAAACAATGCTTTTCTATTCATCAAACCAACCCTTTTAATGGTTAAAAAAAGCTTAGAATCAATCTTAGAAATACATCTAATCTCTTTTATCACCTTATTTTAAAGTGAGACATTAACATTCTGTTTATAGTTCTTATGTTGGTTCTTTTTTGGATGTAGCTTTTAACAAGATAACTCTTCACGATCTTCCTCACCTTTTAAACCTTTTTATTGGCATTAACTTCATTAGACTTGGAAGAGAAAGAACGATCATCCATCTTAAGATAGTGTGCATATGAGATGCTTCATCTTTGTCAACTAGTTTAGAAAGTGATATAGGCCTATAAAAATGATTATGAAGACCTCCTATAAACTTCTTTAGTACTTATTCTAGCACATCTTTATCCGTATATGTAGCCCTTCTACATAATTCATTAGTGTATTCTTGTACTCTTTTATGATATTTTTGCTTAAGAAATTGCCATCACATACTCTTTTCTTCCTTATGTCATATTAGATAGAATTACTTACTAATTTATTATTTTAAATTCTCCCAAGGACTTACAAAATTCTTTTCACCAAACTTTCAAAGTAGGGTTTTCCAACCTTAGTCTAGCAAATGTGATCTTTTAATCTAAAGTGAGCATATGCATACTAAAATATACCTTAAGTTGTGTGATCCAATTGTCAAGCTTCTCCACATCAACATCACCTTCCAATACTTGTATCTTAATCTTGACATTTACCTTTAATAGAGGCTTGCTTGGAAGACTCCTACCATCTTATGAAGTCTCCTCCATTTGATTTGTGCTTGTTACTATCCAATCTTTCCATGGAGATCTCTATTTCTTTCATGGTCTCCATTGATTGAGATAAGCTTGATATGGCATTCTCCACCCTACAAAATCTTGCTTCAACATCTACGTATTCTCTTTCATCTTCCATGATTCTCAATTCCTTTTTTAACTTGTAGGATTCAATGTCTTTGTAAAGATAATTTTTTCTTTCCAATTGACTTAGTTGTGGGCATGAACTTGCAAAACACTCACAAGATACCTCTCGAAGGAATGAACTTTCTTTGATGCCCATTGATTTGTAAACTAGGAGGGTAACCATCATGCTTGTTTGTTAACAATGGATATAAATCTTAGTTAATTGAGAGAATACATGATTAAAACTTGTTAAACATATAAAAAGCAAGGAAGTGAAGCATAAAGAGAATAAAACACCATGTAGGATGACTTATTGACCCTAAAGAAATCCATTTTAGGTGAAAAATCTAGCTAAAGGGCGAGCAAATACTTAAGTACTTCACAATGATAAATACAAGATGTGTAAGACACAAGATTGTAAATAGATCATATACACTACTATTCTTCTTACCTCAAAAAACATCTAAAAACACTCTTATATCTCTTCCCTACCTTTGACCTTATGACATTGTCAAAACTTAGAGAACTATCATCAAAATCTCTTACTACAACACTTTCTTATGCATAACACACATCCTAGATGATCCATTCAACCTGTACAATGTATGTTTATAATTTTACAAGCTAGAAAAATCCATTAGAAGTTGAAAAGATTAAGAAAAATGAAGAGAAATTAAAAATTAAAATGCCAAAAAAATGCATTATGAAATCACATCTTTCAACAAGGTGATGATTTTGAAAATACCCCAATGAATTCAAAACATTTGTTTCTACAGGGGGAAATGTTGATGTTTAGGAAATCTATCCCTTTATGTTTTCATCTTGAACCTTGTTTACAATTGGCATAGGTTTTACTAAGTGTTTCATAAGAACATTGTTTTCAATTGACACGACTTTGTTGAGTGTCTTATAATACCGCCTTATAATTATTATTGATATGGTTTAATCACATGTTAACATTTTCTTGATTATAAGCAAAGGGAATTTATCTAATGCCATATTATGTTTTTTTGTAGGATGTTTTATCTTTTAGGAGTTCCAATAATACTTGGATTGCCATGATGGCTATTCTCTCTAAGTGGCCATTTCTTTTATCGTTTTTAACCAATGTCTTGATTGGTCATGAGGTAAACTAATATCCACACCATAATGTAGATGAATGAGATAGATACTATATGGCTTTGCACATTGATTACTCGTAAGGAAAAATATAGATTTTTTGTTGAACGGGAGGTGAGTGACAAGCCATGGGAGTTGGGAGATCCATATGAATTATATTGAATGGATACACAAATGAGCAATGCTAATTTTAGATTATGTGTAATAAAATATATACTAAACAACCTAATGGTGCATGGGATGCCATATTTAAAAATTTAGGTAGTAAGGCTGGGTTTCATTATTGTCAACCTTGTGAACGCAAAAGGACAAATATTAAGAGAAACAAATAATGAAAAAATGATTGTGCAAATTATCAAATCAAGATAATAAACACGATGAAACAAAAACAAAATATCGATATAAGATAATATATATCACCAACAAATAACTACTAATTTAGTTGGTTGGTCATTGCTTGACTTTGAGGATCTTGTTAGCCTTCTTGGTGGGAAGATTATTAATATGAGCTTATCAGAAAACAAAGGCGAGGCTCTACTTGAATCTCATAACATTTTAGAGGCATGATCTTTTGATGTGTTGCAAAACAACCTTCATGAAAGCCAAGGTTCTTATTATGGATGACCTAAAAAAAATTTACTATGGTTCATGGTCCAATTAGAGGGGGGTATGTTGAGTCATTAACAAGATTTTTTATGCTTTTCACAATCTTACATTTCGACCATAGATATATGGAGTTCAAAGATAAAGTAGAATCAATAACCCCTCTAAATTCAATTTTCATAATATTTAAATCTTTAAAGAACCCTTATATATAAACATTATAAATTCTCTAAAATGACTTTATAAAAATGCTTAATAAAACTTTATAACAATACTTATGCTCAATTCTTGTATAATGTAAATCCTGTACAAAAATATAAAACAATAGTAATGGTCTAATTAGAGGGAATATCTAAATATATCATGGAATTCTTCTACTATTTTCTATTGTCTAACACCTTGGATTGTAGACATGTTAAGTTTCAAGGGATTAAGTACACTTTTTATAATAATTAAATTCACTAAAATATTTTTATACTAGAAAATTATAAACTTTTTATAATGAAAAAATTTAAGTTCTAAGAAGGATTGAAACAATGGCAAATGCAAGACAACACCCCAAACCCTAATGCAATGAAGGAAAAATATTCATCTTGTAGAGGTGAAGGAAACTCTGAAGATACAAACGATGGTGATCCAATTTCTGATGACAACATTTGGGTGCATGAACTGGTTGTGGAAAATGAAAAATATGTTGCTGCTAAATTGCAGTTGGCGAAGGCACAAATCCTTGCAATGAGAATGAATTCTTGTTCATACAATGGCATATTTGATGTGGTTTTTGTTGAGGAAGATGATTTTGATGTTATTTTTTTTGAGGAGGAAGTTTGGGGACATAATGGGTATATGAGGAGGATGAAATTATCCTTTCCATACTTCTTGAGGCACGTCTAAAGGTGCAAGGGTGTGAGGTCGATGGGAAGACCAAAATGGTGTTCTATTTTTAGGTCTACGAAAAGGCTTTCTTGTTGTTCCTATTCTTGAATTTCATGTTCCTTCATATCCTATTATTGTTCCTATTTTGAAGGAACTTTATGATTTGGAGGCTTGTGTGTGTTGGAGTAATTAGGACATCACTTGATAATTAATTATTAGGTCCCTTATTACTTCAATTACTTAAGCTAAACTTAAGAGTGTTTCTTATTATTAGATTGGACTATTCATAGGTTAAGTTGTCTCATTGCATAAAATGATGACACATGTCTTAGCCTAATCAAACCCTCATTTAGGGTTTGATTTTTCCTTTTATAAGGATTCTTATTCATTGTAATCATTCATTCAAATTAATTAATTGCACAAATCAATTGCTTTTACGGATCATCTCTTCTCAAGGTTGCATGAGGATATCAATGTCTTTTTCTCTTCAGAAGTGATAGGCGTTTTGATTGAAGGAAATTTTTGGGAGTTGTGGGATTCACTATCAACTCCAACTTGGTATTAGATCTCCAAATATGTGATTTCCTATCCAAATTCTAAGAGATGAAATTTTGACCAATATCTTTTGTTTGGTGTATTTTTGAGAAAAATACTTTTTGAATTTTGTTCACAATAAAAAAACCATCTGGGTATCTATTATATTTTTTCTGATAGCGAGTAAATTTTGCAAAAAGTGTTGTCAAAATAACACATCGTGGACATTTTACTTATAGGTGAATTTTATATTTTTTACCAAATCATATGTTTTGCTTTTTTTTGAATTAAAAATGCTTTATGGGTTTAGTTGGCAGCATCAAAATATTTTGTGGGTATTCACTAATTTTTGCATGCAATAAGTAAATTTTTAAGAAATCAAATTAGAAGGGTCATGTTTGCTTATTATTGGCTGACTAAATTTATGTTTTTCAAAAATTCATAACTTGGGCATACGGTGTTGAAATTGGGAAAAAGAGATATCGTCAGAAAGCTAGTTCAAAGCACTTTCTAGTGGTGTAGGTCTCATCATTAGATTTTGATTTTGGTTCATATTATGCTTAGTCAGTTAGATCTTCATTTTTTGCTTTCAAGCTCACAAATTTTCACTTGTATCTCTTGTAGCGTCGAAAATTGTCACCCTTGACGATTTCACACTAGGTTTTTCTCACCCTAAATTATTGGGCCTAATTGGATCCCTAATTTCCTAATTATGCATTCTTAGCCCATTTGTACCACTTTCTGAGAAATTGCAAGCATTGAACAAATACATCTAATTGATATTTTTCCCCTAACACTTAATGTCCTAGAAAATAGGGTCCCCCTATTTTATCGGGGACCAATTTTGGATAGGACGGTGTCAAAATTTTAAAATTCAAAATTCAAGTTGCAAATGTTGGATATTGGAATTTAATTTTTGGGAAATTAGAGAAATGCCTATAAATACCTAGTTATTGCATCATTTGAAAATCATCTAGAAAACTATTGGTGAACTTATGATCAAGAGCACTATCAAGAAAGTCAAGAGCAACATTTTAGATCTTTATTGCAACAATTCAAGATCCTAAAATTTTGTCAAATCCTATGTGTGTTCATGTTATCATTGTTTTGTGAAGGCTAACACTTTTGTAGGTCTCCAAAGCATTCAAGCAAATCAAGCAAGATCTAAGACCTTGAAGTGATATGCATGACTTTAGTCCTTCAAGGAAGCCATTGAAGGGTGGTAAGTTGCAACACTTTGTGATTTCATCATTCCTTCCTATCCATTATCATTTTATCATTATTTCCCTTGTGAAAGTGGAAACACTAACACGAGGTTTGACTAAGGCAAGCCCCTAAATGGTACACCATCTCTTCTCTTTGTGAATGTGCAGATTTAGGTTTGAAGAGGATTGAAAGAAGCTTGAAGACAAAATTTTCATTGTTTCCATTAAAGCCCTACACCTTGTTAACTCACAAAACAACATAATTATTTGATGGTGTTCCAACAACTTTACAACTGGGAATTAGAAGTTGAAATCTATCATCAAAGGACCTCAACACAAAGATGGAAAGATATACAAAGAACCATAAACCCTAGGGTGAATTTATCCCTCTACAATGATGAGAACCAACTTTTCAAGATAGGTACATAGTCCTCTACACTTCTTAAATTTGCTTGCAAGTTAATGTTTCAATTTGTTAATTATCGAATTATTGCATTTTGCAGATTAAGTTATATAGTCTAATTAGGTTAATCATAGAAAATCAATTCCAATCCATTCCAAGACCCTAAAAGATGTAGATCCAGGTCTAATTGACTCACCTTCATGGTTGAAAGTTAATCTAAACACCTTGTGATCTCCATCTTAATGAAACATAAGAAAAACAACAAGAAGCTTGAATCCTAGGTTTACACATTAGATATTTTTCTTTGTTTCATCTTCAATTTTTATGATTCCAGTGTGTTGGAAAGGTATTTTAGAGCTATTCAGATCCATATATGAACTTTTTCCAGAATATTCCCCAAGTAGATTTTATTCATATTTTTGTGATTTCACATTTCTATTAATAACTTGGACATCTTGGTACCCTGAAAGGATTTGTTTATGCAAGATGACTTCATTTGATCTAATTTAAATGTACTGAGATTGTTAGTCTTTGATTTTTTCATTTGAGGAAGTATAATGGGTTTTTCTATTCATCCTTTTGTAGTCATCTTAACAAAGGATAACTATGAGCCTTGGCGAAACAACATCTTGACACATCTCAGGTGGATTGATATTTTTCCTTATCTTTATGAACTCATAGCTACACCAAACACACCAAGGAGTTATTCAACATGGGGTATTATTAGTGATCGTATTGTAGGAGGGATTTGTTCTAGTGTTGATCATGACACTATGTGTGTTGTATCAAGGACATTGATAGTCTCTACACACTTTGGGATATCCATGGAGACCCTCATATCTCTCAATAACCAGAGGATCATATTGTAGATTGTCTCATTCCTCTTGCAGATGTAGATTCCATACCCTTTGATGATGATACTTTAGAGGAGCTTGAGTATATCACAGGTCTTGCATGTTCTGATGGTTCAGAGACTTGTCTTCATGTTCCCACTCTTTAGATCAAGACTATATCATCATATTATGTTGTTCTTGATTAGCTTGGTATCACTACATCCTTGGCCCCTATTGATTCAGTTTAGCAAGATATCCATCATCTTTTAGACATAGCTACTTAAGATTTGTATCTTGCAAACATATATTATCCTTGTTTGTAGAGTCTTAGATTGTAGATTTAGAGGATTAATTTGAGGAAATTCATCTCCTCTTTGTTGACAACCACATCATCATTGTTGGCCCACCATCTTCATCTCCTTTGCAGTTTGTTCTACATCAGTCTTCACTAGTTTTTGGATTGACATCATCTCTTTCTAATATGTGGGAACTTGAGCACTTATCAGAGGTACACATCATTTGGATTTGGATTCCTGATTCACGTATCTTTTTGGATTGGTTTCTCCAATCACCAGTGGATCTATTTCTTCCTAAGGGGAGAAATGTTGTTTGTAGGAAGTGGATTGTGTTTTTTCTTCATGCGTTCATCATTAGAATAGGAGCTCTTTCTTTATGAGGGGATTCATATCCCTTTTTCTTTCTCCTACCTAGGGGAAATCTATTGTACTTGTATGACAGAAGCAGTCCTTAGGGGGTCACATTGAATCCTCCTTCTATCCTTCTTTCATTGGTGCAATCATTTCATTTTCTCTTTTAGAGAGGATTTTTTTCCCATGTGGTTTTCTCCTTTTCTATGGTTATGAGAGATTCATTTGTTTGTACATGAATACCCCATCAAGCCTTGTAGTCAAGACCCATCCATGCATCCATCATTGCATTATTCATCAAGGTGTTTAAGCTTCTCCCTAAGTTGATCTTAAAGGGGGGTGTTGGAGTAATTAAGACATCACTTGATAATTAATAATTAGGTCCCTTATTACTTTAATTACTTAAGTTAAACTTAGGAGTGCTTATTACTATTACTATATTAGGCTATTAATAGGTTAAGTTGTCTCGTTGCATGAGATGATGACACATGTCTCAATCTAATCAAACCATCATCTAGGGTTTACTTTTTTCTTTTTATAAGGATTATTATTCATTGTAATCATTCATTTAGATTAATTCATTACACAAATCAATTGCTTTTCTAATTCATCTCTTTTCAAGGTTGCATGAGCATATCAATGACTTTTTCTCTTTAGTTGTGATAGGAATTTTGGTTGCAAATGATTTGGAGAAACTTTATGATATGGAGGCTTGTGTGTTGATGGATTATGATGTTCCAAGCTAATAATCAGGTTCTTGTGATATGGTTTTTGGGTGTTTTGGCAAGGATAAATACCCTAGCCAATAATTATATGCTTGTGATGTCATTGCTAGAAGTTTTGGTTAGGGTGAATGCCTTAGGGTTTCTACTAAGCTTGAAATGGAAGGGAAAATTCAAATTGATATTTTTGATGTTCTTGTTGGTGATTCATTTGCTTGGCCTAGGAATTTTCTTATTGGGATATTTTGTGGTAATCATCCCAACATTGACACTGTTAGAAGATGGACACTTCAAAATTGGAAACTAAGAGACCAGATTGAGATAATTGCTATGTTGAATATTTTTTTTCCTTTTCCAATCTGAATGATTGTTCAAGGATTCTTCTTGATGGCCCTTGGTTTCTAGGGAAGAATGATCTTTGTCTTAAAAATTGATTTATGGGCTTCAACCCAATGAATGATACCATCTTCAAGTTTCCTATTTGGGTTCATTTGCTAAGATTGTCGTTGGACTACTAGGATGAAAATATTTCTATGATTATTCCTAGTTCTTTTGGGCAATATTGTGCTACTAATTCAATTACCAAATTCAAGAAGCGCTTGTTGCTTGCCAGATTTTGTGTGTTTGTGGAGAAAATTAAGAAATTCCCTACTCAAATTTCCTTATCTTCAAAATACGTGATTAGATGCAAAAAATTGATTTTGAAGGCTCTCCTATTATTTTCAATTCTTGTGGTAAAGTGGGCTATGCTACTACTAATTTCCTGAGCAACAAGAAACCATTTCATTTGGAGGAAAAAGGAACAGGGTGATCCCACAAATACAAGTTCACAATTCCTGTGAGGAAGGGAAATTGCAAAAATGCTCCTATGATTTTTTTTTGCTTTTTAGGGGTTCGCATGAACTAGGGTGTTTGAATGGACCCAAAAGGGGTTCGAATGGACCCTGGTTTGAGTGAACCCTATTAAATGATGGGACCCACTTTTTTGGTATTTTTTTATAACGAAGACAATGAAAAATTGAATAGAAGGGGGGGTTCGCTCAAACTTGGGTTCATTCAAACCCCCCTTTTTTGCCCTTCTCCCCCTCTTGCACCAAATTTCAGCAGAATTTTTCCCTCTGAAGCTCGAGTTGAGGATGAAAAAGGAGGAGACTTCACAAACCCAACTGGATGATGGTAGTCCTCAAAACGAGCTATCCATCGAATATAATTTTAATATGTTTTGGTTTTATTATATATTTTATTTTTTAGTTTGATTAAACATAGGTTTTTCACCGAAAATCAAGTTCTTTGTTTTGCACATGTGGAAAAATAGCAGTTTATCAAAAAAAATTGAAAAATATCAGTGCACTAGATATTGATATCCTTGATCCAACAAAAAAGAAAAATTGAATTTCAATACATACAAAAAAAATTATAATTTAGCCAGTGAATCATGTCTAAATTGTAAAAGGTTCAACTTTGAAACTTAATTAAGAAAAAAATATTCAATGAAATGCTATGAAACCAATTCCATGCACTAGATATTGTAGTTACGAATCTAAATTCGAAAAAATTAGAATATTATCCTTCATAGAAAAAAGTTATGTGTTAGCCAATGATGTCACTCTTTAGAAATGTTATTTACTGTTAAAAACTAGTTTTTGAAGGAGATAGAAAAATAAGTGCAATCTGATTCAAAAAAAATTGAAAAAAATATGTTTAGAATCTATAGAAAAAATGTCACAAATCACTAGTTTGCATCATCTTCAAATTCCTTATGGTTTAACCGCTATAGGTGCCCAAAAGTGAATATTTAGTTAAAAAAATTCAGTTCAATGTCCAGTTTGGCCAAAAATTGTAAACCAATATTGTGGGATCGCCCAAAAAATACTTACTACTATTTAGGAGTCCATTACTACCATCGAGGAGGCATTCAAGGAAGACAATAAGGAGAAATATCCTATAGACTGTACATTGGTGGACACTTCTTTTAAAGTTTTGGGGTTTGATAAGAGATTTTATTGTGGTCTTATGAATGTTCCTTGTTACAAAAATAATTTTAAGGGAGAAGGATCCTTGTGTCGTGGTAAAGAAAAAATATTTGAAACAAATTTTCAAACTGCCCTAATTTTGGGTTGGTATTTTATAAAGTTTAATAATGTCTTGTCTTTTGTAGTGTTGTAGTTTATCCTCTTGGTTGTCCTTTGGTGTCTTGTTGTGGTTCTTTCTTAATATTTATCGTTGTACAAGAGTCCAGACCCTTTCAAAATCCTTGCTTACTTAATAAAAAATATAAATAAATAATGTAAGTTCTAAAAAAATATAAGATCTCTATAGAAAATTTATTTAACAAGAAAGTAATTTAATTCAAAAAAATTATAATACAAATCTTATTATTATTTTTAAAACAAATTATACAATTTTTTGATAAACTAAAATTATCATTTGATCTTTTACCTTTTATAAAATGAATACATATTTAAATAAACATATAATAATTAAAAAATTATAAAAAATAAAATAATTAAAATATTATATTATTAAAAAATGATTTACACAAAAAATAATGATTTACAACAAAATAAAAAATAGAATTTAATTTAAATAAACATAATCTATCTTAAAAAAAAGTGAAACATAATTAAACCTATGATCTATGTCCAAGCCATGCACATTGATATGCTCATTAAATAAAAATTGTAATAACTTTTAGTCCATCAACTAACTCCTCATTAATAGTCTACAGGTCTCCCAGTTATTGAACAATAAGTATTGATTTTAATGAGTATACCATTTATCATTTGTTCAAAACATGTGAGCCTTTTTAGAGACTAAAAATCCAAGAGCAATTTTAATATATTTTTTAAAGAGGAGCACTAATTTCTTCACATCTTCTACTCTCCTTACAAATGAAAAAATCTATAATTTTTTCATTCTAATCTTTATAAAATCTCTGGTCTTTCTTCATACTTATCCATATCTAATACTTCATCCTTTGATCATTACTCGGAAAATTTACAATTTTTTGAAGTGTTGTAAGTTCATATTATGAGTCATATTAAGCAAAATAAATAAATTGTTCATATAGGAAAAGGTTGATAAACTGAAGATTTTTTGAACAAATAGCGCACTGTATTTGTCATGATATATTTCTAATTTATTTGAATACACTCATATTCAAGTAAATAGAAATATCACAAAATAAGTTGATTAAAATGATTTGTAGACCTCTAAAATTACCTAACCATTGGATTATGCAACACCACTCAAATATTAGACAATTCCTATGGATGTGCAACGGTGTCTATGATAATAATCTATGAATACATTTAGAATAGTTAATATAAATATTAAATAATTAAATATATATACCAAAATAATAAATAATTGAAATTAAAAAAGAGTGGATATCTATAATGTTATGAATTTTGATATAAGAAATATTTTGACAATGTTATTATTTTAGATTTGGATAAATTGTTCTTACATAATATGTATATAACAAAAATATTCAATTATTTGAATTATAGTTTCTATGTATATTATATAAGTGTAAGTTGTTGAAATAAGAAGGCAATATACTTAAATGAATATTATTAAATATTGTTAGGAAAGTCGTCTCAACTTTGCCTCCTAATGTTTTTTATTATATTAGCAGGGAAGGGCACTGATCTCGTGGTAACAAAGTAGCCAAAACAACATATGACAAAATAGACTGGGGAAACAACACCAGCCAGACCCAACAAAATAGCAAACAAACTTTACTATTAAGTTGTCATAAGTGGCTCGCAGGCCAGATAACTAGTAATAGCTTCCACAAGATTCGCTAGTAGATTTTGGCAAATAAATGACTAGGTAACTAAAACTTTTAGTCACAACTAAAAATGACTAAATTCTACTCATTTTTTGCAACTCAGCTATAAATGAGTAAATAAATGACTAATTTGGTCGTTGACTAAAAATTATTTAGTCACACAAATAAAAATGACTAAATAGTTATTCATTTATTTAGTCACAATCCATTTCAATAAATCATTTAAGGAATCAAGAATACAGCCCGCCAAAATACTCTTAAACTTCAATAAACATACCCTAAAACTTTCGTCGAAATCTTATTTTCAGGCGTAGCCCACCAGAATGGAGTTTTCATTTTAATAAACATACTCTAAAACTTTCATTGAAACATTATTTTTAGGCGTAGCCTGCCAAAATGGAGAGGTGTTTTAGTAAAGAATGATAAAAAATGGTAAGAAGATGTGCATGATAGGAAGCATAGGATTCATTGTTGCTTATCTCATTCCTGCTCTACTCAACAAGGGTTACATTGTTCGCGCTATTGTTTGTAATCTAGGTATTTAATTGACATATATTTGCATAATCTCAAATTCCTTCATATGCTTTTGAAGAATCAATGTATCCTATATAGGGTTTAGAATGATTTCTTGTAATTTAAAAAAATAAATCGGATGCTTTTGAAGTATCAGTGTATCTTATATAGGGTTTAGAATGATTTCTTTTAATTTTAAAAAATAAATAAATGATGTATTTTCCTGTGATTAGATAATGTGGAGATCTCCTAAATCTTCCCTAGCACACTATCCTCTTTGGCATTGTATTCATTACTCTAGCTAATAGGGTTTTGCATGTGACATCTTTAATATCTTCATGACTGTGGCTTTTAAATAGATCTCAATCTTTTCTTTAATCCTTATCATGGTAACCCTTGAGTTCCATAATCCACCTTCAATCTCTTCTAAGAACGTTGTCTTAAGCTAGACTGCATAGTATGCATATAGAAGCAAGTCCTTCATACCTGCCATTGTTCCAAACCACCACTCACTGCCTTGCTTAAAATGTTGCCTCCATAAGCACAATAACATGTTTTAAAATATGGTTGCCGATTGGCCATTAAGGTCACTACTTTCATCAAGATACAATGATATTTTTGTCTTCAAACTCAAGGCATTATGCAAGATAACATTGTCAATTGTTTGTTGTGTACGATTTTATTTTCTTGCACATTTACTACTTTGCTAACTTCCTTTAAGACTGGATATTGCACCCTCAATCGCAATTTCAAACAACTCACTCACTATCACTTGAAGATTTCTTTCATGAGAATCCTTCTATAAAATCAAACTATTCCCTATAGATTTCCTACTTACTTACTACATGGGACTCATTGTTTCATGGTATTGTGGGTCTTAAGATCCTTCAACCTTATTGTCACTACTTCATAGTCCACAAGGTATTATTCACTATTCTCCCATCTTTGATGTCTCAAAACACTGCTCAAACATGCAATCCACTACCTCCTTTATACAATGGCTAAAAGGAACATTGAACCTATGATTACCACTGTTACTTCATTTGGACAGTCATTCCCCGATTGCATTTTCCTTGTCTAACACTACCAAAAGCATTTGAAAAACCCTTAAGGTCAGCAAGGGGGTAAGGAAACTCATGTTAAAATATCCACTTTACTATGCAAGGTTTGAGCTTTATTATCTTGTCACTGCTTAGCCTCTTTTTGATTGTCACACCTCAAGCGACTGCCATTCTTCTTACCATAGATTGCATTTACAAATGTCACTGAGCTACATAGTGTGCTTGTTATTGGCTACAATCTTTAGATTGCAAGATTTTGTTATTGGCTACAATGTCTCAATCTTTCTGGTATTGCAACCTCACTAATCCACTAGAGTTATTATTTATGTTTCTACGAAGGCCTAGGGTTTGTACCCTATTCACAGTCTTACCAATGCTTTTGTTGGTATTAAAAAACAACCTTAAATCTCGGGTCATAAAATTAGTTGTCTTGACAGGGTTGTGGTATGATCTTGGATTGTATCCTAGAGTGTGTGGAAAGCTTGTGTTTGATCATTAAGGTATGCAAACCTAATCAGGGAAATGTATCCTATATAGAATGGGTCTTGCTTTAATACTTTCCATAATGGTTATTAGCAGATCACATTATTATAGTTTTTCGTAACCCAAGATTGCATTCAAGTATGTAACAAACTTGGTTTGAAGTTTAAGTTGCACACTTTTAAGTAACATTCTTAAGGTTTAGAAAATCTTGATCACTCTCTAGAATATCCCATTAAACATGGGTTGTGCTTGAATGCACTACATATTTGATATAACACAACCACTCTACATATCAACCAGAGTTATAGGCTCTTTATTGCAGAAAGAGGTAATCGCTCTTGGATCATGCTATTATTACACCGTAACCTGTTAAACTTGAGTCAACCTGAATGCACCCAAATGATGATTGACACCTAATTGTGATGAGAGTGATTTGTACATGAATTTTTCTCATATGAGTGCCTTCATTTCTATCACAACATAGCCACATTAAACTTGGGTCACACGTGAATGCATCCTATATTTTTTATAGCACAATTGTGTCGCATGACCAATAGAGTTATGGATCACATAATTACAGTCGCAAGAATTTGTTCGTCGGTTGTGGGTCTTAAGATCCTTCAACCTTATTGTCACTACTTCACATTCCACAAGGTATTATTCACTATTCTCCCATCTTTGACGTCTCAAAAATCTGGCAAGGCCGAATTTTGTCAATTGTTGCTTGGGTAAAAACTCGAAGCTATCCTCGACACTTGGTAAAGTTATGGCTAATAGCAGGATCTACAAGCCGAGGAAGTTCTTCATGGATGAAATTGGGAATAAAATTCAGAATGGAAAAGAGAGTGGAAAAGTAGAATTTGATGAAACTCTTGCAAAGTTCAGGTTAGTGACTGATGCTTTTGTTCATTGTTATGATGGGAAAGATTCTGAACAATCATCTCGGAATAAAGGATTTTACTGTGATTTTGAGAGTATCTTCTCTACAATAGGCTATCTTAGATCAAATAAATGAAGCAAACAATTGTGAAAGAGCCAACAATTTTGAATTTGAATTAATGGTGTCTTATGTATAGAATCCCCTTGTGATTTTCTCCTAGAATAAGGTATAGCAATTTAGAACTTGAAACAATGGTATATGAACAACTATTTAGCCTATCTTTTATGCTACAACAATTAACTACAACTTAGAACATATCCATATCAGCATAAAGTAGCAAGTGCAATTCACTTCAAACTCTGTTGTGGTAATTGCTTTGTAAGGAAGTTTGCACTCCATGAACATTCTCTATGCACATCAGTATGTCAGTTATTATCTCGATCTCCTTTATGATCAAAAGAATAGTGAAGTTCATTGCATAACTCATGACCATTTTGCAGTGTTGTGATCCAGTGCTCTTTTACTTCTTCCTCATTGTGTTTTGTAATCAAAAGAATAGTGAAGTTCATTGCATAACTCATGACCATTTTGCAGTGCTATGATCCAGTGCTCTTTTACTTCTTACTCACTTTGTTTTCAATCACCATATGCAAATGACTGAGAGGACATATCTTTGTCACCATTTGACAATAATTTTCATTATTTCTAGACTGTTTGTTATGATTCAATCACTGTTTGACAGTGTTCTTCCTTTCTCAGTCCTATAGGATAGAGGACAATTCACAGTTTGCAACTCTCTAACAATGGTAAATAGATATAGTAAAGATATTTAAAATTTTAGAAGTGGATTTTTTTTTAAAATTGCCAAAGCCTATTTATCAGTTTTATAACTTATAATTATTTAAGCTATTTGAATAGCTAAACTTCATATTATAAATCTTTAAAGTACAGTAGAATTAGGTACTTAAAATGATTACAGAGAAGTTGAATGAAAATTAGTAAATTACTACTGATTTAGCTTTTCCTTTTGCATGTTTACAGGGTTATTTCTTTTAGCATTTGTTAGGCCTATTTTGGATTCTAAGGAAACAAGGCAATTCCACATCTAGGTCTAAATGAGGTGATGACCCATCCTTCTATGATGAAGTTTGCAGGATACACCCAAGAATAGATCTAAAAATATCATATTTTTAAACCTTCGAATCTTTGAGATTGTTACAGATTTGATTTGATTTTTGTACATCTAGACAGATCTAAAAAACTGCTGCTTGAAAATGATGTAAATGAAAATATTATTTGTTCAAAATAATCTAAGAGTAGTATTTTTCACTTGCACAAGTTTTTTTTGTCTACCTTAAGATAACTGTTAAAATTATCATTTTGTTAATCATAATATTTCATTGTATATTTTTATTTTGTTAGATTGTATTGGATAGTTAATGGTTTATTTTTTTATTTTTTTAAAAATTCAGCATAATATACTTTCCATGTACTTCTTTTCATCACTTGTAAATCTAATTTTTTGTTAATTTTTGTGATCATAAAAAATAGAGATGATTTTAGTCTCTGTGAAATATTTTCATGCATGTTTGAGATCTCTACAAGGTGATGAAAAAGACCCTAGGTTTTGGTAGGGTTTGAGTATCCTTATTGTTTTGATGGTAATGTTGTCACTAAGTTCTCTCCTTTCCCAAATATAGTCCCCTGAGAAACTGGCATGATGCTCTTGACTGTAAATTACTTTGTTCTCCCTAGCTTCTCACTACAGGTCTGATTCTTCTACTCTACCAACTGCCCTTCCATCTATTCTCTTATGAATTTATTCTTATGAATCTAAAAGCTATCACTAGGTCTATTATGACTGTTAGTTCTTTGATGGTATATGATTTTCTACTATGAACTCTTAGATTGTCATACTTTTGATGACAATTCTCCAAGGATTTTTGCTTACTGACTTAACTCTCTATATATTCTCCATTATGCATTGAAAATTCATGGTTTCTAGTTAACTATTTATTGGTGTAACAATTGCCATGTTTCTTGGGACTTTCATCTCTATAGGATAGTTTCCTTATAGATTTGAATGTAATTTAAAAGGTGCCCATAAATATTGACAAGTTTCATAAGACTTTTGTGTCAAGGTAGTAGATGGTCGTGACAAGTTTCATAAGAATGTTGTGACAAGTTTCATAATACCGCCATACTGCAAGAGCCAAGAAGACACAGCGCGGTGTAGCAGTAACATCCCGCATTACTGTGAAGGTCGAGCAATAAATGTGTGGTATGGCGGTAACTCAAATACTTCTTTTGCATCCCTGCAAGAGCCAAGAAGACAAAGTGCAGTGTAGCGATAACATCCCACATTACTACAAAGGTCGAGCAATAATGGTGCGGTGTAGCAGTAACATCTAGCATTACTGTGAATGCCAAGCAATAACGGTGCGATGTAGCAGTAACATCCCGCATCACCGCAAGGATCATGTCAAAACAGTGTGGTATCACAGTTAAACTATACAAATAAATATCACATTTCTTTGAGGCATTTTTTTGAAACAATTTGCTTGCCTTGTGTATATTTCTTCCACATTTTCATGTATGTCTAGCAGGGCACTTGTAACTACAACATATGACAAAAAAATCCATGTTGTTATGTTTTGATGGATGTCCCTTCGTTATTACTGGATATCTGATGTAGTGCACATTATTATAGTGCAAGCCCATTTTTTAGATTGTTTCATTTAGCATCACCAATATTCTCCACAAGAACATTGTCCCTATTTAAAATGGTGGAAATGGTTCACATCTCTTAGAACAATTTCTCTTGCAACAATCTTGGAGATAAATTTAGATGTAGTGTGAAAATCAGAATATACTCAAAATTTCTTAACAAATCTAATAGTTGTACAAGGGGCCATGTTTAACAAACCAAATGCAATTGCTAACTTTTCACTATGGTGGCAGATAAATGAATCTTTTTTCTTCTATTGCACAACATTGAGTAAAAGTCTTGAATCTGGAAATACCCTGTTGCCTTCATTTTCCAAGCCAATTTCTCCAATTTTGCATAGATCTCCCATGTTTGTGGATATGATCTATCTCCTACACAAAAAAGCATGTACCATTTTATGCCCTTCAATCCAACTATATGCAAGTATCTTTTTAATTCCTCTATCTTTCATCAATCTCCTTACTATTTGAGCCTCACCACACCTGTCTGCTTCTGCACGGATGTTTTAGAGAAGAACATAAGTTGCAGCAGTTTTAGGATCCAACTAAAAAAATAGTGTTGCTGCAATACTCAACCTATATTCATATATGATCCACAGGAACCAAAGGTTTAACTGGCATCTCAATAATAATGTTTAGGTGTCCTCAAGATAGCCAACACGGGCACAAATGTCAACCATGCACACCTAAAGATCAACTATATATGTAATACAATAAGGGTTACTAACGTGTGAAGTATGTGTAGCCCTCATCTACTAAACCTGCATGACTGCATGCATCTAGAACACAAGCAAAGCTTACAATGTCAGTCTTCTAGAGTGCTTCATTAATTCAAAGGTTTTGAGAGCTTCCTTGCAAAATCCATTTTGTGCACACTCTACAATCATATCATTTCATTTCATGAGATGAAATCTCTTTGAGGCATTCTTTCAAACAATTTATTTTGTATTGCATTTTGGTGTCAAATCTTTGGTAATTATGGTTAGTTTCATTACATTCAAATTCTGAATTCTGGGAAATTACATATAGTAAATAGATTGATGGTTGTTTGGATAGTGAAATTAGCTCGAGCTTAGAAATTAACTGAAATATCTAAAAGGATTATTTTAATTAAAGAGGATTTTGTGGTTATTTTTGTAACAATGATTAACAATGATTTTACAGTGTAGTTCATTCAAGATACAAGTCATCAAAGTCAAGCACATACCAAGAAGATGGTACTCTACTTCAAACCCTCAACCTCATTTACTTTAGTTTGCTTGCATGGGGATATTAAGGAAGTTGGTAAAAAAATAATATATATCATTTTTTGTTTGTCAAGGAGAATCATGTGAGATTCAATATGGCAGTGAATCAATATACGGTTGCTTAAGTAAAGATGATGTCATAGTTGGGAAACTTGTTGTGAAACATCAGGTTAGTAATTTTTGGATGTTAAGGCTTCCCAGTTGGATATCAAAGATATTTTCTCATCAACTTAATTTGGAATTTATGTATAAATGGATTCTTCCATGGTGTAGGTCTTTACTCAGACAACACATGAACTAGGGTTGACAATTTTTTTGTCTAATTAAGTCTGATGGCATTCTTGGGCTTGGTTTCCAGGAAATTTTTGTTGATAATGTTGTTCCAGTCTGGTTAGTGTTGATAGCCTTCATTCTATAATCTAAGCATATCACCTTTCTTAAAATTTGAACAATGTTCTAAAATCAAGGGTTCAACATGCATATTTCAAGCCTATGTTGAACACTTTCTGTAAGGCATTTATTGACAAGGCTACAGTTTTTTAATTGATTTATCTTTCTTCTGTGTTTGGAATTTTATAAACTTGCAATATACAATGCACTTTTATTCTTTTTGAAGTGAGACTAATAGTAATTTTTTTGGTTGTATTGAGGCACAACTTCATTCATGGGAGAAAAGGTAGCACCCTGTTGCTCATATCAGATGGAATGTTGCATATAAAGGAGGAAAGATTCTAGATGGGTTATTGTTGATTGCA
>VDFB02000003.1:50271432-50321931 GCA_007258455.2 Sequoia sempervirens | reverse complement strand
TTGGATACAAACTCATGTTTTCTGCATGTTTTTTATTGCTTGTTTGTATGGGTTTTTTTTTTGTTTGCTTCTTGTAGTTTTAATATTTCATCCATCACACCATCATAGTTTCCTTCATCATTCATATGATGGCATGCCTATGACAATGTGTCTATTTAATCACTTTACTATTTGCAACTTCTTTGTTTGTGTAGACACCCTAAATTGACTCCTCATTCTATAATTAATTATAGTTTTAGTTCATAATTAATTAAATTAAATATTTAATTAATTATTATCCTCATTCTTCTTAATTAATCATGTTTATTTGATTAATTCTCTCCATCGTCATGTTTAATTAAACTACATTTAATTAATGCCCCATTCCTCAAAGGTTAATTAATTAATTAATTTTAATTCAATCATAGTCTTTATTTCCCTAAGTCCTTTAATATCAATTAAGTTAATTAGTCCTTTCTTAATTAATTTAATCGACCTCCTAATCCTCATTAACATTTCTTCTAATTTTTAATTCCTCCCACTTCCACAAACTTGTAGTCATGTGACATGTGTCCTCCAAGCCCTCTTAAAAGCTTGCATGCACATGCCACGTTCCCTCTCCAAGTCATCCTTTGACCTCCCCTTCTATCGGATGCTCACACATGTGTGAGATCCTCTTCCCCATGGACCCACCCTACACTTTCCTTTTCTTCCCATTTATCACACCTCCAATCTTACACTTCTTACACTTTACCATTTTGTTTCCACTTTTCATCTTCTTGTTCTTCCCAATGCGTGCTCACACATGCATGAGCATTCATTTCTCTCTTCCCCATGCCACATGACACATTCACATGTCTCCACCTTGTAACACTTGTCACAAGGCTAAGCTTCCATTATCTCCTTCAATCCCATTCATCCATCTCACAAGAGGATCTTGGCCCTCCATTCATCCTTCTAAAAATATATAAATTGGATTTTCCATTCCATTTGATAGCTCATGTTTGCTAAGATTATGTTGTTGAATTTTATCATCAAAATCTTATCCATACCAAGGTTATGATGCAATGGAGAGCAACCACATAACTGCATTATCAAGAGCAAATCAATTGAAATGGGTGCTTCACTTTAGCTCTATCAATGAGGTGAGGAGAGTAAGAGATTGAGGTAATTGCTGGTTATTACTTTTCTCTTTATATTTTTATTCTCTTACCATTTCCATCATCTTCATGTTGGCACGCCTAGTGGAACCCATGTCCCTAAAACTAACAAAAAAATGAGCTTTTGTGTAATTTTTCATGTTGCAGGTAGCGAAACAACACCTCTAACTACGATTCAATGCCTTTGTTTGTGGGATCAATGCCTATGCAACATGATTGAGTGCTTCTGATGGTTCAATGCCTTTGCATGCTACTTCAACGCCTCTATTGAACTCGTATTTTTTGTTGTATTTTTATGTTTGCACATTTTTCTTAGTTTTAGGTGTTTACTAATAGGTTGTATGTCTATTTTCACTAACTTTCTAACATTTTTGGAGCTTTTTGGTTGTTGTTATTTGTAGGTTTTGACAGTTTTCTTGTAGGTGTTCTAAATTAGCACCTCTGCATCCTGGTTCATAGATTTTTATGTTTCAAATTCTTTGATTTCTACTTCATTGCCTCTATTTCTCATGTATAAATTTATGTTTTCAGCCCATTTTATGTTTCAGTGCATTTGTTTGAAAAATCTATGCCTCTACTTTGTGCTTTGACACCTTTGCTTTTTTTGCCAATTTTGTCATTTTTATTATTTTTCCTAACATTTTTTCATCACTAAATAGTTGTGCAACTGTCCCACACTTGTCCAAGACCTTTAAAAGTAGAATCTACTAGCATTTTGGTGTAGGAACGCTTATCAAAGAGTTGGTTATACCACTAGTTTAGTTGCACTTAAAGTTAGGTAGTGGGAAATTAACTTTTTTTTTGTGTTTATAGGGTTGGTGTTTTTTGTATGCTCTCCCCTTGCACATAATGTGATCTTGGGGATAAAAAACCGTACATTCCCTCATCTTTATTTTATATTAAATCCTAGGATTTTCTAGTTTTGTGTATATGATCTCCCCTCATGCCTAGTGCAATCTTGGGTGATCAAAAACACCTAGAAAATTCCTTCCCTTTAGGATACCTTATTGGGGATTTCATCACCCTAGCCTAGGACAACCTCAACCTCATGTTACCAATAGGGTATATAAAGGGGCGAGAATGAAAGTGTACCCCAATCTAGCTACATTGTGGTTGGTGAATCTTTAAGGCCTCTGGTGATTCGGGACACATGGTGAAGCATTGGTCTGAGCTTTAGTCTAGCTCCTGACTCATTCTTGTAAATGGGAGCTAGTGTTCATGGTTGTGCCTCACATACCCTCCTAGTATTTCAAGGACTCCCTAGAGAACTTGTATATTTTAGCTTAAGACTATTTGGTCATAGCTTAGTGTGTTGTAGGGTACAATTGATCATGCTCAAAGTTACTCACCATGTACTTTATCTTGTTGAGGTGACAAATAGCCCTCAGTAATACCTTGTCCCTCTAAGGTAAAGGGTGTAAAAGTGGTACATGACCTTTGCATACCCTAGTTACCCCTTCATTTGAAGGTATTAGCCTTTTGGCTAGTGGACCCACATTAAGTTTACACTCCTACTTGACTAATTTAGGATTGTGCTCAAGTGTTTGGCATGTATATCATGTGTTATACTAGTGATAAGCCACTCAACATTCATTTATGAAAATATCCTTATTACCCTAGAAAATTCAAGTTAGTCATCGTGTTTTTGTGTGAAATCTCTTGCCAAAATCCAAAAACATAACTAGGATCACAGTTCAACGCCTAAGTTCCAATTTTAGCACTTATGAAGGCACTAAAAGTCTTGAAATGATGCCCAATATTATATTGGCACCTTTGATAGTTGCTTTAGCACCTCCAAAATTTGTTTTAGCGCCTACGTTCACAATTCAACTCCTAAGATTTCTCTTTTAGCACCTAAGTAGTTTGTTTCAAAACTTTTGCTAGGTCAATGCCTAAGTAGGTGCGGGTCCCTTTGAGAACCTTTCAAGACCCCATTTAAACACTTAGGTAAGAAAATTCAATGCATTTTCTAGTTCAACACTTTTACTAGTTTAGTGCTTTTGTTAGTTCTATGCTTTTGATAATTCAGTACTTTTCCTAGTTCAACACCTATGCATTGTGCTTCAATGTCTACATTGTTTCACCTAAAAACTTGAACTGACTCCAAAATATAATCACCTCCATTGAGCAAGGTTTAGGTTTCATCAGTAGTGACCTTAGAAAAACCTAGTTGTATAATCAACCATCCATAAATCATCAAAACTCAAAAAACCAAAAAAATTCAAAAACAAAATCAAAATTTTTTTTTTTCTTCCAAAAATCAAACAATTTTTTTAATCTTTGCTTGCTTAAACCTAGGTTTCCTCCAAGTCAAAATTTTTATCCCAATCACCTCATTCTAATCATCTCTTTGCATCCCAATCACATCGTCGTTGTTATCCCTAATCTCATCCTAATCATCCCTAATCATCCTCATCATCCCTAATCTCATCCTCATCATCTCTAATATCATGCTAATCATCCCTAATCACATCCTCATTATCCCTAATCCCATCCTAATCATCATCATCATCATCCCTGACCTCATCCTAATCATCCCCAATCATCCTCATCATCCCTAATATCATCCTAGTAATCCCTAATCATCCCTAATCATCCTCATCATCCCTAACATCATCCTCACTTAAGGTCTTGATATTTGATCCCCATATTTAACCTCATCCTCCATCTTCATCTTTAAGTCTTATCTTCTAATCCCTAATCCATTTCTAATCCATCATCCTAATTTTTATCCTCATCAAAAATCAATCCCAAACTTTCCTCTTCCAATCAATCCTTACCATGACCAACCATTTAATATATCATCCATCTAACCTAATCTATTCTAATCCAACCCCACCCACATCCTTCCCATCCACATCCTTCCCATCCACATCATCCCCATCCACCACTATTGATTGTATCCTCACTCACTACTTCAATAATGATAAAGATGCCATGCTTAGATACTTCCTTGGTCTTGGTTTCAAACTTCCATCCTCCCCACCTCCATCCAATCCCAATCCATCTCCTACTTCTTATCCTTCCCTTTCATTTTACAAGGGAAACCGAGCCTCTATCCAAAATTCCCCTCCAACCCCTTCCACATTCCAAATCCCCATCTTTAAATCCTTTTCAAGATCCTCATTCTCATCCTTAGTTTACCAATCCATGGAAGCTTCCACTTCTTATGTCACTTGTTCATCTCCCACATCCTTATAATCCACATCACCACAATCTTACAAATCCACTTCATCCCATGTCTTTCATGATTTCCTCCGAGGACTATTAGTAAAGGTGGCTAAATCCCCATGCAAAAATAAAGTTGTGTAATCTACCCATGTCATGCAACCACCTCCATCTCCTCTAAATCAAGATAAACCCCAATCCCCTATGCATTATCAAGGCAAAGGGTTAGGCCTCCATGAGCAAGGAATATTAGAACCCATCCAAATACAAGAAAATCCTATTTTTCATGGCCTTGGCTATCAAGTTTGAGATGTTGGTACTTCTCACAAAATGCACATCCCTCCACTTAAGTCCAAGCATTCATACCCTCCATACTCCAAATCCGTATTGGGACCTTATATTCCTGTTATCTCCCAGAAATGCACCCTATGCAGAGTTATGAAAACTGAGCTTTCTGGAGAAACATGGGATCATTTCAAGGTTGTGGGTCACCTGAAGCTGAAATGAACCTTCAGAGAAGGCCGACTTCCTTGTTGGGTCATCACCTAAAACTATTGATTCTTTGAAGGGAAAGGGAGAAGAAATGCATAAAATAAAACTAATGCTATGGTGATACACCAAACTTAAAAGAACAATGAGATACTTGAGTTACACTTGAATACTGATGATGGAGATGGGACTGCACAACAAGATTCTATGGATTATGCATACAAACAGGTTCGACATGCACACACTTTCAAGAAGGAAAAATAGACTTTCACAAATTAAAAGCTCATGTGCAATTGAGTAAACACAGTTTATAACCTACATGATACCACTTTTGCAAAGAAAGGCATGCTAACATGAAACAAAGCTATAAGCAAAAAAAATATTTCACTAAGTAGCTTGATGAATCACTTAAAAATGCACAATACTTCACAAGAACCAGAAGGCAAAAACTGAACCATCAATGGTAATCAAGGTAAATTTTATATAACATGTTCCAAAACGAGTTACAGAAGTTTGCTAATCTGAGAGAGGACTGTAGAAGTCACAGACTTTCGAAAAGCATCAGGAGAACTCTGTTTTCAAGAAGGAAAAAAATGTCGTATATACAACAAGTGTGTCGACCCCTTAGGGCTTACAAAAAATATCAAAATTCAGAAAAGATCTACCCCTAGATCTTTTATGAAGTTAATTCTGCATTCAATGTGTAACCTCACTGCCATGTCGGTGTGAAAGATCTTTGTCCTCAGGAGAAGCCTTTTAGATCTTTTGGTAGCTACAACATTAATTCTTCTATCTCCGTGTCCATCTTTGAACTCCATTGGGGCCACCTTAAATGTTCTAGAATATCGCTATTAATATTGATCTATCCACGTCAATGGTCACTATAGCTATCCCTGTGAGTCATGGTTGCTTCTTTCCTTCGGCCTCCTTCATGTCTTGGACCTTTATGCACGTTGACCGCCTTTTGGAAGCATCATCGGGCCTCCCTTTAGGTCTAAACATCATCACCTGAGCCGATCCATCAGCTCATGATCTTAGAATGAATACATGTCATTCGCCTTCTGCATATTTCCTTCACAAGAATAGTTAATTAGTCAAACAGGGCCAATGAGTCACTCCTTTAGTTTCCTTTGATTGGTTGGGCATACGCCACGTGAGCTTCTCAGGTGGTCAAAGGTGGTCTAAACGACATCGCATGTCGGTGAGACACCATCGGTGTCTCCCCGATGCGATTCCACCCTTCAGCAGATATTGGCATGGCATGGGTTAATCGGTGAGACATTTCGGTGAGCTATAGAAGTCATATCGAGCTCGCAAAACCTATCGGCAAGACTGCATTCTTTTGGCAAGACCACATGGCAAAGTCCTTCTCCCGGCGAGAAGTCCAGGTCAGGGAGACCTCTTCATGTCGGGGGATATTACCCCGAGTTCACGCCCTGTCGCCGAGACTCCTATGTTTTGTTGAGACCTTTCATCGAAGCCCCCTCTATCTCGACGAGACCATCGCACTTAGGGAGACATCTCCCTAAGTCCATCCTTACTTCCCCAAGCCCAAGTCCCCCTTTCCTTTCGGCGTGACTTCCTTCTTCGCCAAGACCTTATGGTGAAGGCATTCTTCTCCCGGCGAGAAGTCCATTTCTTCGGTGGGGGCCCTTTAAAGCATTCTCCCGTCGCGGAGACATCATTGGGTCGGCAAGACATCTTACCGAACCCGTTCCATGCGTTCAGAGTCTCCCCGAGTTCTTTCATTTCGGCCAGACTTTAACTCCTTGGCATGACATCACATCGAATCCCCTGTACTCTCGGCAAGACACCATGCTTATCGGCCAAACCTCCTGCCGAAGGAAAAATTATCGCCAAACTGAACTTTGGTGGGGCCTTCTTCTTTCGGGTAGACCTATGGCGATATCTCTTCTGTGTCGCTGAGACTCTAGCACGTCGGCCAGACTTTATGCTGAAGGCATAACCTTTTGCCGATCTTTTCATTTCGGGGGGACCTCTCTGCAGTCACACCGATATGAATTCTTACGTTCATATGCATTTTGTAACATCCTCTTGTCGGGGAGACGTCCTGTAGATACCCTACGTCTCGCCGAAATCTTTATATGTTCACTTTTGGTCGTCGTGACAATCTCGTTCTCCTCGATGAAGCCACATGTCGGTGTGACTATTACTGGTCGGCGAGACTTCAAGACCTCATACTGATAGAACCCTTTTGTGCTTTGTCGGCGAGACCAAATGCATTCGCCAAGACATCTCTCCGCCACAAAGTTTCTCATTGAGATGCATATCTTTATCGGTGGTCGGCAAGACTTAAGGGACTCGGCAAGACCACACATCGAAGAAGACAACTCCTACCGAGAGCTCCCCGATTAACAACTATCAACATGACCCTTTACAAGTGGAGAGATACATGAAGACTCTTGGCAACCCGAAAGTCTTGGTGACTAGTGTATTCAAACAGATAACACACTGCCAATCGGCAAGACAGCAGGAGGGTCTTGCGAACTTTTTTCTCTGATAAGTTTTGTGCCAAAACTGATTGAGGCATGCTTTTCAACTAAGCTCCTTGTGAAATGTCATCAGATGCATGACCTAACCCTCGATGCAAATGTCCCATTTGGCGCTCTTGAACATTTGAAACATAATTAATCCTGCCCGATTGAGCCCGTAGGTGAAAATTGAGCAACATTTATGGCAACCTTTTGTTGAATGTTTTCCTGCTGAACATGGAAACTAGTAGCCTAGGCCTATCCATTGGGCATAGAGTCATTGGGAAAACTTAGGAACAGACTTGGAGCAACTTTGTACATAAATATAGCACATTGTAACTCGAGAAACATATCACTTAGATAATTTATTGAAAATAGGAAAAACTATTGAATGGAAACTACTTATTTGTGTTGGAAAAACACTTAGGGAATTGAAACAACAACTAAACCTACCCTATACTAACCAGTAAGAAACTGGTCAAACAAAACCATTCACAAGATGGTTGAAATAGTTGCCCTTTCTTCTCAAAGTATAATGATTGGCATGCTTAAGGACAACTGAGTAAAAGTGAAAAATAGAAAAAGGTTTAACAAGACAATGCACTGCCTCTTGAAAGAGGTGAATAAGTTCACTTACCTCACTAGACATACCATACATATCGTTAGCCAGAAGAGGATAGGTGAGTTGAACATACTCTTGTTTGGCTGCAAGTACATCCTTTATGCCACTTTTAGTTGTGGCTCCATGTGTGAATGCTTGATTAACCATTGGCGCTTTATCAAGCTCCATCTAGGCTAAGTACCTGATTAGACAGCCTCTGGTAAGGGAAAATCTTGAACTTTCCTTGCTGGTCTCTTGTCGATCTCTAAAGACTTCATCTTTTGCTTGAAAAGATGTTGATTGAAGGTAATATGCAGGTTGTTCATTGGCTACTATAGTTTGATCTTCTTGGCTAAGGGGCTGACCATTGTTGTTTATGGGAGGATCAATTGTTCTTTCTCTCAGCTCTGCAATGAAAAAGGAGTCCTGCTTCTTTGCATCATGTATAATAGTCTCTGAAAAGAAACCATTAATGTTTTCAATGGTCGAATCTTCTTGGCTAAGGAGTTGATATCCCTGTTGGATAACTGAAAACAAATCTTCAAACTGTTGTTCGTTATGCTCTTTGTCCATGACATAATATAACTCCTCAACAAAGTGGGGCAGCTCATCAAATGAGTTCATAGGCTGCAAGGCATTATCCTCTACAACTTCTTCAATAGTCTCACCAACTTGAATGGGTTGATCACATGCTTCCCTTTCATATGATACTAGTTCATCATCTATGTTGGAACAAAAAGATTCTATGATATCATCTAACTCATAATTTTGCATTAAATCTAGATGAATTTTATCATTTAGTTACTCCATACCAGGCATAGATGTTATCATGCATGTGAGATCTTCATCTTCATCGACAAATTGAGGAAGTTCATCGAACAAGTCAACAATATTCTCTAGTTGTTCCAAATCAATTGGTAAATCAGGAACCTGCATGCTCTCTTCCACTTGCTCAACATAACCAGGTAGTTGATCAAATAAAGAATTCAACTGTTCTTCTTTATGTGGCTCCTTTTCCAGTGAAACTTGGGCATCCTTTCCTTCTTCAATTGTCTGTTGTCCTACCTCCTGCCTCTCCTCCTATTTGAGCTTTTCTTGTTGTAGTTGATAACATGCTACAACTAAATGCATTGGATTTACTTTGCTAATTCTCTCCATGAGGAGTAAGTCATCTGGATCAATGGGCTACTCTTGAGGGATGATGGACTGACCTTGTTCAGGTACTACATTCCCTTGCATCGAATTGAATCCCTTAAAGCTTGGAATTTCAAACTGAGAAGACTTACTAGGGGAGTCAAGAGGATGACTTTGCCTAAAGTTGGAAAACTTGTACTTGGGAACCTGTTGTTCCAAAAAAATTAGCCTCATTTCTACTTCTTTTGCAGCCAGCTGCTGGACAAGGTTCTCTTCA
Source organism: Sequoia sempervirens (assembly GCA_007258455.2). NCBI lineage: Eukaryota > Viridiplantae > Streptophyta > Pinopsida > Cupressales > Cupressaceae > Sequoia > Sequoia sempervirens. The sequence continues at coordinate 50,312,631 of VDFB02000003.1, read as the reverse complement.
AATTGCCTCTTTTGAAACTCCTCCATTAGTTGGTGTTGATAATCTAAGTAAGCTTGAGTATTCTGCACCTGAGCAGAGAGCAGCTTCATTTGTTCTTCCTTAGTAGCTATTTCTTGTTCAAGGCCTTCCTCGAACTGGATTCTTTCTGCCACTCCTTCTTGATCATAAAAGTAGACTTGTTCAGCCACTTCCTTCTATTGCATAATAATACCTTTCTGCACCTTGATATCAACCAACATCCTAGATAGGAATACAAGCACCTTATTAATATCATTAATCATCATATTGTGAAGATCTTGACTTAGATCCCACAACATATGGTCAATTTGTTGGAGCAGGTCCAATATGTTCTGGTATGGGTGCTTTTGAGGCTGATTATATAAATAATCATACTGGTTAACCTCAGAAACCTCCTCTTGGGGTTGATTTTGATCAAATGTTGATTGAAACAAAGGCTGAACCAGAGTGGGAGGGTGGGAAACATGATGGAAATACTGGTAATCTGTTGATACCAGGTCATTTGACATAAAAATAGCAGGTTGTTTTGTATAGTATGGCTAATGGGAGGACATATACACATGACTCTCATGGAATGGAGGTGGCAAGTCACTATATTGCTGATAACTAAACATTGCAGGGATAAGACATGAGGAATAACAAGCCTAAAGATCAAACCTTATTAATTGCAGACACCTAGGCTGCTGGAACTAGTTGTTATGAGGTTGGAGTCGCCATGATATGATGATATTTTACCTCTGAAAGGCTTGAAATTTATTGGCTGCATATCAAAAACCAATAGTAGACATATAATTTCCAAACTGTCTGTTTGACAGTCCCACCTACGCGTGCCAAAACTGTTATCTCCCAGAAATGCACCCTATGCAGAGTTATGAAAACTGAGCTTTCTAGAGAAACATGGGATCATTTCAATGTTGTGGGTCACCTGAAGCTGAAATCAACCTCCGGAGAAGGTCGGCTTCCTTGTTGGGTCATCACCTAAAACTACTGATTATTTGAAGGGAAATGGAGAAGAAATGCATAAAATAAAACTAACGCTATGGTGATACACCGAACTGAAAAGAACAATGAGATACTCAAGTTACACTTGAATACCGATGATGGAGATGGGACCGCACAACAAGATTATGTGGATTATGCATACAAATAGTTTCGACATGCACACACTTTTAAGAAGGAAAAACAGACTTTCACAAATTAAAATCTCATGTGCAATTGAGTAAACACAGTTTATAACCTACATGATACCACTTTTGCAAAGAAAGGCATGCTAACATGAAACAAAGCTATAAGGAAAAGAAAGATTTCACTAAGTAGCTTGATGAATCACTTAAAAATGCACAATACTTCACAAGAACCAGAAGGCAAAAAATGAACCATCAATGGTAATCAAGGTAAATTTTATATAACATGTTCCAAAACGAGTTACAGAAGTTTGCTAATCTGAGAGAGGATTGTAGAAGTCATAGACTTTCGAAAAGCATCAGGAGAACTCTATTTTCAAGAAGGCAAAAAATGCCTTATATACAACAAGTGTGTCGGCCCCTTAGGGCTTACAAAAAATATCAAAATTTAGAAAAGATCTACCCCTAGATCTTTTATGAAGTTAATTCTGCATTCAATGTGTAACCTCGCTGTCATGTCGGTGTGAAAGATCTTTGTCCTTAGAAGAAGCCTTTTAGATCTTTTGGTAGCTGCAACATTAATTCTTCTGTCTTCGTGTCCATCTTTGAACTCCATCAGGGTCGCCTTAAATGTTCCAGAATATCGCTATTAATACTAATCTATCCCCGTCAATGGTCACTACAGCTGTCCCTATGAGTCATGGTTGCTTCTTTCCTTCAACCTCCTTCATGTCCTAGACCTTTCTGCATGTTGACCACCTTCTGGAAGCATCATCGGGCCTCCCTTTAGGTCTAAACATCATCACCCGAGCCGATCCATCAACTCATGATCTCAGAATGAATACATGTCGTTCGCCTTCTGTAGATTTCCTTCACAGGAATAGTCAATTAGTCAAATTGGTCCAATGAGTCACTCCTTTAGTTTCCTTTGATTGGTCGGGCATACGCCACGCAAGCTTCTCAGGCGGTCAAAGGTGGTCTAAATGACATCGCATGTCGGTGAGACACCATCGGTGTCTCCCCGATGCGATTCCATCCTTCAGCAGATATCAGCATGGCATGGGTCAATCGGTGAGACGTTTCGACGAGCTATAGAAGTCATATCGAGCTCGCAAAACCTATCGGCAAGACTGCATTCTTTCGGCAAGACCACATGGCGAAGTCCTTCTTCTCTCGACGAGAAGTCTAGGTTGGGGAAACCTCTTCATGTGGGGGGGATATTACCCTGAGTTCACGCCCTATCGTCGAGACTCCTACGTTTCGCTGAGACCTTTCATCGAAGCCCCCTCTGTCTCGGCGAGACCATCGCACTCGGGGAGACATCTCCCTAATTCCATCCTTACTTCCCTAAGCCTGAGTCCCCCTTTCCTTTCGGTGTGACTTCCTTCTTCGCCAAGACCTTATGGTGAAGGCATTCTTCTCCCGGCAAGAAGTCCATTTCTTTGATGGGGGCCCTTTATAGCATTCTCCCGTCGCTAAGACATCATCGGGTTGGCAAGAAATCTTACCGAACCCGTTCGATGCATTCAGAGTCTCCCTAAGTTCTTTCATTTTGGCCAGACTTTAACTCCTCGACATGACATCACATCGAATCCCCTGTACTCTTGGTGAGACACCATGCTTATCGACCAGACCTCCTACCGAAGGAAAAATTATCACCAAACTGAACTTTGGTGGGGCCTTCTTCTTTTGGGTAGACCTATGGCGATATCTCTTCTGTGTCGCCGAGACTCTAGCACGTCGGCCAGACTTTATGTGAAGGCATAACCTTTTTTCGATCTTTTCATTTCGGGGGGACTTCTCTGCAGTCACGTTGATATGAATTCTTACGTTCATATGCATCGCTGTAACATCCTCTTGTTGGGGAGACGTCCTATAGATACCCTACGTCTCGCTGAAATCTTTATATGTTCACTTTTGGTCGCCGTGACAATCTTGTTCTCTCCCCGATGAAGCCACATGTTGATGTGACTATTACTGGTCGTTGAGAATTCAAGACCTCATACTGACAGAACCTTTTGTGCTTTGTCGGTGAGGCCAAATGCATTCGCCAAGACATCTCTCCACTGCAAAGTTTCTCACCGAGATGCATATCTTTATAGGTGGTTGCATATCTTTATAGGTGGTCGGCAAGACTTAAGGGACTCGGCAAGACCACACACCAAAGAAGACAACTCTTGCCGAGAGCTCCCTGATTAACAATTGTCGGCATGACCCTTTACAAGCAGAGAGATACATGAAGACTCTTGGCGACTGGTGTATTCAAACAGATAACACACTGCCAGTCGGCAAGACAGCAGGAGGGTCTTGTCGACTTTCTTCTCTGATTAGTTTTGTGCCAAAACTAATTGAGGCACGCTTTTCAACTGAGCTCCTTGTGAAATCTCATCAGATGCATGACCTAAACCTCGATGAAAATGTCCCATTTGGCCCTCTTGAACATCTGAAACATAATTAATCCTACCCGATTGAGCCCGTAGGTGAAAATTGAGCAACAATTCCAAAGCCCAAGCCTTCATCCATTCCATCTATTTTGCGTCCCTATATCCCAAAACAAACTCCTTCATCTCTTCCATCCATCTTGGGTCCTTATATCCCTCCATCCACTATCCACACCCCTACTATCTCAAAATCCCTCCATCCTATCATAAATCAAGATCAACCAAGACACACATCCTTGAAGCCCTTTCAATATCCTACCTACATCAACCCATCCATAAGACCTCCATATCATTCCTTTCCATCCACCAATCCAATTTCTCTTGAAAGAATTTTGGAGGCCAAATCTAAAATGCATAAAGCTAAAAATCCACAAAAATCCAAGGATCACCATGTCCCATAAAAAAGGCATGTAAAAACAAAGAAAATTTTGATCCAAAAGGAAAAAGAAAAATAAAAAATTCCACAAAGGCCTATCGAGAAAAAATCAAAGATAAAAACCATGTGGATACCCAAACTACTCATAGAAGCAATGCATATCAAAGCACAATCCAAATTGGCATCCAAATTTACTGATCCAATATCTTCATCCACTCCTAAATCCTCTAATAATCCTTCATCTTTCAAATCATTTTTGGACCCTTTTGTCCCAAAATACACATCTTAAGTCCTCCATTATTTCCTCCATCCATTTTGGGCCCCTATGTCCTAAAATCCACATCCACTCCCCTATATCAGTCTACAAATTCAAAATCCACTTCTCCTCCACAACTCCATCACCCTTCAAGGTGTGTGCCAATGTTGATCTTGCCAATGTTTCATCCACTCATCCAGAAGTCTCCCAAAAATCCATCCATTATCTAACTATTGATGGTCAAGGAATAACACAACAATGTTGAAATAGAATATTGCTACTCTACTTCTCCTAAAAAAGACAAATAATATAAACTACCCATCTTCCAAGTTCTCTGTAGTTGGTTCTCAACTGTGATGTTGTTGTTCAGTGGCCTATGCAACTATAATATTCAAGGGGCTTGCTAGTAGAGAGTACAAACTGCATAATACAAACTAATCTAACATTTGGGGGGTGTAAATAAACAAAAAAAGATAGAACATGGCTTAGGACAACAAAGCATAAACGCAGATTTCTCTTAATCCAGACATATAAACTTCATAATGAGCATTTCCTTTAAATAACTAAAACCATAAAATGATACAATCCACAGAATAATCTATACCATTGCATTCATTCATAGTGCAAATTCAAGACGTACAACCATTCATCATCACTTTTTTTTAAAAACTTCATTTTTTAAACAACACATCACCGACTCATTACTAGAATTCATAGATCAATAAATATAAAGAGATCTCATTCACATATAACTCAATGAAATAGTCTCAAATTCATAATCTTCTATTGATTTTCATCAAATAAGAGACATTTATGCACAAAAAAACTCATTGGCATACAAATAACTATTGTTCATCAACATTACCATTAGACTAACAAACTTCTGAACATATCATAAACTTCCTTAAAACTTGTAAAAAATATTTGAGTATCTTTACATAAAACTGTAAAATCTTCTAAAAACTGTAAATATTATCCTAAATCTCTCTTAGGTAGCCAATCTTGACTTCAATTAGCCGACCTTTACAATATGAGAAAAGTCCCACTTATAGACAAAAATCCTAATGACCCAATGCCTTTAGGGCTACAAAAATCAGATCCACAAATCAAGGAGCAATTGGGGTTGCATGAGGCAACTGTCTATTATGATCTTTATTTAACTAGTGATAACTCTTTATTAAAAAATTGCATGCAAAGGGAGATTGTCGAACTGCTGGGATCTTTAGTTGAACTTGTGTCATGACCCTGAAAAGTAGGAGAGAGCTGCCCAGTTGGTCGTGCCATTTGATGCTCATCCAAAAAGAATATTCCATAGCCACTTCACTCCTCTATCTTTTGCTCATGTATATATTCATCATAACTAACCAATACCTATTTAAGCATATCTACATCTGGCCCATCTACCCAATTGTCTTCAAATTTTATCCTTCTCAACTCGCCAGAGGTGAACTTTTGCATATCCTCTAATTTAGTAAGCTCCTTCCGAGCAACCTTTAATACCTCCTTAATATCCATGAATCTATCTATTAGAAAATCATCACCATCATCCCCCTTCTGTATTGCCTCCTTGAATCTATTATTCCATTTATTCCTAAGCTCATCAAGAGGGAGGCCATCCTTTACAAGGATATCTTCATTCACAATCATTGCTATAATTGCCTCTAATTCCACAATTTGATATGCTAAATCCTTCCCAACCTGTTGCACTTCATTCCTATGTGAAAAAATGAATGAAGACCAAAATCTGATAATGCTAATAGTTTTCTCAATGAAATCCATATTACCTTCTTCAAGGATGGATTGTTCTAAAAGTGTCTGTTGAGGTAGCCTATTGATTTATTTTAATCTCCTCATATGTTCTTTGTATTCTACCTCTTGTTTCTAGAGGGTCTCGACATATGTAGTCATGTCATTGACTAATTCCCATGCACCTTTATGAGCCTTATGACTTTCAACAAGCAGTTCATCTACCTCTTGGTTCAACCGATCGGTCCATCTATCCAACATCCCTACTTTTCTTCTCATTTCTACGAGATCATCAACCTCTTTCTTACTTAGCAAAATTGGTGTTTTAGGGGCATCAGATTGTAAAGAAACGGGAGAAGACAAATCCTTCAAGAACCTATGCAATTGATCCACCTGAGCTTTGAGTTCATCCTTCCTTTGCTTATCTTTTATCATTCTTGATTTGTTAGAGGATGCTACAATGTCTATTATATCAATTTGTTGGTTCCTTTTAGGTCTCCCCAAGTTCACAATACCTAGTTGATAGTCACTTAACTACATTTCTTACTTATCTTTGTCAACAAGGGGAATGGCACATTCAACCACAATTTCTCTAGCATTTTTCAATTTGGTAGAATGAAGGACTCGAGCCTTTTTCTTGGGCTTCTCTTTCTCAATTTCCTTCATCATGTCATCCCAGTTTAGGGGTTGAGGCTAGACTATATGTTTCTTCTCCAAATTGAGCTTTAGCCACATTGGGGCAGTAGGAGGAGTAATCACTTATGGAGAGGAAGAAGTCGTAGAAGAGAAGGGTTGCAAAAGTGTTACCTTAGGTTGAGAACCAACCTCTTGTTGTTGCTCCTTTTCAACCATCTCCTTAGCTAGCCTATCAACTTCAACTTTCTCCTTTTCTTCTTCCAACCTCTTTTCTTCCAACATGTCATTTCTTTGTTTTTCTAATTCCTTGACCTTTTCCCACATTTTAGCCACTTCCTATTCATGTTTAGCTTGTTCCTCTGCCTCTCTTGTCTTTTGTAAGAGATCTTCTTCTTTCTTTCTTTGGGCCTCTTCTGTAGCTTTGGCTTTAGCCTCAAGATCTTCTTTTTCTCTCCCCTGTTGGGCCTTCTCCTCTTCCAAATCATGAATCTTCTGAAGTAGAGCCAACTTCTCCCTCTCTGCATTAGCTATCCATTCGGTTTCCTTTTGTTGTTGCAGAAGGTCCTCTTTTTCCTTGTGTTGTCTTGCTAGCTCCTCTGTTTTGGTTCTAGCTTCCAACTCTTGTTGTCTTGCAAGTGCATCAGCTTTGGCCTTGTCTCCAGCCTCCTCCTTTGTCTCCTCGAAGAGCTTCCACTGATCCTCTAGGGTTAGGACATGTTCCACCTCAACATCTTCAACATCTTCAACAGGTGCAGTTACAAGAGGCTCATTATCTGAGTGTGTAACCTCTGAATCAGTGTCCACATTATGTATCTCAATTTCCTTTTCCTTAAGAGTCTCAACTTGCTCATGGAGGCTGCTTGCAGGTACTTCTTCAGTAGATTTTTCTAGGGGGGAAGGTTGATATGAGGTCCCTTCTCCAGTTGTTTTAGCCTCCACATTTTGTGACTCATGAGTATCTTGAACATGTACTTTTGGATCAACATGATTTCCAGGGCTAGGAGGATAATATTCTAGTTGTTCTTTAGGGGATGTCCTCCTCTTGGTTCTCCTACAGCTTTGGGTGACCCCTGATTTTCTCTTCTTAGAAGATTGAGATTTTGGCTCCTTTATCCCCATCACAACCCATTGGATAATCCTATCTATCACTATCCTAGAAATTTGTTTGATATCAATAAACTCTTCTTCATCCCAATTTACTGGGTTCAAATTCTTTGTACCTACATTTTCAACTTCATAACTAGGATCCAAGACTACACCATCATCTGACAATGTTTTAGGAATGTCTTCCTTCACCCCATATCCAACCATTTGCGGGATGGTGAACCTTTCATAGTTCCTTTTCTGAACATCATATTCATCCTACAAATCTATCTAGAAATCCTCTAGCAAGCTATAGTGATTCTCAAAAATGGTGGGGGCTAAGCCATTCGTTTTATGCTCCAGGTCAAAGTGCTTTTGAGCTGTGTACAATCCTAATTTCAAGTAACTCAATTCCTCTTACACTGCCTTTGCAGCCAAATTATGAACATAACAATACTTTCCCAATTTCATAGGGAATTTGTGACATCTAGGCTTATGCTTATTGGAAAATTTAGTATTTACCGTCATGGTTTGATACACAAACTCCATGAGAACAACCCTATCATTGCAACATCTTGGGAGTCGATGAGGATTTCCATGAAAACCTACTAACCTAAAGTAAGAACTTGGAGTACTGGATATATCAATGTCCCCATTCAACAATGAAGGCCATAACTTCCCTACTCAACCTATATCCAACATCTCTTGTCAACCAGTTAATAATAGCATAAAGAAATGCATCATTACCCCTCCTATGATGTAGCTCTGATGCTTGTAGGGTCAATTGATCATAGTGTTCCCATGCCCTCTTTTGTCTGGGAGCTTCCCCTAATCTATTGCATTCAGTCCAAGGAATATGCCCATCCGTGTAGCTGAATATATGACATAGGAGGTCATGAAGAAAGTCTTTGTTTGCCTCACCTTGAGCATCTAATTATGCAAGTTATCTAACAAGATCATTCCCTAGTCAAACTGTTGTCTACCATCCAAAATTGTTTCAATGAATGGAAACATCCATTCCTTAAAATGTGTGGTGTCTTTCTTTCCAAACACCCTAGAAAGCATCATGAGTAAATCATCAATTTCCTTTATAAAGTTTTCCCTCTTGGGCTATTCAGGAACCTTGCTCAAAGACTTCTTCTCAGTTTTCATCCACTTCTTGTTCATATGGGACCTATTAGTTTCCTTGTCCCTATTGAATAGGTTCAATGTCTCCATTTCATTCAATTTCTTAGGGTTCTTAGGAGCAGGTGCATTGAACAAGAACCTCATCATTTGTGGAGATAAATCAATGATTACATTCCCCTGGATGTCCACACACTGCCTTGATGCAAGATTGTAAGCCCCTGCTGCTATTAGTATAAACTCTGGGCTTTGGACTGATAGAGGGAAGAGGGTGACATGTGCTAGTCCGAACTGGGCTATTCTTTTAGCCCTCCCAATCACTTCCTCTGAGAAAGTGTCTATGATTAGTTCATCACATTTGAATGGCCCTAGATTGGTATCTGTGATGTCGGCCCATTCTGAATTCATCTTGTTGGCTATAGGAGTGGCATCCTGGTGTTTATACCTCATAGTGCAAGGCAACTGCTAAACCTTTATCTTCTCTGGCTTCACTCCTTTTGAGCTTTCTGCAGCTTGCCCTTCCTTTTGTGAAACTTCCTCAAATACTCTTAACATCGTTTACTCCTACAAGACAACCCTAGATTAGATCGACAGAAGGCATGGGAATCATCATACAATGTTGCCTTTCATACTTCTCTATTCTTCCCTAGGTAGCCCTTCATACTTAGTAAAATTTAAAAACTGTCGGGAGTGGGGCCAGGAGAAGATTAGGAACTAGAGAGCTGAAATAAATAACTAAGGCGGGACCGGAACCGGGGTTGGAGCAAAAATTGGAACTTTCAAAAGTTCCAATATCTCGTATCGTCCGATGATTCGGTCTTGACAAGGCTGGCAGGATCAAGATCATTTCAGGAACCAAACTCTTATGTGAATGTTCATGGGACGAGTTCATTTCCTGCTCTGGTTCCATGATATACTACCAAGGCTAGGTGGATTCTCCCCACACACTCGCATCAATTTGGAACCAGGTCAAAAGAAGGTGTGAGAAGCTTGGATTTAAACTTGACTTAGCCCAGACAAACAGGATCGGGATCGACCGAGTTAGGGCATTCATGTAAAGGTACGACACACAAACCCTAGTTTGTGTGACCCATCAACTTAATAAAAACTAGGGCATCAAAACCCCATAATTAAATCCATAAGACCGACACAAGAATAGGATCAGAAGGGTCTAGAGAAAGATTTAAAACAATTTCAAGCATCTAGAACCCTTCAAAAGCAAAACCCTAATTGAAACTAGGGCACGGTGGAACAAAACTGCCACCAAGAACGGGGAAAATGACAATAGCCAAACAAAAACAAACAAGGATGAGCAAAAGACAAACGAAAAACAAGGAGGAAAAAACCCAAACAAAACACGAATGAAAGCAAGCAAAGATCCATGGGAAAAGCCCCACGAATACACGAAGAACAGACCAACAACAAAATGAAAAACAAAAAAGAGAAAATAGAAGAAACCCCACCTACCTCAAATGCAACCAAAAAGGGTTGAAAACCGTTAGGAATCCGCTCATGAACACTTGCCTATGACCAAATCGTGCTCCTCCTCAAGTTGTTTCGGCTCTGGCTCATTAAGATGTTTTTAGATGGTTGTAATGAACCAAATAGCCTTGATTGAGGTTTAAAAAACACTTTGCGCATGTGAGGAGCCTTCAATTAATGCGGTAGGTTAGGCACGGGACCAGAGTGAAGGCGAGTACACAACCACCGTGCATATCAAAGGTAAAGACCGGAGTGAAAGCAGAGTCAAGATAGAACCATGAACTTTACCAAAGTTCCACATTCTATTTTGGATCTGGCTCTGGTCCCGCAGTAGGGGAAAGGAAACAAAGGAGTGGGGGTGGGATCGAAACCAAATCTATACCTGGAACTTTTGCAAATTTCTCGGTTTGGATTCCACTTTGGTTTTGCTCCCGACAAAAAGGGAAAGAACACCAACACAAGGAAAATGAAAAAGGAACAAAGGGAATCAGGACTGGAGTGAAGCCTATCCCAAATAGGACACCAAACAAGAACAAAACACAAGACAAATAAACAAGAGCGGGATCGGAACCAAATCCGGACCTGGAACTTTTGCAAAATTTTGGGTCTAGTTTTTGTTCTAGTTCTGCTTTCGCCAAAAGGAAAAGAAACACAGGGGAAAGAAAACAAAAGGAAACCCAAGGGAGAAAACAAAACCAAAATCCCAAGACAAGAAAGACAACAAAGAAGCTAACAAGGCAAGAAACGGGGTCGAGATTGGAACCAAAACTAGACCTGGAACATTTGCAAAGTTCTAAGTCTCGTTCCAACCTGCGACCTAAGCCTGCAAAACAAAAGAAACAAGGACTTAGGAAGAAAAATAACAACTCCTAAGACCCAAACAAGAACGCCAAGGACAAACAAACACAAGGGGGACCCATTTTGACCAAAAACAAAATGGGGTGGTTATGCAAGGCATAACACTAACATCTACCAACCATCATTTCATCTCCCATCATTGATCCGATGGATATTTTCAGTGAAAATTGAAGTGTCTCATTTCTCTCCAGAATCTGCACCATCAGAAAGAGCTCAACGTCCTGATTCCAACGCAACTCGAACGAAGCGAAAAGGAGTTCGTTTGTGCAAGTTATGGCCAGTCAAACCTTGGGTCAAACTGGGATCAGAGGGTGTCTAGGAAGCGGGAAAAATGATGTCGTCAAAAGTTGTCGAAGTTGGCATCATCGCGAAGAGCTTGACAAGACAATTTCGACGACGCTCATTTCATCGAAATCCGACATCGGAGGCTCAAGATACAGCTGGTCAAAGCTTCAAGTTGACTTGTGGATTGAAGGTACAGTGATGACGTCATCATCCGTACAGCTGACGTTAGCACTTGGTACGAAATCTGAAGTGGACCAATCAAAATTTGACACGTGGCAGTCCGTACGGTCTGTACATGTCGACGCGACACGATGATGTGGCAGGTGACGTCAGCAAGGTAAGCGAATCATGCGTTGACACGTGTCATTCGTACATCCGAGGCAGCGGACACGTCAATACACAGTCGGTGCCAGTCAGCATCCACGTAATCATTAGTCATCCTCCACGTCATGGGAATGGGCGAATCAGGGTCCGCCACGTGGCACCTCCTTGGCATGCCACATGGCCCCACGGTTTCTCTCTCCTACCGGCGGTCGCTGATTTGGTTTGTTTGTTATAAATTTTTTTTTTTTGTTGAGCGGATTCGAACTCTCCACCGTCCAGCCGCGAGAATCCCGATTCACCGTTGCACCAACGCATTCGAGTCTAAGTGTAAGTAGCGACGGTTTGCTTTTGTTATGGAACGGCCGGGAAGTGGCTATAAAAAGCCAGCGGCCGGGGTTGAACCCCCGACCGCCGGTCCAATAAAATCTTTAGCCACCACTATGCCATCCGACGGTTTTGGCAAATTATTGGCATCGGTGAATTTTGTAAACTGTCTGAAAACCGATAGCCTTAAATTTTTAAACAATTCCCTCCTAATTTGAAATTTAAACAAACAAGAATCCTTTTAAAGGATTAAATCAAAACTTCCCAAAGAACAATAAGCCCGAAATGAATAATAAGAAGGGCTTGGAATAATTATAGGGGATTTTAATGAGGATTTTATGGTAGATTTGAATATTTTTATGTATTTTGGAGAGATAAGGTGAATATTGTAAAATCTTTTGGTTAAGGGCCAAATTGGGTTATTTTGTTGTATAAAAAGGGGGTGTGAGGTGAGAGTGGATGGAAGTTTTTTTTCAGGTGATGAATTCTTGAAGCTAAGGTGACACGAAAGAGAGGTCTTGTGGAGATTATTTTTGAGCCATTCTTGCACGTCAGAGCGTTGTTATGCTGCCGAAGTGCTTGAAGAATGGTTGTGGTGCATTTGTAATTGATTTTTGGAGTTAATCGGATCGGTCTCTCCATTGGAGCGGACCCGGAGACGTAGTCACGTTTGTGACGAACTCCGTAATCAAACGCTATTTGCACTTCTCTTCTTCTCTCTCGCCTTCTCTCAGTTTGTTAATTCCTTCATTTTGTTATTTCATTAAGTTAATTTTGATTTAATTAACTTGGAATAATCATTGTAAAAATTAAGCATTCAATTCTGCAATCTAGTCTAGATCCTATACAGATCAATCATCCTCCTTTAATCCAAGCCTTTACAAAATTCCATTTCATCTCCATTTCCATCATTCTACCAACATTTATGAGCATACCTTTAATGACCATGGTCAATTATAGCACATCTTCAAGCTTGAGTCCTCCCTTCATCTCCCTCTCATCCATCCACTATCTTCCACATCCTTATCCTCATCCTTGTCCATGGACTTTATAATCCAAAAAAATAAAATAAAAACAAAAAAGTAAATAGAAATCATTCATCCAATGGCAAAAACCACTTTTTGTGGAGCCTTGGTGAAGTATCGTAATGAAAACCTAACAAACATGCATCATGTGTAATCCTCCCATCCACTTGCATTCTACAATTGGGTGCAATATTAATTCATATCACATCCTATCCACATCTTCCACTATCATTCATCCCATATCCCTCATCCTATCCAATTCCATCCTCCTTTCCCATATTTGATCTTGATAATGAGCCTCTGTGTTATCCTTCCATCTATACCTTATTAATATCCTTTATTAGCCTCCATCACATATCCATCATCCCTTCCCATCTTTGATATTGATAAGGAGCCTCCATGCTATCCTTCCATCCATACCTTATCAATATCCTTTATTATCTTCCATCCCATATCCATCATAATATCTCCTTCCATCTCATCCAATTCCATCATCCCTTCCCATCTTTGATCTTGATAAAGAGTTTCCATGTTATCCTTCCATGCACACCTTATCAATATAATTTATTATCCTCCATCCCATATCCCTTATGGACTATCTCCTTCCCTCCATCCTATCCAAATCCACTCTCCTTCCCTCCTTTGATCTTGATAGAGAGGTAGGGGAAAATATACATGCATGCTTTGGACAATGAAAGCCTTACTCTTGTTTCCATTTATATCCCTTATGCACCATCCTTCTATATCCCTTATGCACTATCCTTCCATATCATGCATCTTTTCCCATCATCTTCCATCCTTAATTGCACTACCTCTAGTGTGGGGATTCTTTCTCTTTTGCAACATAGTCCTTGGAGCTCCATCCTCCTATCCATCTACTTAATCCTTTTATCTCCCAGCTAAGTTATCCATCCATCTTTTACCAAGCCTTGGTTCTCCCCTATCATTGGATCCCATCCATTCCTCTGGCATATCCTATCCTATCCTTTTATCATCTATCCTCCATCTTATCACACCTTATCCAATCCATTTATCCTCCCCCCATCTATCCAATTCAAAAAAATCCCAATCTAATGCATCCAAATGCAGTCAATCCTAGTCGATGAAATCCAATCTTTCAATCTAGCTTGTTATCCAAAAGCAACCGATTATTTTGATCTAAATCAGCTAAAATTATTATTGATCCATTAATCTAATTATGATCATAGGGATGTATCCTTCTCAATCCACATGTTGTTCTTATTGTTAACAACACAATGTTTAGGGTATGCATTATTCTTATCATTAACTTTCTATCCTCATCATCATCAATCAATCAATTGGTTTTCAACTTGACTAGGGGAATTATCCTAGTTTATTTTTGGTTTGTTGTATATGCTTTCTTTTTGTTCATGGTTTATCATTGTTTGCATTTATCATGGTCTTCATACTATACTTCCACAAGGGAATCATGGTCTACCATATCATGGTGATAAGGCATATGTTTGTAGTTGAACTTTTGATCGCATACTTGACACATTATCATCCTGATTCCTTATACCTTGGTGCATAACATCAAGTACAATATCAAATATAGGTTGCTTATACTATTGCAGCATGATGATTATCCATACTCCCTCTCCATCCATATCTTCATCATCCTTTTCTTCTCCCATCATCTTCCTATATCATTTCACCCTTTATCCTTTAGTCCTCCCATCCATTTAGAGAGCACACCTATGCTCTTTGAACCTACATGTCCTCTCGAGGGGGCATACCTATCTCCCATCCTTCTAGTGACTAGGGCATCATGCCATTAGTCCTTATCCCTTACCTACCCACTATGTTTTATTCTTCTTTGAAATGATGTTACTTCTCTTATTCGCAACATCCTCTTAAAGAGAGGTAAAATGTAGACATCTTGAATTGACTCTTCATTCCATAATTAATTAAATTAAAATTTAATTAATTATAGTTTTAGTTCATAATTAATTAAATTAAATATTTAACTAATTATTATCCTCATTCTTCTTAATTAATCAAATTATTTATTTCATTAATTCTCCTCCATCGTCGCATTTAATTAAAATTTTACATTTAATTAATACCCCATTCCTTAAAGGTTAATTAATTCATTTATTTTAATTCAACCTTAGTCTTTATTTCCCTAAGTCCTCTAATCCCAATTAAGTTAATTAATCCTTGATTAATTAATTTAATCCACCTCCTAATCCTCATTGACATTTCTTCTAATTTTTAATTCCTCCCACTTCTCTAAATTGTAGTCATGTGTCCTCCAAGCCCTCTTAAATGCTTGCATGCACATGTCACTTTCCCTCTCCAAGTCATCCTTTGACCTCCCTTTCTATTGGATGCTCACACATGTGTGAGACCCTCTTCCCCATGGAGCCACCCTACACTTTCCCTTTCTTCCCATTTGTCACACCTCCAAGCTTACACTTTGCCACTTTTGTTTCCACTTGCCATTTTTTTGTTCTTCCCAATGTGTGCTCACACTTGTGTGAAAACACCTTGCTCTCTTCCCCATGCCACATGTCACATTCACATGTATCCACCTTGTGACACTTGTCACAAGGCTAAGCTTCCATTCTCTCCTTCAATCCCAACCATCCATATCACAAGAGGATCTTGGCCTTCCATTCATCCTTCCAAAAAATTATAAATTGGAGTCTTTCCATTCCATTTGGATATCTCATGTTTTCTAAGATTATTCTATTGAATTCATCATCAAAATCTCTTCCATACTAGAGTTATGTTGCATGGGAGATCAATCACATAACTACAATATCAAGAGAAAATCAAGTGAAACGAGTGCTTCACTCTAGCTCTATTAATGAGGTGAGGAGGGTAAGAGATTAGGGTAATTATTGGTTATTTCTTTTATCTTTGTCTTTCTATTCTCTTACTATTTCCATCATATTTAGTTTATGTGCTAGTCCATATGCACATCTAGTGCACATCATCACGATCCACTATATCACGATGCATAAAGCTAAGTGCTACAAAAAAGGTTGTTCCTTGCACATGAAGTTACTATGACAATATTTATCCATAATCTATTTTTATCATTTTACCATCCTTTAACCATACCCCAAATCATGTGTCATTTAGTTGCATTGCATCCTTGTGAGACTTTATCATCCATCATTTACATCCATTCAATCTAACATCATATCATCCAATCATCTTAGCGACATCAATCAATACGCCCAATCCTAATCCAATATAAGATCTCTATCCATGACATATATATCATCCCAATACGATTTCTCTCAAGTCATCTTTTATCCTTTATGGCACATATTTTATTATCCTTTGTCTTATTAAGAGACCTCTTGGGCTCCATTTCACCTAACAACTCTCTTAAGGAGGCATTACTTGCATCATCATCCCTAAGCGACCATGAAAACTTTCCATGAAATCTTCACTTCATCCCATCCTAATTTTTATTCTTTTTTGACACAATGCTACTCAGTTGTGGCATTATATCAAAGAGGGGGAAAATGTAGACACCTTAATATTTCTCTAGTGTACCTAATCTTAATTGACTAAACACATCACGTAGGACAAGTCCCCTTCACCTAAAGTCTTCCACACTTAATTATATAATAATATTATTTAATTAGTTACCTTTTCAATATCACCTCACAATAAATAAATACATAATTATCCATTCTACCTATTTTGCACCTCACACATGGCTAAAATAATTAAATAATATTATTTAATTATGCCTATATTCCCTCAACACATTCTAAGAATAAAGGACACCTAAGAATACTTGTCCTTATGGTTCCATTATTCTCTCCACCAAACCCAATAATATAGCCCTACTAGATACACATGTCCCTTAACTCTCCCATGGTCACAACCACTTACTAAATTTAGTAAGTTCATCACAACCATTCAAAATTCAACAACCTCCATTTCCACCCTCCATTTTCTCCTTGATCCTAGGTAAATCCTCTCAAGAATCCCCCATCATTGATCTCACCATCGGATCTCATCCCTACAACGCCCCTTCCAAAATTCTATAAATGGAGGCACAATCTCACTCATTTTCATATCCATCACTTAAGCTAAGTACATGTCAAATCAAGTAGTCTTCAATCAAATTAGCATCCACATACCAATTGTCATTAGAAAAAATAATTCAAAAATAGATTCATGGGTAACATTTGAGTTGATTTTTGATGTTATTGTGTTGTTTATACTCTATTGTTGAGCTCTATCTAGAGGTTTTTCTTGGTTTGAATAGAAACTTGCTTGCTAGTTTATTTTTGTTTTGCATTTCAAATATTTGGCATTACACAGACATATAATGATGTAAAATCTCAACAATGTCACAAGACAAGAGAAGACACGAGAAAGGAGGATTACAACAAATACATCTCATCAAAAAGGCTAAATTCAAAACACAAAGTAAACAAACTATGTTTTTGGTCAACATGGTGAGATTGGTTGCCAATCGATCCATAACTTTGTGTTATCCCAAATCTATAAGGAAAATGCATAAAAAGACAAAGGAAGAAGCAACATGAACCACATAACACTCGTTCATAATTGTGTCAACATGCTCCATTAAAGCTATATTTGCACAATCCACACTCTAACCAAACACGTGAAAAAACACAAATAGAAAAGTAAAAAAATTAAAAATTAAAAAAACCATAAAGCCTCAATCAATTATGTTGGAAGACTCTTCCCTTGTAAGGTCATACTTATCCCAATAATGAAACTTAACATCCTCCATTTGAATCACTAAATCGTGTAGGAAATGCTCCTCATCATTGTATGAAGCAAAACTCTTTTTTTTTTTAAATATTGGATGAAGCTAAAAAATTACATCAGAGAACAACAAACACACAACAACATGACTGTCAGAAACAAAGGAACACGAATCCCATGTAGGTATGCAAATATCCAATCCCTTATGATTATAAACATGATTTTGTGCCACATATGTTGGAACACGTTTGTCATTGTGCCAAAAGATCGACCTATTAGCGCCCGTTACAAATGCCAAAGATAAACAGATCCACAGGAGGTGGTTAGTCCATGTCTCGAATTTGAAGGGAGATGTTGGCGATTAGTCCAACAATCCTGCCTCAACGTCACCCGAAGGGATTCAAACCCGCCGCCACGACTTTGATACCATTTGTTGGAACACGTTTGTTGTTGCACCAAAAGATCCAAGATAAACAGATCCACGAGAGGCGATTAGTCCATGTTCTGAATCCGAAGGGAGATGCTGACGATTAGTCCAACAACACATAATTCTTTAATTCTTGTGGTTTGATCTTCTCTGTTAAATTAAAACATATAAATTTAGTTCTTTCTTATCCTTCCAAGCTCTCACAATATTATTATTGTCTTCATTTTCTTAATTTTTTTAGTCAAAACCTCATTGGTTTGCTAGTGAAGTTGAATGGTTATGGATGAGCCCACTAGAGATCAAGTCTTGTAGAATGCAAGACCCATAATATCATAAGGGATGAGATTAAGATCATGCCTTTGGTGACTTTGTATGAATAGATACCCTTCAATCCTTGACTCTTAGCCAAAATAAATATCAACTTAGACTCGATCCCAATACCAATAAATTGTAAAAAAATCTAAATTTAAGATAAAAATCATTAACAATTTCAATAAAATAAAAAATAAAAAATTCAGAAATAAATTCTAATTATTAGAATGGTTATAGGGTCAAAGTCATAGGGCATAGCTCGAACTAATCGTTTGTCATTTAGTTAACCCATATCCGTGAAAATAAAACGGAGACTCCACTACATAACACTAAGGACCGTTGTTAGTAGAAAAGATTTAAATTGGAGATCCCACCACAAAACACTAAAAATCTTCCTATAAATATCCATAAAAGTTAGTAAACGCCATATTCGAGGTTCTTTAGATTAAATGTGAAAGGCTTCTCCACATTTTCTCACCGCATATGCCCTTCTGTGTGATTTGGAATTTGGGAAGAATGGAGGCCTCGAAGTTTTTATTTGTCGGTGTTGTATTTAGCCTCCTGTGCGCGGCTTTCTCAGCGGAGATACCGTTCATGGTGGTTCACAAGAAGGCCTCTTTGTCCAAAGTTTCCTCTCAATCCGAGCGAGTTACACTCACCATCGATCTCTACAATCGAGGGTCCACGTAAGATTAACCGTTCTATTTCTTTTCATTTGCGATGTATTTTAGAACAAATTACTATCATAGATGTAATACGATCAGTTTTTGGATACAGTCAATAGATCAGCCCTGTTTCGATCAAACTTGAACTTTTTCAAACTGTCTTGGGATCAACCCAATTAAAAGCCAGGCCGATAAATCTGCAGACTAATTACCCATTGGACATTTGAGAATCGAATGTCCGGTCACTCTATGGCGATATAACTGCTCTAGACCCTTGCAGATCTGATAAGTTTTTGTGGGTGTAGGCCTTTTATGAGCTTTTAGTGACCAACTCTGGAACAGAGTATGTATGATCTTGCCTGGGACATGGCTAGTCTGTATTTCCCTAATAATGTAACTTGAGCTTTTCTGCTCAAAATCCTACCTCAACTGACCTTTTGGAAGTCTTTTGTGAGGATTTCCACTTGTTTTAGCGCATATTCGTGGTTAATACTGCTAGATTCATATCGTATGCATCATAAGGGATTTTAATATTATCAGTTAAATGTTGGATACCATCAGGGATGGAAGCCATCTGATTCAATGGATTTTTCGTTTTTTAATTTGATCTTGGCTCAAATATCGGCATATTACATTGAGATTATTTAAATTCATCTGTATTTCCTAGAAGTTGGGAGGGTCTGTTGTCTGTAACCTGCATAGCTGGAGGGCAGCCTTTAGTATGCCATTTTCAAGAACACCTTCCTTTATAAATTAAGGTAGATGTTGCTACTTTATTATTTTTCCAACAATGGGGAATGTAATTGCAAACATAACGGTTTTATTAAATCATCCCTATATTATTTTGTAAGCTTTCTTTGGCTATTATTTCACCTTGGAATGAAAAGGTTTGAGCTTCTGCTGTGGAATTAATAGATGTTTTTTGGTCCTTAGTCTGTGTTTTTCCCATCTATCCCTCATGAGCTTTATAATTGTGACGTTGGTTTGGTAAGTTGCCACAAAGAGGACCATGACATTTTAGTAGTTGCATGTGATGGTACAATGAAGGCAATAGACATGAATGCTATTTTCCCTTGGTTAGTTGCTGGATGTGAATAATTCTTTAACTATAATAGCAGAGGAGCTTTTTTCTAACTAATTATTTATGGGTGTTGTTTTAAAAGCATTGATGTCATGTACACAGGCATACCTTTATTATTATTATATAATGAGCTATTATACCATATAAAAATTTTGTGATGTTTGTTTTTAATGTTAATTTAAGCTACTATTTAGGTTAGGATCATGAGCTGTTTCTGTTAAATCTAGCCATTATGCTTGTGAGTGCAAGCATGCTTGGTATGATATTGCTGGCCACTTTTACCATGACTTTGTATAGTAGGCGTATTACCATGGTTGGTTGGGCTACATACTTCTGTTATAAATATAGATTTTGCCCATCATTTCTATGCATCTATTTTTATCAATATTGACGCGACTATCATTTTGGAGAATTTCCCTCATCTTGCAAGTTAAAAAGCCTTGGATGTAGAGGTGCTACAATTTTTTTAGAAATTGTTGAAAGCTTTGTGTTTGGACAACATTTTGTGTAGTTGTACTTGTGCTTGCTAATTTACAAATATGCCATACATTGGTACCAAAATCTTATTGTAGAATGGACTATGAACTTGATGGTATGAAGCAAAAATGACTCAAGTGTCAAAGTTGCTGTCAAAGGCTAATTTGGTAGGAAAAAATAATTAGAAACTAATTGACATGGATTGCAATTGATTGGAATTCATTTATCCAACAAGGGTATAAGAAGGTTATTCATATTCTGTGAGTTAGTAAGAGGCTATCCACATTGCATTGCAATTGTTCCATTGTGCCAACACATCTTTTGTTTTGGAGGCTTGATCCATCTAAGTAAGACTCCAGCAAACTTCATCTTGAAAATGATTCCATTGATGAGCTTGAAATGAATATCCGACAGCCTTAACTTCCATCTTTAAGTTAAGTCCAAGCCAAGGGGATAGCTGCCAAGTAATTAGTCATTTTGATTCCAACTATCCTTTTTATTAGGCACCATGTCCACTTGCTGAATTTGAACCACTACTAGTTCTTGACAATCTGATTGTATCTCATCTTTCTCCATAACCTTTGTAATTCGATTGGCTCTTATTTCACTTATTTCACCTTTCATTATATCTTCTCTCACACTAGGGTAAATCACCAAGGCTTTGATTTCATTGTCTAATATGAGGTGCATGGATTTTTTGAGAGCCTTCACCAAAGCATATAATTTTATTTTATTTTTGGTACATAAGGCTATTTTTTATTAGATTAAAAAAGGAAAGTATACAATTGTCTGCTAGGCAGGATTTTTCAGACACTTCGAACCAGACCCAAAAACTACCAATTGCATTCGACCAGCATAGAAAAGGAGAACATAGCAAAATAACATTTTACAATGCCATTGACCCGACCCAAAAAACCCCAGACAAAAACGACCACCACCAATCCATAGCATTTATCAAACAAAAATTGAAACCAACCATACCACAGGCTACAAAAAACCATTAAGTTTTGCAAATGATTCAAAATCCTTAACCCATTCGACACCGCCAACCACCTTTAACCCTAGCATTTTCTTTAGGTAGTCCACAACCACAACGATGATCATCCGATGACACATGAGAGCCGCCCCGTTCAGGTCCAGAAGAAATGGATAAAACTTTACATCTTCATCCGTCTTTATCAAAAGCTCCAGTTCTGATGGCCATGGAATCCCAATACTTATGATTGCCGACTTCAAAACCACCTCCATGCCTCCTATGAGGTCCTTCTTGAACAACCATACCAGCAACTCCTTCGCCTCCTCCTTAGGGACTTGGCTGTCAAGCAAGGAGGCCAAGAAGCGCGAAGAAATGTGCGCATTGTCCCTCCCATACTCCTTCTGCTCAAGGTGCCCCTTGCCCATAACCATTTTAGCCACTGCAACTGTGAGCGGATCAATATTAAGCAAAATTCGCTTCAATGTTTGATCCGTTATCTCACGGAAAGCAGCTTGCCGCAATGAAGCAAGCAAAGAAATTGGGGTATCCTTACCAAACCACACTAGACCCTCCACCAATACTGCAATGACAAACTTCGAACACCCGGCCATTGGAAACCACAAATAATTCCAGAGGCCAAGCAAAGAATGCTGACCAACTCACCACCATACACAGAGCAACAAAACCAAAAAACTCTATTATGCTGTACAACTGTCACCACCTCGCATTAATAATGCCTGCGGCCTCCAAGCAATTCCGTCACCACATGCACTAGGCATCATTTCATGGCTTGGCAAGCTATCCTTCTGCCAGCAATTCCATCCTGCATCTCCGACTTCTAGTACGGAGCAATCCTTAGAAAACGTGCTTTAACTATCCCCATTAATACATGTGCCTTGCCAAAAACACGAACACCAACCCCTCACTCCATCTTCCACCTCAACACCAAACGCCCTTACGTGGATGCCACCCAACGCAGAACGACAAATGCCCTCCGCTAGCTTGGAGGCCGCCCTCCCATCCACCCATTCACCAAAGCATATACTTGTTTCTTCACAAAGTTATATTTTTTTTCATAATCCTCAAAGGGGAGACTCACAAAAGATGTAGGATGTTCTTCATTTTCATCCTTTAGTCTTCATACAAGAGAAAGCTTTTATTGAAGTTAGGTTTGATTAGGATAGGGGCATTTGCAAAAGATTACTTGATAAGCTCAAGTGCTTTCTTCCCTTCTTGTGTCCATTTGAATTGAGCATTTTTTTGAGCATTAGGTGATAGGTTTAAAGCTATGTACCGGATTTGCCTACAGATTGATCGGATTTGTGTATGGTTCAAATCGGATCATGATTCGGTTTGATCCGCCTATAGATACGGTGAAGATGTGGAAGAGTGGGGTTAGGTTCATCTAGAATGAATTTGGCAGGATCTAGGGGAACCCAAGTGAACTTGGGGTGATCCATCCATTTTTTTGCCTTTTTATCCTTTTTTAATTTTTTTTTCCACCTTTGACATTGCACTTTAAAAAAATTATGAAAATGGTGTGTGCCATGAAGGTCTATGTAGTTTTGAAGGTCTTCGTTTGGGCTTGGTGGTATGGGTTTTACCCCTCAACCTCGCTTTGGCCCCCATACCCCGCGAGGGGAGCTGCCTCTTGACCCCATTGGGGGCATTGCCCCAGATCCCCATGAAGCTATGTGATATGGAGCCAAAGCAAACTGACTTTTTTGGATGCTTCCACTTTCCAACATGTTACACTTGAGTTTGAAAAAGTGAGCATTCTTTTAGTGTGAGTGGCAGTGGCACTACTTGTGGTTTGTGGTTCTTCAAATGTCCCTACATCATCTAATGTCACTGATGATGCTAGTGTAGGTGATTTAGAAAATCTTTCTGACTTTGAAAATTGATTGTTGAACTCGATATTATTATTTCAATAGTGAACTTGAAGTTTGAACAATCAATATTTTATAATACTTATCATTTATATTTTAGATGACATTAGAGTTTATGGTGGTTTTGTTGATTATATCATGCTATATGTTATTCTAAACTTAATTCCCGTTTTTAGTCTGCAAATATACATATTTATGATTTTTACATTTTTTTGTACAGACAAATCCAAAACAAACCCAACCCCAAATTGTTTTTTGTTGGATCCAATAACCCTAACAAAATCCTACCAGAATCAGTAACCTAGGTTTAAAGGGCAGTACATTTTGAAATGAACTTTCTAAATAAGTCTTATTCTCCAAAGAAAGATTGAGTCCTTTATTGACTAGGGAGGGCCAATTGCACGATTGTTTCAAATCTCAAGATCAATGGCCAAGCCATCTTTAGAAACTGTGTCCCAGCACTTTACCTTCAGCAATAGTAAAGATTGACTGCTTGGGATCCAAGGAAATGTTCATCTCCCTGAATATCTCAATTTTTTTTTTCAAGATGCAACATATGTTCCAACCCCTCTTTTGGAAACATTGTGATGCCATCCAAGTAAGAAGGGATGACTTTGTGAATTCCTTGAAGGCTATATACATATTCCTTTGGAAGGTGGTTCCAACATTTGATATTCTGAATGGCATTCTTTGGTATACAAATTTGCTCCACTTAGTGGAAAAGTAATTTTACATTGGTCTTCATCTTTGACCGAATTGTTACTAGAGCTAGAGTATCCATCTAGAAGAGAAAGCATTTTGTTCCTCTTGGTGGAAAAAATAATTTTACATTGGTCTTCATCTTTGACCAAATCGTTGCCGGAGCTAGACTATCCATCTAATAGAGAAATCATTTTTGATTCCCACACAATTCGAAAAACACAGTGATGCCATCCAAGTAAAAGAGGATGATTTTGTTTGTGAATCCCTTGAAGGCTATGTACACGTCCCTTTGAAAGATAGCTCTAATGTTTGATATTCTGAATGGTATTCTTTGATATACAAATTTGCTCCACTTGGTGGAAAAAATAGTTTTACATTGGTGTTCATCTTTGGCCACATATTTTATTAGAGTCGAGTATCCATCTAGTAGAGAAAACATTTTTTAGTCCCACACAGTTTGAAAAACTCGATCCATCAATTTGAACAGATAGTGAACTTCTAAAGATATTGGATTAAATATAAAGTTGGATTAAGATATTTGAAGTCTACACATAAGCGGATGTAGCCATTTTTCTTCCTTATTGGTACCAGATTTATAATTTATGGAATGCTTGATTGGAAATATGGTCTCAGACTTTATGAGTTTGGATATTTCTTCTTGCATTAAGGGCTCAATTTTGGATATTTCTTTTGTCATTTGAATCAACTTTGTTGTTTGTATGTCCATTTTGGCGCCATGGGAGGATAAACAAACTTAACAAATGGAATAAAACACGAAGTTGGAACAGTTGGCTCTTCATGTAACCTTCATTTTCATTTTCAAAATGTGATTTGTAAGTGAAATGAGATAGGGTTTATGAGTTGCAAGGTTTCATAGTAATTGTGAAGGAGTTTATACATGCTATAATGGTTTCAATTAGCCTTGAAAGAATTGTAACATCTGCGTAATGTATTGTGATAGTGAGCCAAGGAGAAAAATGTTCACTTTTGTTCGAGTTTTCACCCTTTAAAGTTTCTCCAGGTTATCTTCTTGTTATATTCATGTTTGTGTGTGTTCCTTGCAAGTTTTATTCTTTGTTTTTCATGTTTCCTTTATATTGCATCATGTGGAACATTCGATTCTATAGATTGCATCCATAAAAGGTGTATGACAATGTATAGAAAGTTGTTAGTGGAGTTGACATGGCTATATCTGTTGCTGGTGAACGCTAGGAGACTATCTTCAGTGTTTTATGGATCAAGTGGTATCAATGCTGTGTTAAGATCATAAATTTAAGCTGTGAATAGGCGATGCTATCCACAAGGTCAAGTGGAAGTTGAAATTTGATCCCTTATGAACCTGAAATTGGCATAGGAGAGTGGATTAGAGCAACTAGGTTGATGGCAAGAGAGGGAAAAGATGGGGGAATGTGTTTCAAAAGACTTGAAGATGATGTTGCAGGAATATCTAGCTCAAAAAGATGATAGACTTAAGAGAATCATTTAGGCCTTGACTAAGAAGCTAGGTATGAAAAGGTTCATGAAGAAGAGAAGGAACTGGAGGACAAATCAAAGCAAGGCGAAACATCTCCTAGAGGCTTCTTCAAATCTGAGTCAAAAATAGACTTACAACTGTTTGATGGCAAAAACAACACTGAGAAACTTGATTAATGGATTTTTCAGATGGAGCTCTACTCCAGCCTTCACAAACTAACTCCTCATCAACAAATATCCTTTGAAAGACTCGATTTGTATGCCTTAACCTTGGAATTTCAAAAAGTTCTGTCAATTTTTAAATTAGAGGACTTTAAAGGTCTGCCGAAAAAACAATTATATCCAATTTGTCATGAGGAAGAAAGGGTTATGTAGTTGTACTATTTCCATCAAAGGAAAGGGGCATAATGTTTAGAAGTACGCTAGTGAGATCTAGAAAAGAGCAATGCAATTGGGGAAGGATGTCATGGACAAGGAGTTCTTGATGAAATACATAGGCGTGTTGTTTGGACTCACTCAAGAGACCTGTTTTAATGTCAAAACCCTAGGACATAGATGAAGTGTGTGCTCAAGCACACTATCTCGAGTAAGTCATGAAGAAAATCTCTTCTTTCAAGCAAAAGCAAAAGGATAAGGAACACCGACAAGGTGGAAGCAAGAACAAGGATAAAAATAAGAGCAAAAACAAGAAAAATGGCAATACATTGGTCTGACAAAAGGACAAGATAAAGGGAAAGGCAAGCTTCATTGTTCACATTGTGTTGAGATGGTCATTTGGATGAAAGATGTTGGAAATTACAACGTGCATTGGCACCCTCATGGAGGAAGAAAAAGAATGACCAAAATGCTACCTTTGTGAGCAAGGGGAAGGAGATAAATTGTGACTCTAATGTGGATGAGAAGTTGTGACATGCCTTGATTTGTGGAAGGAGAAAGTTCCTTGGAGGAAGAACTCACCAAGTTTTTCCACATCAGAATCAAAATTGAGGATAAGAAGCTTGATGCATTTTTTGACACATGCTTGCAGCCCGCTTTGATTTCTTAAAACCTCATTGGAGAGCCTGGATTCCAGATCATGGATCGTCCACAACCATACTCTCTTGGTTGGTTGAAACAAGGAGTTGACATTTCAATCAAGAAGTAATGTAAGTTGTCTTTTGTTTAAGTGCTGTTTTTAAGGATGAAATTCTTGTTGATATAAGTCCTCTTGATGTATGCGGAATCATATTTGGAAGTCCATACTTGTATGTGAGTGATGCCATATACTTTAGAAGGAGAAATCAGTATAGAATCATGTTGAATGGCAAAGCATTCACATTGAACTCCTATGTGGGAAAGTCAAAGATTTCCATGGTCAATGCATCTCAAGCAAAATGGTTAATCAACGGAAGCATTGACTTTGGGATTCGAATTTTCCCATACATTCAAGGGACTTCGAAATAAGAAATAGGGAAGATTCATTCTTCTACTATGCTAACAAAGAGAAGCTTCCTCTTAGAAAGAATTTTAGTAATAAACGAAGACAATGATAACCATAGTAGTGGGAGTTGAATGTCCAAAATAACAGAGGCTACAAACAAAAAGCTACAAGCACAACAATAAAAGATTCTAACTAACTAGTAGGGGTTGCTCAAACTGTGATGAAGAATTGGCAACCTTGTTAACCTTCATAAAATGGTCAAATATAAGATCTGATCAGTGCTAATAACTGAATGGCCTGGACTACTGGACTAAGTAGGCCTGGCTGGGTGATCATGTGGCGTCCAAAGAACATTTCCCTAAAACTCGCATACATCAATGGTCAGTGATCCCCATTAGTAGAGTGGAAGCTGGTAATATATGTATGTGTGAATCTCATGGACTTTGTATGAGGGGTGATCCCTAGTCCAAATAATAATGGTTTCACCACATCTAGAATGAAAAAAGGAGGATGGAGGAATCCTGGTAGCTGCTGGCTTCTCAAAAAGTTAGGGAAAAGTTATTACATTCTGCAGTGAAAGTAGCTAAGTATATTGCATAACACCATAATTGGATAGTGTTTTGAGTATTTGAAAATTTTTAACATCCTTATGAAAATATTAAGTGGCATAAACTAGGAATGTTGCCCTTGAGCTCTGACGATTTATGGTAGCTCCAAGGCAAATCAAAGAGCAATATTTGTCTCCAACTTCTCCTATTAGAAGAAATTGTATGGGCAACAAATGACATTTGTGTCTAAAATGTTGTTAGCTATACAGCTGGAGAGAGATTCAAATTTGTTTAAACTTTATCACACAAAATTTGAAAGGTTGCAAAGCTTATGACACTTTGCCATGGTCATCAAGGGGCAGATTGCACTGGAGTGAGATCCATTGTTTAAGTGGGTATCTGAGTCTTCTAAAATTTCCTTCAATTATTGGGAAGTGTGTTTACTGGTTTGGAGTCAGATTATAGAACTTTATTCCTCATTATAAGTATGACGAGATTTTTGTAGGAGAGCTTTTTTCTGGATAAAGAAAAAAGGAGTATAATTAATAAACTCACTCCCAGGTGACTCGGACCAGGAGAATTTAAATAACCTTTGAAAAACATTAAAAATAAAATGTTCAGATAACTGCGGAAGTCAACTGTATTCATAGATAATCATCCCATAGATTGGCAGTAAAGATATAGCAACTTTGGCCTTGTTCCCTGCAGTAACAAAAATCTTCCCTACACAGTTGCAGAGGTTGGACTTGAACTTTGCACCATTCAGATTGAAAATGAACTCTTAAACACTCCCAGGTGACTCAGACCAGGAGAACTTCAATAACTTTTGAAAACAAAGAAAATTAAATGTCCAGGTAACTGCAGAAGTCAACCCTATTCATAGATAATTGCCCCATAGATTGGCAGTAAAGATATAGCAACTTTGGCTTTGTTCACTGCAACAACAAAAATCTTCCCTACACAATTGTAGAGGTTGGACTTGAACTTTGCACAATTCAGATTGAAAATAAAGTCTTAAGCAGTCCCAGGTGACTCGGACCAGGAGAACTTAAATAACTTTTGAAAACAATGAGAATAAAATGTCCAGATAACTGCAGAACACAACCCTATTCATAGATAATTGCCCCATAGATTGGCAGTAAAGATGTAGCAACTTTGGCTTTGTTCCTTGCAACAACAAAAATCTTCCCTACACAGTTGCAGAGGTTGGACTTCAACTTTGCACTATTCAGATTGAAAAATTATTCTACTTCTTTGTGTTGTTCTTGTTCTGTCAAATTTTAGCATCCCTTAGAACAAATTGTTCTTTAGGACCTATCAAAGTATAGGCAAATTAATTTGTTGCTAGCTGAGCTACCCACATTATTCTCCTTCTTTGTGTTGTCCTTGTTATGTCAACTTTCCCTATCCCTGTATCCTGCCACTCTTCACTAGTGATTGATATTAAGTTCCCTGAAAACAAGTAACAAATCGTAAATATATGAAAGAGATAATTAACTACAAAATTGAAAGAAAAATTACATTTCACATTCTTTATGTTGAACTTGGTCTATAAGATCTAGTAAGGTTGTGTATATTTGTCTAACAGTCGTTTTCTATGAGTGTTTAAATTTTGAAATAAAATCTCCAAGGTCTGTTTGAATGTTGTGGCTATGATTTCATTAACCTCGGCTGCAAATATATGTGGTTGTCCAATATTATTATATAGTGGAGATAAGGAGATGTGTTTTATTCTCATTTCGATTGATTTACTGTGTGAAAGCTGTGGAGACTTTTTTAACTATCTTTAACAGATAATTTGCAAAGGCAAACCTGTTGTCTGCCATACATGCGTTCCCAAATAACAATTATAAGATTTGTTAACAAGAAATACCTAGACACATAGCTTTTCTAGAAAAAAAATCCAGGTACCAACTTCTTGCTTTCAGGGATATTTTCTAAACCAAAACTGTGGATGACAAAGTATTTAATTGAACTGAAATCTCTGAAGAACTTTGCTTTTAATTTGAATTTTCTAATTTTTGTGACAATCTATTTGATATTTTTTCTCCTCTTACTGAATGGATCCATAATTCCAGTGCATGCAATTCCTTTCTTTTGCTTCTATTTTCAGTTATGTTTTGATGATATCTCTTTCCTCTGTGGTTTCTCTTAGGCAAGTTTGAGAGAGAATGAAATATGTTTAGAGGATATGAGTATCTGTAACTCATTCAATTTGCAACACTTGGATCTGCCCCTGGATAAAATGAATCAGGTCATAGAAGACAACCATAGAACTTGTTAATTATTTAATTTGCAACAATTGGATACCCTTGGATAAAATGGAATAGAAAAAAATGCATGTATCCAGACATAGAAAACAACCATAGAATTTGTGAATTATTAGGTTTATATGACATAAACAAATCAATCTGTTCTGCTTGAACAGAGACTCACATTTCACTATAGTGTGTTTCATTGTAGTTTTGAATATAGAACAGAGCACACTTTTGTTAGCAATAGTTAATAAGTTCTGCCATTTTGTAGCAAATGTTTTTCTTAAAGATGACTTGATCTCCATGTTTCTCTTATTTCATTTGTTAGCAAAGTAATAGGTCTTGATATTTTTGGAAACGAGTCACTAATCAGCAGAATTGTTATTTAATTTCAGTACAGCTTATGACATCAGTCTCAATGATGATAGCTGGCCTAGTGACATGTTCAGTCTTGTAAGCGGGAACACTTCAGCTTCATGGGATAAGCTTGATGTGTAAGTGTATTATTTGCTGATGGTCATAAAATTTAAATATAATACACTGAAAATGATTTATGCAAAACATAACCCTAATTAATGGAGGGTTGGTTGCAGTGGTGCTTCTGTTTCTCACTCATTCGTTCTGGAATCAAAAGTCAAAGGGCTTTTCTATGGTAGACCTGCAGTTGTGAAATATCGTGTTGCAGCTAAGTCTGCTCTGCAGGTTTGTTGATCAGGATCATGGGTACTATTTTTTTCATTTATACTTTGTGTTGTGGCGTAATTATTTGCTGTCATGTTTTTGCTTTTGACAATATTTATGAACAATTTCCCATAATTTGCAGGAAGCTTATTCAACTCCTATTGAACCTCTTGACATCCTTGCAGAAAGACCACCAGAAAAGAAGTATGAATGGGTAAGTGGCTTCAATGAAGTTTTTAGTTTTTGGAAAATCAATTGGGGGCTTTTCCTATTGCTTTTTGCTTTACAAGTCTTTTTGGGAAGCTGAATTTTATTTGTAGATTTCATAGTTCAGTAAAGAATATTTTGAGAACATTTTTTTACCTATTTTTTTTTGTCTTTTGTCTGGCGGCTCTTTCAACTCATTTCAGGCAAAGGTAAGCTTGTTTTAACAATATTTCAATTATATTTAATTTGTGGCTCTTGGTTTGCACATACAGATTGAGTTAATTTTTTATTTGATCAAATCGTGTTCCTGCAGAAATTAGCAGCCAAGTATGGACCAGTTACATCTGTACTCTCAATTGTGGGGCTGTTTGTATACATAGTTGTATCCCCATCAAAGTCAAATTCTTCAAAGTCTAGCAAGAAAAGGCGGTAGAATACTTTCAAATATGTATTGTTTTTGACAAGGGTAAACAGTATTTGGAGGATTTTGTCATGTTGGCTTAACAACACGGCTTTATAATACTGATGCCATCTTCGATTCACCTGCTCCAAACAAAGTTTTGTCAGATTTGCATGCTTAATACATTTTGACTCCTAGTTACATCCAAGTGTTCAAAGTTGTGTGTACACTGTGTACTTAACACAAATGCACGATCAATTAATTTCCTTGGAAGCAATAAATATTTGCATCCATGTTTGCTGCAGGTAAAGGTTGGCACCTGATTAAAGAAACCAAGGCTTTTATTAAAAATGTTTTACTTGCATTTGATGGACAATGGCTGTTTTATAACAAACTCTCAATAATTAGCATGCAGAACATAAATTCAGTCTATTTTGATTTCGGCAACATTTTCCACTAATGAAAACATTTCATCATGCAGATTCTTTGTAAGATTTTAAAGGCTACGAAATTTCTCAGCTGGTATCTTATTTCAAACGTAGTTTTTTGGTGTTTTTTTTATCATGAAAGCAGAACTAGAGAGTTAAAATATGGTCCATTGTTATCACTCATGAGGAATAAACTGCAAATTAAGTAAAATTTTGTTAACATATGCAAGTGAAGGTTCCTTTTAAAATGTAAGCATAGGACTAGCAGGGTTCTAGATGGAATTTTGGAAACTGTAAACTAGGATATTTGCATGTTAAACGCATTGCTTCAGTATTGTAAGTTTACATTCTGAAATTTGCTCTTATAAACTTTATACCCATGCAAGTACAACCATAACTCCCACAAGTATGTTGATATCTAAGTGAATATGCCTGCTCCTGGGACTGGTATTGGTTTTGGAATATTGGATTGTACGTCGCACATTATGATTTTGCATAACCTATTTGTTATTGTATTGAAATCTAAATGAGCTTACTTGCTTGCAGGATATGTTTACCAGTGTAGGAATCATGCATCTTATTCTATAATACTATTGTTTGCTAGTTATATTGGAATGTGCGTTATGATTCTATAGATTCCTATGGTTGTGACTTGAATTTGAGAGTGATTGTTGTGTTTATGCAAATAAACAATCAAATATTGTTACGACATTGTGAGTAATGGGGGTTTCTCACCACGGTATTATAATTTATATCCTAGATGAATTTACCGCTGCTTAAGGAACTATTTTTTCGTCTTTTTATAAATTTTTATTGAGAGGATGATCTGTAAATGGGGAGGATATTCCTCACGGACCGTGTATTGAATCATTTATGAATTTTCCTCTGCCTATGGAGCTCATTCTTTTTTCAATAATTTTTTATTGAGAACATGATCTGTTAACAGGTTGGGTATAATTTTTTCATGTTTGTTCGCCAACAATGGATATAAATCTTAGTTAATTGGGAACATACACGATTGACACTTGTTAAGCATATAAAGGGATAAAATGATAAGAAGGCCTCCTATACTTCGGAGAAACCCACTTCGGGTGAAAACTCCAGCTAGAAGATGACCAACCACTTAATTAATTTCGCAAAAATAAAAAATATAAGAGGTGTTGGCCGTGTAGGCTCGTAAACAAAGTACATTAATAGACTGAGTTCAAACAACCCCAAAAATAATTCTTACATATTTTCTTTGCCTCTGCCTTTGTGATGGTGCCAAAATTCAGATAACTGCCAACAAAATCTCCTAACACAGTTTTCAACTATGCATAAAATGCATTTAAGATGAACCATTCGACCCTTTGCAATGTATATACATAGTTTTACAAGCCATAGAAATCCTCTAGAAGTTGAGAAGACAGAAAAATGAAGAGAAACTGAAAACTGAAACATCGTTCGATGCCATAAATACGCATGATGAAATCTCCTCTTTCAATGGAATGAAGTTTTAGAAAATGCTTTGGTGAATTAGTTAATATCTCGACAAATTTGAAACTACCTTGGTGAATTTAAAAATTGGAAATTTTGAAAAATTCCTCTTCTAAGAGCCCTCCATCTTTTGAAAGTCATAATTTTTGCATTTTTTAAAATTATACATGCATTATTTAGGTTTTGTTTGATTAAAAGCTTAATTTGGATTTACGATACAAGTCCTCTCTTTATCGTTAGGTATACAGTAGATCATGCCTCCTCAATATAAAGCTTTTGGTCCCCAAAAGCTTGGAGACTTAATATATGAGGGTGGAAGAACCCCTCAATTGATGATGCAAGTGCTACCTTAGCTTGGAGACTTAAATATGAAGGTGGAAGAACCCCTCAATGGATTACACAAGTGCTACCTCAACTTGGAGACTTAATATATGAAGGTGGAAGAACCCCTCAATTGATGACACAAGTGCTACATTAGCTTGGAGACAAATATGAAGGTGGAAGAACCCCTCAATTGATGACACAAGTGCTACCTTAGCTTGGAGACAAATATGAAGGTGGAAGAACCCCTCAATTGATGACACAAGTGCTACCTTAGCTTGGAGACTTAATATATGAAGGTGGAAAAACCCCTCAATTGATGACAGAAGTGCTACCTTGCCTTGCACAATAAAACAAGCTTAAGCCACAACTTGATACATATTTGGCTCCAACTATTTGTGTGACATGCAAGTGTGTTGTTTGAATAAGGGGAAATTTGTTTATTGGTTTTCTCCAAGGGAAGAACTATTGTGTTGTCACTTCTTTTCCACGATGATTTAGGACCTTAGAAGATTGTCTCTTGCCATGAAAAGTATACAACATAAAAGATGTCACTCAATTGTTCCTTCTCCTATAGAAAATTGCCTTTTAATGATACAAATAGAGGGTTGTCTAAGACAACTACACATGTATGCACATGAGCAATTATCACAATTTCATTAATATATTTAGAACTAAAAGCAAACCTCAATTTATATTACTTATCAATAAAGATTTGTGCACCCACTTTCCAATCCAAACAATTTGGCTTGGGGTTTTGAAAAAGTTTCAAACCAAGTTTATGTACCAAATTTTGTGCAATTAAATTAGTTTGTGTATGAATCAAATAAAGCATCAATTTGAACACCATTGATGCACATCTTAATGTTAAACAATGCTTTTCTATTCATCAAACCAACCCTTTTAATGGTTAAAAAAAGCTTAGAATCAATCTTAGAAATACATCTAATCTCTTTTATCACCTTATTTTAAAGTGAGACATTAACATTCTGTTTATAGTTCTTATGTTGGTTCTTTTTTGGATGTAGCTTTTAACAAGATAACTCTTCACGATCTTCCTCACCTTTTAAACCTTTTTATTGGCATTAACTTCATTAGACTTGGAAGAGAAAGAACGATCATCCATCTTAAGATAGTGTGCATATGAGATGCTTCATCTTTGTCAACTAGTTTAGAAAGTGATATAGGCCTATAAAAATGATTATGAAGACCTCCTATAAACTTCTTTAGTACTTATTCTAGCACATCTTTATCCGTACATGTAGCCCTTCTACATAATTCATTAGTGTATTCTTGTACTCTTTTATGATCTTTTTTCTTAAGAAATTGCCATCACATACTCTTTTCTTCCTTATGTCATATTAGATAGAATTACTTACTAATTTATTATTTTAAATTCTCCCAAGGACTTACAAAATTCTTTTCACCAAACTTTCAAAGTAGGGTTTTCCAACCTTAGTCTAGCAAATGTGATCTTTTAATCTAAAGTGAGCATATGCATACTAAAATATACCTTAAGTTGTGTGATCCAGTTGTCAAGCTTCTCCACATCAACATCACCTTCCAATACTTGTATCTTAATCTTGACATTTACCTTTAATAGAGGCTTGCTTGGAAGACTCCTACCATCTTATGAAGTCTCCTCCATTTGATTTGTGCTTGTTACTATCCAATCTTTCCATGGAGATCTCTATTTCTTTCATTGTCTCCATTGATTGAGATAAGCTTGATATGGCATTCTCCACCCTACAAAATCTTGCTTCAACATCTACGTATTCTCTTTCACCTTCCATGATTCTCAATTCCTTTTTTAACTTGTAGGATTCAATGTCTTTGTAAAGACAATTTTTTCTTTCCAATTGACTTAGTTGTGGGTATGAACTTGCAAAACACTCACAAGATACCTCTCGAAGGAATGAACTTTCTTTGATGCCCATTGATTTGTAAACTAGGAGGGTAGCCATCATGCTTGTTTGTTAACAATGGATATAAATCTTAGTTAATTGAGAGAATACATGATTAAAACTTGTTAAACATATAAAAAGCAAGGAAGTGAAGCATAAAGAGAATAAAACACCATGTAGGATGACTTATTGACCCTAAAGAAATCCATTTTAGGTGAAAAATCTAGCTAAAAGGCGAGCAAATACTTAAGTACTTCACAATGATAAATACAAGATGTGTAAGACACAAGATTGTAAATAGATCATATACACTACTATTCTTCTTAGCTCAAAAAACATCTAAAAACACTCTTATATCTCTTCCCTACCTTTGCCCTTATGACATTGTCAAAACTTAGAGAACTATCATCAAAATCTCTTACTACAACACTTTCTTATGCATAACACACATCCTAGATGATCCATTCAACCTGTACAATGTATGTTTATAATTTTACAAGCTAGAAAAATCCATTAGAAGTTGAAAAGATTAAGAAAAATGAAGAGAAATTAAAAATTAAAATGCCAAAAAAATGCATGATGAAATCACATCTTTCAACAAGGTGATGATTTTAAAATACCCCAATGAATTCAAAACATTTGTTTCTATAGGGGGAAATGTTGATGTTTAGGAAATCTATCCCTTTATGTTTTCATCTTAAACCTTGTTTACAATTGGCATAGGTTTTACTAAGTGTTTCATAAGAACATTGTTTTCAATTGACATGACTTTGTTGAGTGTCTTATAATACCGCCTTATAATTATTATTGATATGGTTTAATCACATGTTAACATTTTCTTGATTATAAGCAAAGGGAATTTATCTAATGCCATATTATGTTTTTTTGTAGGATGTTTTATCTTTTAGGAGTTCCAATAATACTTGGATTGCCATGATGGCTATTCTCTCTAAGTGGCCATTTCTTTTATCGTTTTTAACCAATGTCTTGATTGGTCATGAGGTAAACTAATATCCACACCATAATGTAGATGAATGAGATAGATACTATATGGCTTTGCACATTGATTACTCGTAAGGAAAAATATAGATTTTTTGTTGAACGGGAGGTGAGTGACAAGCCATGGGAGTTGGGAGATCCATATGAATTATATTGAATGGATACACAAATGAGCAATGCTAATTTTAGATTATGTGTAATAAAATATATACTAAACAACCTAATGGTGCATGGGATGCCATATTTAAAAATTTAGGTAGTAAGGTTGGGTTTCATTATTGTCAACCTTGTGAACGCAAAAGGACAAATATTAAGAGAAACAAATAATGAAAAAATGATTGTGCAAATTATCAAATCAAGATAATAAACACGATGAAACAAAAACAAAATATCGATATAAGATAATATATATCACCAACAAATAACTACTAATTTAGTCGGTTGGTCATTGCTTGACTTTGAGGATCTTGTTAGCCTTCTTGGTGGGAAGATTATTAATATGAGCTTATCAGAAAACAAAGGCGAGGCTCTACTTGAATCTCATAACATTTTAGAGGCATGATCTTTTGATATGTTGCAAAACAACCTTCATGAAAGCCAAGGTTCTTATTATGGATGACCTAAAAAAAATTTACTATGGTTCATGGTCCAATTAGAGGGGGGTATGTTGAGTCATTAACAAGATTTTTTATGCTTTTCACAATCTTACATTTCGACCATAGATATATGGAGTTCAAAGATAAAGTAGAATCAATAACCCCTCTAAATTCAATTTTCATAATATTTAAATCTTTAAGAACCCTTATATATAAACATTATAAATTCTCTAAAATGACTTTATAAAAATGCTTAATAAAACTTTATAACAATACTTATGCTCAATTCTTGTATAATGTAAATCCTGTACAAAAATATAAAACAATAGTAATGGTCTAATTAGAGGGAATATCTAAATATATCATGGAATTCTTCTACTATTTTCTATTGTCTAACACCTTGGATTGTAGACATGTTAAGTTTCAAGGGATTAAGTACACTTTTTATAATAATTAAATTCACTAAAATATTTTTATACTAGAAAATTATAAACTTTTTATAATGAAAAAATGTAAGTTCTAAAAAGGATTGAAACAATGGCAAATGCGACTAAGACAACACCCCAAACCCTAATGCAATGAAGGAAAAATATTCATCTTGTAGAGGTGAAGGAAACTCTGAAGATACAAACGATGGTGATCCAATTTCTGATGACAACATTTGGGTGCATGAACTGGTTGTGGAAAATGAAAAATATGTTGCTGCTAAATTGCAGTTGGCGAAGGCACAAATCCTTGCAATGAGAATGAATTCTTGTTCATACAATGGCATATTTGATGTGGTTTTTGTTGAGGAAGATGATTTTGATGTTATTTTTTTTGAGGAGGAAGTTTGGGGACATAATGGGTATATATCCTTTCCATACTTCTTGAGGCACGTCTAAAGGTGCAGGGGTGTGAGGTCGATGGGAAGACCAAAATGGTGTTCTATTTTTAGGTCTACAAAAAGGCTTTCTTGTTGTTCCTATTCTTGAATTTCATGTTCCTTCATATCCTATTATTGTTCCTATTTTGAAGAAACTTTATGATTTGGAGGCTTGTGTGTGTTGGAGTAATTATGACATCACTTGATAATTAATTATTAGGTCCCTTATTACTTCAATTACTTAAGCTAAACTTAAGAGTGTTTCTTATTATTAGATTGGACTATTCATAGGTTAAGTTGTCTCATTGCATAAAATGATGACACATGTCTTAGCCTAATCAAACCCTCATTTAGGGTTTGATTTTTCCTTTTATAAGGATTCTTATTCATTGTAATCATTCATTCAAATTAATTAATTGCACAAATCAATTGCTTTTACGGATCATCTCTTCTCAAGGTTGCATGAGGATATCAATGTCTTTTTCTCTTCAGAAGTGATAGGCATTTTGATTGAAGGTAATTTTTGGGAGTTGTGGGGTTCACTATCAACTCCAACTTGGTATTAGATCTCCAAATATGTGATTTCCTATCCAAATTCTAAGAGATGAAATTTTGACCAATATCTTTTGTTTGGTGTATTTTTGAGAAAAATACTTTTTGAATTTTGTTCACAATAAAAAAACCATCTAGGTATCTATTATATTTTTTTTGATAGCGAGTAAATTTTGCAAAAAGTGTTGTCAAAATAACACATCGTGGACATTTTACTTATAGGTGAATTTTATATTTTTTACCAAATCATATGTTTTGCTTTTTTTTGAATTAAAAATGCTTTATGGGTTTAGTTGGCAGCATCAAAATATTTTGTGGGTATTCACTAATTTTTGCATGCAATAAGTAAATTTTTAAGAAATCAAATTAGAAGGGTCATGTTTGCTTATTATTGGCTGACTAAATTTATGTTTTTCAAAAATTCATAACTTGGGCATACGGTGTTGAAATTGGGAAAAAGAGATATCGTCAGAAAGCTAGTTCAAAGCACTTTCTAGTGGTGTAGGTCTCATCATTAGATTTTGATTTTGGTTCATATTATGCTTAATCAGTTAGATCTTCATTTTTTGCTTTCAAGCTCACAAATTTTCACTTGTATCTCTTGTACTGTCGAAAATTGTCACCCTTGACGATTTCACACTAGGTTTTTCTCACCCTAAATTATTGGGCCTAATTGGATCCCTAATTTCCTAATTATGCATTATTAGCCCATTTGTACCACTTTCTGAGAAATTGCAAGCATTGAACAAATACATCTAATTGATATTTTTCCCCTGACACTTAATGTCCTAGAAAATAGGGTCCCCCTATTTTATCGGGGACCAATTTTGGATAGGTCGGTGTTAAAATTTTAAAATTCAAAATTCAAGTTGCAAATGTTGGATATTGGGATTTAATTTTTGGGAAATTAGAGAAATGCCTATAAATACCTAGTTATTGCATCATTTGAAAATCATCTAGAAAACTATTGGTGAACTTATGATCAAGAGCACTATCAAGAAAGTCAAGAGCAACATTTTAGATCTTTATTGCAACAATTCAAGATCCTAAAATTTTGTCAAATCCTATGTGTGTTCATGTTATCATTGTTTTGTGAAGGCTAACACTTTTGTAGGTCTCCAAAGCATTCAAGCAAATCAAGCAAGATCTAAGACCTTGAAGTGATATGCATGACTTTAGTCCTTCAAGGAAGCCATTGAAGGGTGGTAAGTTGCAACACTTTGTGATTTCATCATTCCTTCCTATCCATTATCATTTTATCATTATTTCCCTTGTGAAAGTGGAAACACTAACACGAGGTTTGACTAAGGCAAGCCCCTAAATGGTACACCATCTCTTCTCTTTGTGAATGTGCAGATTTAGGTTTGAAGAGGATTGAAAGAAGCTTGAAGACAAAATTTTCATTGTTTCCATTAAAGCCCTACACCTTGTTAACTCACAAAACAACATAATTATTTGATGGTGTTCCAACAACTTTACAACTGGGAATTAGAAGTTGAAATCTATCATCAAAGGACCTCAACACAAAGATGGAAAGATATACAAAGAACCATAAACCCTAGGGTGAATTTATCCCTCTACAATGATGAGAACCAACTTTTCAAGATAGGTACATAGTCCTCTACACTTCTTAAATTTGCTTGCAAGTTAATGTTTCAATTTGTTAATTATCGAATTATTGCATTTTGCAGATTAAGTTATATAGTCTAATTAGGTTAATCATAGAAAATCAATTCCAATCCATTCCAAGACCCTAAAAGATGTAGATCCAGGTCTAATTGACTCACCTTCATGGTTGAAAGTTAATCTAAACACCTTGTGATCTCCATCTTAATGAAACATAAGAAAAACAACAAGAAGCTTGAATCCTAGGTTTACACATTAGATATTTTTCTTTGTTTCATCTTCAATTTTTATGATTCCAGTGTGTTGGGAAGGTATTTTAGAGCTATTCAGATCCATATATGAACTTTTTCCAGAATATTCCCCAAGTAGATTTTATTCATATTTTTGTGATTTCACATTTCTATTAATAACTTGGACATCTTGGTACCCTGAAAGGATTTGTTTATGCAAGATGACTTCATTTGATCTAATTTAAATGTACTGAGATTGTTAGTCTTTGATTTTTTCATTTGAGGAAGTATAATGGGTTTTTCTATTCATCCTTTTGTAGTCATCTTAACAAAGGATAACTATGAGCCTTGGCGAAACAACATCTTGACACATCTCAGGTGGATTGATATTTTTCCTTATCTTTATGAACTCATAGCTACACCAAACACACCAAGGAGTTATTCAACATGGGGTATTATTAGTGATTGTATTGTAGGAGGGATTTGTTCTAGTGTTGATCATGACACTATGTGTGTTGTATCAAGGACATTGATAGTCTCTACACACTTTGGGATATCCATGGAGACCCTCATATCTCTCAATAACCAGAGGATCATATTGTAGATTGTCTCATTCCTCTTGCAGATGTATATTCCATACCCTTTGATGATGATACTTTAGAGGAGCTTGAGTATATCACAGGTCTTGCATGTTCTAATGGTTCAAAGACTTGTCTTCATGTTCCCACTCTTTAGATCAAGACTATATCATCATATTATGTTGTTCTTGATTAGCTTGGTATCACTACATCCTTGGCCCCTATTGATTCAGTTTAGCAAGATATCCATCATCTTTTAGACATAGCTACTTAAGATTTG
>VDFB02000003.1:50206625-50271332 GCA_007258455.2 Sequoia sempervirens | reverse complement strand
TCCATATCATCATAAGCCCTTATGGTGATACTTTTTATTTTTTCTATTATGTCATTAGAATATCCTAGTTGTTTTAATAATTTTAGGTTACAAATGCTTAAGCCTACACCATTATCTATTAGTACTCTCTTGACCTTGTGTTTATGGACACAAACTTCTAGTAGAGAGCTTGATTATGGAAAGATCTTTGTGGAAGGTCTTTCTCAAAAAAGACCAAGTGATGGGTGGAGGTGATGCTACCAACCATGGCTTGAAACTGATCAACAATAAGGTTGTTAGGGACTGAAGTTTTAACAAGAGCTTTCTCCAAGATTTCTTTATGTGTGGGTGACAACTTTGAAAGCTCAAGGATGGAGATTAATGTTGGAGTTTTCTTTAGTTGTTCCACAATGTTGTAGTCATTTGATGGCTTAATTGTGGCTTTTACTTGGAGTGGGGATCCTTGGATTGTGACTCTTCCTCTTCATGTAGTTACATTATACTCAGGATCTTTACCTAGTATGGTTATAACATTGATAGTATGATCGGCTTGAGAGATGGTTCCTACGAATTTGTCATTGGTGAAGTTGGCTTTATGGTAATCTTGCTCTTTACCATTGTCATTTCCTTTAGAATGATCAAGAATTGGAGATCCTTGTAGATTTTTAAGTCTTTATTTCCAAGATGATGTTCTATGTCGACCTCTCCATTTTTTATTAAGCCTTGCACAAGGTTTTTGCTCCTCATGCAATTGTTGGTGGTATGACCCTTGATCTTGTGAAATTCACATTGGTCATTGTCTTTATACAAAGGGGGTTTGAAGTTTGGCTCATTATAGCTTGTTTTGTCATTAAGCTTGATAAGGTTTGTTTGGACCAGTTTACACATAATTACCTCAAGGGGTTCTCCCAATGGAGTAAATTTTCTTCTAGGTTGGTCATATTGCCTTGTCAACCTCCTTTGATTATCATATCCTTGATTTGGTTGTTGGTTATTTGGTTGGTTGTTTTGAGGATAATTGAGTCAGTTGCTTGGCACGTTGTTTGGAGTATAGATTTTTTGTGTTGTTTGAACATTATTTTGTGGGCCATTGTGATGTTGTATATTTCATACAACTTTACCATCAACCACTCCATCGTTGGTTACATTTTTGTTCTTTACCCATATTTTTGGTTTATGATTTGAACTAGAAGCTTGGTCCTTGGGGTTGTAGAGTTTAATTACTCCCCTTGCTATGAGATCTCTTTCAATGAGAAAACCCTTTTTAATAGTCTCCTCAAAGTTACTAGGGCACAACATGGTGAGTTGGTAGTTAATTTTTGCATGTATGATAGAGACAAAGATGTCTACGAGTTGTTTCTCGAGAATGGTCCATTTACATTTGTTGGCTTTGTGTCTCCATCTCTATAGATACGAAGCAAATGATTCCCCTTGGATTTACTTAATTTTGTACAAATTAGGGATTGTTGTATCTTTCTCTATGGTGTATGAGAAATGATTGACAAATGTCTGACAACTCATCAAATGTTTTGATACAAGGCGGTAGATGAGAGAACCACTCGATAGCGGCCCCACTGAGACTTCATGGGAAAAGCCTCATTAAATATGTATAATTGTGTTGTAGATCCATGCAAGCTACTAAGAATTCTTGTACATGCTCTATTGGATCCCCTCTTCCCCTATATTTGTCAAATTTTGGTATTTCAAAGCTCTTGGGGAAAGGTATCATAGATAAGTTTTGATCAAAGGGATATGGACATATATATTGTAGAGCATAGCTCTTCTTTGGCTTTCCAATTTGGATGTTTGATATTCTTTGGTTGAGGGTTTTTATTTGCATGCTTATGTTGTTAGTTGGTGTGCTTGATTGAGGATTTTGTGCATTGTAGCCTTATTTTCCTATGGAATTTGTTTGGTCATAAATGGGATGTTGTGTAGGTCTAGGACCTTGATTACCATATTGTGTGTAAGGAAGATTGAGTCCTTGTTGTGTGTTGTAGGTATGTTGAGTTTATGGTACACCCTGATATTGATTTTGAGGTACTCCTTGGTATTGATTGTGTGGAACTCCTTGATTTTGGTTTTGAGGGATATCGTGGTATTGAGTTTGAGGTACACCTTGTTGTTGTGGAATAGAAGTTTGAGTTTGGGTTTGTGGAATACCATGATGTTGTGTTTTGGGTATACCTTGGTGTTGTAGATTATGAGGAGTACCTTGTTAGTGCATTTGGGGTACACCTTGGTGTTGTGCATTTTGAGGAGTACCTTGGTAGTGCATTTGGGGTACACCTTGATGTTGATCTCAAGGAATACCTTGATGATGTGTTTGGGGTATACCTTGATGTTGTGGATTATGAGTACCTTGGTAGTGCGTTTGGGGTACACCTCGATGTTGTGGATTTTGAAGAATACCTTGATGATGCATTTGGGGTATACATTGATGTTGTTGATTTTGAGGAGTACCTTGGTAGTGCATTTGGAGTACACCTTGGTGTTGTGCATTTTGAGGAGTACCTTGGTAGTGTATTTCGGGTACACCTTGATGTTGATCTTGAGGAATACTTGATGATGCATTTGGGGTATATCTTGATGTTGTTGATTTTGAGTACCTTGGTA
This sequence comes from Sequoia sempervirens, assembly GCA_007258455.2. NCBI lineage: Eukaryota > Viridiplantae > Streptophyta > Pinopsida > Cupressales > Cupressaceae > Sequoia > Sequoia sempervirens. Next base: position 50,268,737 of record VDFB02000003.1, on the reverse strand, counting down.
GTGTGTTTGGGGTACACCTTGATTTTGTGGATGAAATGGTGAAAAATAGGCGAGTTCACCAAAATTAGATTGATGAACTCAATTAGGTGACCTATTCTTCATCAATTCATTAGGAAATGAGATCCACACAATGAAATGACTATCAACCTTGAGGAGAGTCAAGTCAAAGTGTGAATCTATTGATTTCCTTTTTTTGCAACGGTCCTGATTAAACAACACTTTGGGGAAAAAGATTAAAAATAGCTAACTAAATCCAAAATGCAATCTAAAACTCAATATTGATGGAACCAGAAATCAAATTGCAAATCGGAGAGAGGTAAGATGATGTGTACTAGTCACCAAAAGTGCTATGCTAAAGCTGACTTGGGACTCATTCACCTAGGGGCGAATGGGTCCTGGTTTAGGGTTTGTCTGCAACTTTCGGGAGCCTCTGCAACAAATCTGAATCTCTCAATTTTCCCAGGTTTCAAGTTCAGAGAGCCAGAAATAAATTATGTAATTGAGTTTCCGTGAGATGACAACTTTTGTAACTTTGACAACTTCTTCAATTTTTCTCCTCAATAGATCTTCAAGATTTCTTCCACTTAAATTTGTAAACACAAATCAAGAGGAAAAAATGTTTTGTTTTGGTGAATTGGGGGTTTCCTTGGTCAAACCTCGTTTTGGTAATTAAACCTTGAAATGAAACAAAATAACATGAAAGGAATGATGAATGAACAAGTCTATGTCACAACTCACCAAAACCTCGAATGAACCTTGGAATGTAGGTCTACAACTAACATGAAATGGCTTCAATGGATGTGGATCTTGATCTTCAAACTTGATTTGAAACAATGCCTTGAATGCCTGAATGGATCATGAACTCTACATCAACATATTAGCTCCAATAACATGCATGATGCAAAAAGACTTTGACATGACAATTAGATCTTGATTGCTGCAATAATTTTTCACTAAACCTACCATTGAATGCCTTGAAATGCTCTTGAAATCCCACTTTAGCTCTTGCAATTGAACACTTGAAAACTTAGATGAAACATAGTGAAATGACCTTATATTTATAGGTATGTAACATTAATTTCTTGAAATTCAAATATCACAAGCCAAAAACATAATTTAAATTTAGGTCCTAGGTCTAAGTGAGGATCCATTCACCCACATGGGTCTTAGGTCACTCACCTAGGATACACATTGCTTAATGAGAAGTGTTATGTTTAGGCATTAATGAATGTTGGGTTTCCTCTTCAGAAAATGTAATTAATTAGGCTTGGATTTGAATTAAAGGGACCAAGTAAGGTAAATTAACCTCAATTAATTATGGGTCCCTAAATAAGTGTGAAAGTGTAAAGAGGTACACTCTACAACACTAAAAATAAGGCACAATTGAGTCGATTTTAATTAATAGGGCCCTAAACTTAATGTGAATATGTAAAATACATATTACAACACTAAATACCCTGCTGATCTTGAGGAATACACCTTGATGTTGATCTTGAGGAATACCTTGTTGATGCGTTTGGGGTATACCTTGATGTTGATTTTGAGGAGTACCTTGGTAGTGCGTTTGGGGTACACCTTGATGTCGATCTTGAGGAATACCTTGATGATGTGTTTGTGGTATACCTTGATGTTGATTTTGAGGAGTACCTTGGTAGTGCATTTGGGGTACACCTTGATGTTGGGGATTTTTTTGTGATTGCCCTTGTTGATATTGTGTGTTATACGAAGGGTCCTAATATGATGTTTGTTACAACATGTATTGTCCTTGTGATGGGATGTTATCCTGTTGGTCCATTGCATTTTGCAGTGGTCCTATTGGAAGGCTTCCCATGTTCTACATAGTGTTGTGTGGTGGCATGTTTTGAGTTGAATTTCCTTGATATTGTTGAGCTACCACCACTTGCTCAATTTGTGATGGTTGCTTATACAACCGGTTATCCATAGGTTGTGGTTTAGATTGATTGTTGTTTTGTGAGAACAAAGGTATCTTGGGATACACCGTTGGTTTTGGTATATGTCTAACCACCATTTGGTCTCCTATTGGAATGAGTTTAGGATCCTTAAGAATGTCCACATTAAAGTCTATGGGTAGTTTGGCACCACTTTGTGCTAGTGTAAGGAAATATAAGTTTGTGTTCTTCCCAAGCATTTTGTCCATAAGTTTCTACATCTTGGGATCTTGGGAGTACTCTAAGAGTTTTTCATTGATAAGTTCCTCCTCACTATCATATTCTTCTATGATGACATTTTGAGAATTAGGAGGTTGGTTTTGTCTAGAAATCATGTTTTGATGTTCAAGAAATGTTTCCCCATCACTAGGTGGTTGATTTTGTTTAACTTTAAACGTGGGTTGCCCTTGAGGAGTTGAAAGCTCATTTGGATCATAACCCCATGATCGAGGTTCCTCAATAGTGGTGTTTGTCTTGGGTGCACTAGAACTACTTTTTTTGGCTTCCATTCTCTTTTTGTGTTGTGATCTCGTTGTAGTCATAAACAAGCTCAAGACCATGGTAAGTTTTGTGATGACTAGTTTATGAAAATTGGATGGTGTTTTGTTTTTGATATTTTTTTGTTAAAATGATGTATGAAGATGATGTGAAAACCTTTTGGTCAAAGGTTGTTGATGTTTTTCTATGGATTGTATGTTTGATGCTCAAGACCCTAAGATAAGAGTATGAGTGATTTTTTTGGATGTTTTGATATGATGCTAATCTTAGGACACAAGTTGTACAAGACTTGGACTAATATTTTGCTTTGGTTTTAGAGGATATGTTGATGCTCTACTTGAACTAGCTATGAGGTTGCAAGAAAATGTTGATGTTAATATCCTAGAAAGTGATAGCAAAAGGATAATCCAAGTTTCTTGTGTTTGATATGTGTCTTAAAACTAGGTTGATGTTTTGATTTTCTAATGGATATGAAAAGATGTTGATATGATCTGTTACACATATGATTGTGTTTCAAAGGATGATGGATTTAACCAGTTTTGTACCAATTATGATATGCACCAAAATGCAGGACAATAGTGGTCGCTATTTAGGATAGTAGTGACATTTTTTTGGATAATAGTGGTTCCTTTTATAGAATGATTATAGCAATTTGAGAAAAAGCAATCCTTGTTTAAATTTGTGACTGGTAAAACAAAGAGGACAATAGCGATCCTTTTCATGAAAGCGCTAAAAATTTAGGACGACAACGACAATATTTTGGAACAAAAGCGGCATAAATGACAATAGTGGCTCTGTTTCCAAAATTTCCAGTTTCTTGATAGCATTTTGTTGGATAAGTTTGCAAGTTTGAGATGCTTGTTTGATTTGATTTGATGGCAAGTGATGCATACAACAAACAATTTGAGATCCAATGATATAGCTTGTAGATTATCGATCAACACATCCTAAGGAATAAAATGTATGCTCTTCTCTGTAGGTTTACCTCACCCCTGAAGGAGTGATTTAATTGAATCTATAGAGGGAACAAATAGGATATATTAAGGAAATGTACCATCTTGATACTCCAAGCCCAAGAGGATTAACTCTTAAGCTTTATGCCTCAACTATAAATCTGATGTGGTCAGTAACTTTTGGGAATGGTGCTATTCCCATGCACTACTTTGAAGGACGTTTCAAAAAAATGGATAGGCTTCTAAAACAAGGTATTTAATGACAACCATGAACACTATGACACATAGTTCATACGTAATCCACTAAAGGATTTAGCCATTCCTACCTGACCCATTATGTTTAGATGAGGATGAGGCACAATATGCTATTCTTGCCTAGATATAAGCTACTTTCTTATGGTTTCACAAACTTTATATAGCCCGGCGGTAAATATGCTTTTAGAGTCGCTTATATGAGTTCTCCATTGCATGATGTATCTCATTAGTAGGCCCTTATCCTAAAAAATGGGTGACCACAAAAAAGTGCAAAGAGCCCAAAGTGTTTCTTGTCACCTAGGATCGTCAAAAGATGCAGGGGGAGAGGATACACACTTGGCTTGCCAATCATAGTGGACACAATAGAAAATTCATAGCAATTTGATTTTAAGCCCAAAAATGAAGTGTGCAAAGACAACAGTTCATTTTTTAGATGCACCAACTTCAAATATTTGAGACTTCAAGTGAGAAATGCCATTTGCAATTAGAAAAGATGATTTGTTCAATCTTATGCACCAAATTGAAACATGATTGTAACCAAGTTTTTAATGCACCAAAATAAAAACATTCAAGTTGTCTTGTCCATTTTTTAAATATACCAAAACAAAGTGTGAGATTTGTAGGTTCTTTTTAGGTACACTAGAATGAAATGGGAGATTTGTAGGTTCTTTTTAGGTACACCAAAATGAAGTGTGATATTTGTAGGTTTTTTTAGATACACCAAAATGAAATGTGAAATCAATTTTAAGTACACTAAAATGAAGTGTGAGATTTGTAGGTTCTTTTTAGATACACCAAAATGAAATATGAGATTTGTAGGTTCTTTTAGGAGCACCAAATGTAAATGTTTTAATTAAGAAATGCTTTGACAATTTGAAGGCCTTGGACCGTTTGTCAACTCTACAAGCAAACAGTTAGTTGTTCACACAAAAACACACCATTACCTTGCAAGGGTTGCACCAACAATGTTAGAAAATCTTGCAAGCACAACAAACAATCAGTGGTTAGAGTTAGGTAGACTGAAAATCCAAAAAAGCTTTACAAATTGAAGTAGAAACATAAATCAAACCAGTAGCCGACCTGTTACCTTCAACGGTGACCTTTTCACTGGAACGACTACAACTCCTTCAAAAGATAGTGAAATGGAAAAAGTATAGTAAATATTCTATTTAGGATGAAAGTGACTCTATAAATGTTAGTTCCCTCAGCAACCTGCAACACAAAACAAACAACAATGACCTTTCTAACAATGGCGGTCAACTATAGGATGATAGCAGTCGAGTTTAGGACGACCGCAGTAAACTGTAACAATAACCACGTTCAGATTCTAGGACTTTTGCGACCCAAATAGCAACAACGATTCTTGCAAAAGACGTCAGTGTTATGAAACCTGTAACTACTCATAAAACCTTATGAAAACATTAGTGTTAAGGACCTAGGTCCCATTAGGTGTGCCAATTAATGTTGGGGGGGGGAATAAGCATAATAAAACAATAATGAAATCAAATGAATGAGATCAAAACAAAGAAAAATCCCAACCTACTCATGAAATGAAATTATAAAGCGATGAATTCAATAAGTAATGCAATCATAAAAGAGCGCATAAACTAAATTCATGAATTACAATATTACCATCCCATGTCAAAGTGTATTCGTATTGATGTCAGATTGCTTGTATCAATACAAAGCCTCTATTGTTGTGTAAAAGCCTCAAAAGGTATATTAATTGTGATCAAAGATGTAAGTATTTGCTCTTAAGAATTCGATAGTCACTTCAACATGACCTCTCCACACAAATTCTCTAGATTCTCCGATCATTTTTGAGAAGGAAGAAGGTTGTTTTATAGATTTTCATGTTTCAGATGAATGATCGAGATTCAATAATGAAAGATCACGATCAACGGTTGAGAACCATTGAGAGGAAATAAATTGGTCAGTTAACTCATTTGATTGATCCAATTAAGGATTTTAATTAGATAATTAGTGGGATTAGATTGGAATGATTGGTGGGATTGAAGAAGTCATATTAAGTGTTTAGTGGGATTGACAAAGTCAAGTTGAGTTAGGAAATAGATTGAGAAATCGATGGTCATGATTAACTCAATCAAGACATGCGAGGACATATTAATCAATTATTAATTAATTAATATTGGAGATGAACGTGCAAGTTGCTTTTGACTTTAACAAATAAAGATATATTTATTTGTTGACCATGTTGAGTGATTTTGAATAATTGATTTAATTATTCAAATTTAGTGAAGGGAAAATGGTTTAATTAAATTATTGATGATAACAATTTAATTGTTTTAGATGAATAAGGTACATTAGTGACATAATTAAATATTTTGTGTTTATTTAATTAATCAAGAGGAAAAAGGTTAAATTAGATGATGGCATAGTGAATTAATTAAATAATGCAGGATTATTCAATTAATAGATAAAAATAGGGTTAGTTAGTGAAAATGATGTGAAATGGAATTATATTAATGATAATGATGTCAATGATGGAAAAATGCAATTCAGGATGTGTGATATGCGTTAAGCCATTTTTACATGTCTACACCTACCATAACATAGGGTTTTCTGCATGAAGATATGTACCACATATCCTTTCATGTTATTCTTCTTCCTCTCACTCATACATTGTCAATAAATATTCTTCTACAAATGTTTGACATCATGCATCATTAAATGTGGTGATGACACATGTGTATGCGATGCACTATTGTTGTGTAGTGCTTTTGTATTCATTTTTTTTGGGTTCAATACATTTTGAATGTTTTGATCATGTTTGATTTTTGACACTACAAAGTGTCCATTCAACCAAATTACCTTATGCATTGGAATAAACAAAACCTCATCCCTTATAATATTCAATCCTTAAATCTACCAAAAATTAATCACTAATAAATTGTCTATAAACCATACAACTTCACCAACTAACTAATACAAATTTAACATATAAAACTTTAAATTTTCTATTACCAAACTAATCTAAAAGCAACACATACTAAATACACCATTCACTTTATAACATTTTTTATACATAAATATACACTATAACAACAAATTACCATAATTTAAATACCTTCTAACTTCCTTCACAATATATAAATTAAGTCTATTCTTATAACCTAACCACCTAAAACCATTTTTTAAATTTTTTTAGACTGCATGAATCGAGTAGGCCCCTATAAACAACAGTGTGTCTGATAAACTTTTTTCACGTGACCAATGATGCTGACACGACATGCCCTCCGATACCATAAAGACAAAAAGACTATACTGTGTAACCAACCACCTAAAACCATTTAACCCCCCAAACTTTGATCAATTAAAATCACCATGATTTAAATACCTTATAACTCCCTTCATAGTATACAAATGAAGTCCATGCTTACAACCTAACCACTTAAGACCATTTAACCCCAAAAAGCTTTGATTAAAAAAAAAAAGAGTTAGGAATACACCTTCCTTAAATAGGCAAGCGGAAAACGCTGAAAACAACCCACGCAAGACCGAACAAGAAAAAGAAAAAAGATTCTCCATCCCACCGGCATGGCCCGTAGGCGCCGGTGGAAGCCGGTGCCCACCGCCTATATATGATTCCCCTCACCCAAATACCTAATCCTCGACTCACGCTCTTCATAAGCGACATATATTTTTCCAGTCGAGCGTCTTCAGAGCCGCAGCAAAGAAGAAAACTAGCACAAACGTATAAAAACCCACTACAAATCGACATTTACCGCCACATATAAATTCAAGATTTTGAAAGTCTCTATATATAAATTCAAGAATTCGAAAGATCCGTTTGCCGATTTGTATAAGAAAGGAAGAGACTGAAGTCCGGCCGAAGCCCTCTTTGGTTTTTCCGCAGGGTATTTAAAGGAAAATAGAGGATTTATTTATTCCCTTCTCTTGTGGATTTATATTTGAAAGGAAGTTCGATTGATCGATTGTTTTTCTTTCTAAATGGGTTGTCAGGGTGTATTTCTAAGGGTGAAAATTGGGCATGGCGGAACAGGCCTTGGAAGGGAGTCAGCCTGTCGATCTGGAGAAGCACCCTTCTGGGATCGTTCCTACGCTTCAGTAAGTTTAATGCTTAGTTTGTTAGTAGACTTTTTTATTTGTTCATTCACTTTTTTAGATCAGGGTTCCACACTGAGGCTGTTGGAAGCCCAATTGCAAGGAAAATATGCTTATCTTGCTATACTTGTTGCCAGTGGTATGGCCCTTGTGACATATCTTCATCGAGGACCGAAGCCGTGCAGCTCGCGTTAATTTTCTAATTAGCTCTAACAATGTCAAAGAAACTAGAATTTTATTGTTATAATTGTTGCCAGGGGTACGAATCTTTCTCCAAGCCTAGCATCGAACTTCAAGGTTGCCTAGGCTTACCCTAGGTTCTGAATTAGTTATTATAATATCCAGCTTTAAAGCTTTCATGGCCGACCCTAAGTTTTGAATTAGCTCTGATAATATTCAGCCTAGCATTAAGTACACAGAAGTGGATTACAAACTCTTGCAATGAACAGCAATTCGCAATAACTGTTTACTCCTCTTACTACAATGGAAATTGCACTTACAGTTAATTCAGTTTAAACTTTACCATACTTTTGGGAACAACAACAGCAATATTATTACCAGAAAATATGACGAATCTACAGCCAATGGTGCTATAGGAGCCACCTAAGAATAACAAACCCTAGGCGTTAAGGGAGCCACCTCAAACTAAGACAAACAGATGTTGTAGGAGCTACCCAAACAGCAAATCAGTGAAGGTCAATTACAATCCCTAAGTGGAATTGCCCTTAACTGGTACAGGGATTTTCATCCGCTAACCAGCTATGGAAGTTAGGGAGGTTTCCGTCCTCCAAACGCAAGTGATAGATGAACAGGGTGCCTAATCTATTTGAGTAGAATTAATGGATAGACAAGCATGCCTTCTCTTGATCCCTGTTTTGATTGAATATGCAATTTTCAGATTCTTCTCCTCTCCCTCCAAAATACACCTGCACAAAATCCTTGGTTGACACCATTATTTAAAAAATTATCAGCTTGTTACTTAACACCCGTGGCCCATAATATAGACGACCAATTTAAACACTTACATTTCCCTATGTTAATTTTCCTAAGCCCTCAGTAGATGAAAAATGTGACTATGGGTTGATTCGGAATCTTAGGGGAAAAGGGACATGACAAAATGTTAAGGGAAGTATGCTTTTCTTGTTATAATTGACACCACTTCGAGTTTGATGGTACACATCTTGGTTCAAAACTTCAAACCTTGCATCCAGCTTCAAAGCAACCTAGATTTACTTATTCTAAGTATTTATTTGGTTCTGACAATGTCAAGGGAAGTTCCCTTGTTCCTGTCATGCTTGTTGCCACTTCTAGTCCAGTGTTACAAACTTTCAATTGAGCTTTGAAGCTTGTGCAGGCTCACCCTAAGTGCTGGGATAGAGCCAAGGTCAAAGAAAAGTGCACTTATCTTGCTGTACATGATGCCATTTTGAGCCCAATGTATGATCCTTGCATCGATCTTCAAAGCTTTGTAGGCTTTACCTAGGTTTGGAATGAGCTGTCATGATGTTGTATGCTTTTCTTTTTATTATGTTATCACTTTAGCTCAGTGGTACAAATCTTGGCACAAATGTTGCATTGATTTTGGGAGCTTCCTGGGCTTACCCAGTGTTTTGAATTATTTGTGTCAATGTCAAAGAAGCATGCTTTTCTTGTCATGATTGCTGTCACCAAACGGACATCACATTCAGGTTTGAAGCTCCCTAGGCTTACCTTGCGTTTGATTTGGCTCAGGCAATATCAGGGAAAGTATATTTTCTTTGTCAATAAGTGTTGCAACCTCAAGCCTTGACACAGATCTTTTGGACGAACCTTGAGTTTGAGTTTCTGGCAATGTCAGGGAAAGTGAACTTTCTTTGTCATAACTCATAAGTGTTGCAACCTCAAGCCTTGTGACACAGACCTTTTTACAAACCTTGAAGCTGCTTAGGCTTACACTATGTTTTGACTGTGAATAAAATCAACAAATCCAAGAGGGTGTGTTGATTTTGGTAAAATTCTGTAGCATGAATGCTGTCATACAAGCCTTGCATTAAGTTATGGGGCTAACTAGATTCTCGCCAAGTTTTAATTTAGCTGAGTATGCAGTGAAAACTTTATTTTCTTAAGCTTGAAGGTACACCCAGTGTATCAGACATGGCATAATTTTTTGAAAATACTCAAATGTGAAGACCCAAACTAAAAACATACATAGTAACAAACCTAGAAATACTACAGAAAACAATACTTCTTATATTTTTTATATTTCTTCAAAACAGTACATAAGCACATAGATATACATCAAATTAATACAGCTTGCTAAACATGCCCACATGCTGAACTAGACACTACCACTATAACCAATGTCAATTTGAATGCAGGTCTGCTGCATAAGGGTTTCTGTTGTGAAGAAGCTGGATCATTGTGCCTGGAGTGTTTAGTCTCCAAACTGTAGCTGCTGAAACACAATGTCCACCCCAAGAAAAAAAATGATTATTGTTTTCAAATTTCTGAAGTGTATCCCTTCTTCTCTGCCCAGCGCATTATATAACTCAAGCTCTCCTATCCCAATACACCTCAATCAAAGGCATGACATTCCTCAAATGTTGGCAGTAATTGGGCAAGTTAACCAACATATCTAGCTCCTCAAATTGGGTAGTTAACTGACAAATCAATTCCTCAAATTAAGGCAGTTCCAAACAGTTAACTGGTCACATGTCCACCTTAATTCCAGTCCACCAAGTCCCAACTAATTGACCACGTGCCCTCTTTATTCCAGTCCTAATTAACAGTTAACTACAATTCCAACTATACTACTGATAGATCAATCACTAAACAACTGTTGTCAGAACATTCACTTCCTACCTAAATTTTGACAGAACCCTCTAGAACACTCACATGGTTCACTGGATTAAAAGGGGACATTACAAATCTGCCCTTTCCAGAATTGCTTGCGCTCAAGCTCAGTTACTAGGTTGTGGGTATAGGTCCTGTGATTGGAGTGGCCTGGGTTTGCTCAGGGTCCCGCCTAAGCACTTTGGGTGGCCACTCTTTGGCGAACCCAAGGGCCACTCAAACAAAATATAAAAATAAAAATTACTTTTTAAAAACTTTTTTATAAACAAAAATGTGCCAAATGCCTAATTTTGCCATTAAGTGATAAAATTGTGAAAATGGCATGTGTCATGAAGTTTTGTGTGGTTTCAAAGGCTACTCCTTGACCTCGTTGGGGGTGTTGTTCCCGGACCCCCCAAGAGGGGTGTTGCCTCTTGACCTTACTGGGGTCTCCACTCCGAGCCCCCACTAATTGTTGGGATCTCATGTCACATAAGAAACTTGATTACAGTGAGGGGGTTTGGGAGTGGAGACCAAAATGACAACTTAGACAATTGTCTTTTTGACTATCATAATATCCTTGATCAATGATGAAGTATCATACTATCAAAGATTCAAATGTCATTATTATTATAAAATGTAATATTATATGATATATTAAATCAAAATATATTTGCAATTCTGTATATTTTTAATTTTTTGCACACACACACACACACACACATATATTAACACACACACATATATATTATATATTTCAGGTGTACCCAGCCGTACCATACCCAAGGAAAAAATTGTTGTATCGGCGTATCAGAACCCTATACTCGTACCTGCCTCTGTACCAGATCGACAACTTAGTCCTCAAGCAATGTAGTATTGAACATCTCAATATCTCTGGTCTTTACCAACTACATCTTCTGCAGGTAGATTTCTCCAATGAACCAGTATCCCAAACCATTATACAAGAGCAGTCATCTTGGACTTGAGAGAAAGGAATGCTATGCCAATTTCCACAAATTATACCCTAAGTTACCGGTTTCGCCTCTGCAACCCCTGGTTCGGGTCTTGATTTGCTCTTGGTTTGGATCTTGGTTCGGTTCGCCTGTGGGTTCGGTCAGGATCCTTCATTTTTGGGTCTGATTCGCTCAGGCAGAACCCAAGAGAACCCGGGCAGAACCCAGACAGAACCCAAGTGAACCAAGACAGAACCCCTGTGCCTAGGCATCCAAAAAGTGTTGTTTTGAGCATTTTTTTAATGTTTAATGGAGTTTGACTTTGACCCACGCCCAAGGAAACTCTAAAAGTGACCTCTAAATCACTCTAAACACCTTAACTACCTCATTCTTATTCATTTGTTTTGCAAACAAGCATTTTCATTCCAAGAGGCTGAGCTTTCATTTTTGCTTGTTGGATTGAAAGTGGACTGACACAACTTTCTTTTTCAAAAATTTTTCTGCATCATTGAACTGAGAATTTATCACACATCTGTAGAGAACCAGAGGAATACTACAAACTAAAACATATTACACTTCTATTCTCACTGACTTGGTGTACTCTCCAACATCTCTCTTCTCTCATGTGGAGAGTTAGAATTGCTTGGCCATGCCTTTGCATCATTAGGGAAGTTTTGCTCTTTTTTACAATGTCAAAAGCATGGTTGCATAATGCATACAGATTAGGCAAAAGACCTTTCCTTTTAGATTAGCAATGCATGGAAGATTCAAAAAGTATCCTTGATATTACAAAAAGATATGTGTTTATACACTTCAATTGTGCAGTCACCCTTTGGTTCTTTCAAAGAAAAATCTGCCTATGCCACTATTACACTGCACAGGTAAACCGGATTTTGTATTGTGGAGCTATATAAGCAACCACTCTCAAGACCAATGTAACAATGATACAAAATAATGTTTGAGACTGCAAGAAGACATCAAAATGGCTAGTGTACTAAACAAATTCTTATGATTTCTGAAGAATGCTGATAACTCTACTCAGTTGGCTTCTTTTTTCAAAATCATACAGATTGAACTCTGGCATCAATAGACTCTGTATATCAAGCTACCACAATTCAAGTTTCAACGATCAATATTTATGATGTTATGTCATATTCTAATCCTAATTCATGCTTCTAGGCTGCATATATATATATAATTTTTACATGTTTTTTGTACTAACAAACCCAAAGCGAACCGAACCCACCCCCCAAAAAATTTAGCCAAACCGGCAAACCAAGCCCCCGAACCCGAACCTGAACCAGTACTGGAACCGGCAACTTAGATTATACCGTTTACCATACCAATCAAATGTTGCAAGCTCGGTCCAATTGCTGGTGACAGTTGAGGCTCAAAATCTTCTGCTCCTTTGTCAACTATGATAAGAGGCAAGGCTAGCATCTTTACAATATCATGATAGATGGCTGCACCCTTGATGCATGAGATATTGAACCCCAAGAAGTCCTCTGCAAACTGCTCAGGCTCATACTGCACAATATACTCTTTTGTTGCCTGCTACTGTTCTGATTCATTAGATGCATACTCAAAACTCACATGGTAATGGCTCCATCTTTTCAAGGATTGAAATCTTGATAGATGTTTGATGTTTCTTGGACACTGCTAGAAACCACTAGAATATCTCTTTCAAATATTGAAACATTGCATTCAACATGCAATGCTAATTTCTGATTGTGATCATTGAAAAAACCCTTTCTTGGTACAAGAATTCATTGCAACTACCATCAAAAGTAGGAGCATTTAAATTGTTTACCTTCTGCTTCAACTCCTTTTTGTTGTCTTTTTGGCTACTATTCTGGCATTTCTAGTTTTGAAGCTTTGTTCTGAGTATCTCCAAATAATTAACAACAGATATTGTAGCTTTGAAATCTTGTGCTTCACTTTGATACTGCTCAAAGATTATGTCTACTCCTTTGCAATGGTTGTAATATGTTTAGTTTCTTCATCTTTTTGCAAGAACATGGGTTTGGCAGGTTTTGGAATGAGACTAACTGTTGTTCGGTTATTTGCAGTTGAGCTTCCCTCTTTCTGTGATGTTCTAGCTGGATTTGAATTTTGCATGCTTCTCTGAAGCTTCAATTTTTTGCTTTAGTATTCTGATCATTCTATCTTGGCTCCTTTGAATTTCAATCGGTGTATCTCAAAAAAGATCTGCCCTCTTTCCTTTTGTCAGAGTTTTTAAAATTCTCTCCATGATTCACAGGTTGACAGGAACACAACTCTGATACCATTGTGAAGACCTGAATTAAAAACATACAAAGTAAAAAACCTAAAATTACTACAGCAAATAATATATATATTTTTTTATTTCTTCAAAATAGTACATAAGCATATAGATATTTGTGAAACTAATACAGCTTACTTACAGACCTACATGCAGAATTAGACACTACTGGTATTGCCAATTATCAATTTGAATGCAGATATGCTGCTTAAGGGTTCCTGTCCTCGATAAGCCTAATCTTTGTGCGTGGAGAGTTTTGTTTCCAAACCACAGCTGCTGAAACACGTCGTCCAGCCCAAGAAAAGAATTGATTTGTGTTTTCAAGATTTTGAACTGTTTCCCTTCTCCACTGCCCAATGCATTATATAACTCAAGCTCTTCTTTTCAGGCACACCTCAATCAAAGGAATGACATCCCTCAAAATATTGACAGTAACTAGGCAAGTTAGCTGACAAATTTCAATCCTCAAACTGGCAGTTAAGTGACAAATCAATCCCTTAAATTAAGGCAGTTCCAAACAGTTAACTGGCCACATGTCCAACTTAATTCCAGTTAACTACAGTCCAAAGCAATTGACCACATGCCCTTCTTATTCCAGTTCTAACTAACTGAAAGTAACTTAAGTTCAAACCACAGTACTCCTATGCTGACCTATACAACTCCTGACAGAACATTCACTTCCTACTTAACTGCAGACAGAACACTCCAGAAAACTCACACAATGCTATGCATTAAAAGGGGACATTAGACTCAATGAAATCATTGCCATATGCATTGATTGCATCCCCCTAATACTTACTTTTGGGATTGATTGTGCCCTCCAGTCAATTCATCTTTGTAGGCTGAGTTCAGCGCCTATGAATGCACTCTATATTGGATGCTCTAGAACCTCAATTAGTCATATATTGACACTCCTCAATCTTAGGAATATGACTAAACCCCATTATTAATGTAGTGTATGGATAATCTTAACATGTGATAGGTTGCACACATGCACTTCCCTTGTCATGATTGTGATGTTGCACGGTCATACAAACCTCTCAGCATACTCTTACACAACCTACGTTTATCTCAATTTCTGAATTAACTCTAACTATGTCATTGAAACCACCAAATGTAAAGCATACAGGTATTAATTCCTTGGCTTGAGGGAACACTTTGATTAAGATATATGTAGATGCCCTGGCTTGATCTTAAATTTTAATAGCTTTATATATCAATAAAATTATCTAAGACAGGGTTGGGCATGTGGTAGCCTTTTTTGCATGATAGCACATGATGAAAATAGACAGGAATGTACATGAAGCCATTAAAAATGTTCAATGGTACCATTTTCCCAAGCATGGATTGCTCCTGTCGAATTGTTCATGTTTAAACCTTGTAGGTAGCTTCAAAGCTTCCTGGGCTTATCATAAGTTTAGAATAACCCTGATAATGTCAGTAAAACTAACAAATACTAAGTGGATGCTTGTTAATGTTTTTAGCTTGAGGGGCACATTTGAGTAAAATAGATTTGTCTCAGGCCATTTGAAAATGGACAATGACATCATCCCCACGAGCGTTGATGGTACCCTTGCTTATTTTTATGTGGTGGCAATTAGTTGTGTGCCTCTGTTATACTGAATGCTCTACAACCAGTTTACCCACATGTTAATATTCCCCGACTTTGAGGACACAAGCTTCCAACTTGTGTTTCCCCTTAATGAAATGTGTGTGAATTTTGAAACCTTAGTTTTTGATAGGTTGTGCACATGCACTTTCTGTTTCATAATGCAAACAGGAAAGGTATTAATTGTTTTAGCTTGAGGGCAAACTCGATGAAAGTACTTGTGTGACTGAGGACTTTGAAGTTTCTCAATGTTATTTTCGTTCTGAGCAATGATTCTTGTAATTATGCTATAATTAGCATGCCTATTAAAGTAGGCCATTTTGAGTAATCCATATACATACATAATTGAATTGCAATTTTCTTCAATCCAGGTGACGTACTCCCAGTTAGGGATTCTTTGATTTGTGTGGGGTTTTTAACATGGTACATTCTTATATCAACGCATCCCTTTACTTGTATAAGAAATTCTCTGATTATCACGGTCAACAGTGTTATTTTTCCCTTCAATTTGCTTTTGGGAGATTCCTTGGGTCAAACTCCAAATCCAACACCACCACATGCAGACAGGCTCCATAATTGCTAGTGTTTGAACATTGATCTTTTTGCCTGGTCTCAACCAGCAGACCACAGCATAAGGAGCAATTACATCTCAACAATTATTAATACTTTCTCACACCTTTATATTTTATGGCTGTGGTTTTGAATCCCACAGACTCATCTCTCTCTGTTATACATCCATAACTCAGATAAGTATGATGTTTCCATTGAGCAGGATATTTCATCTCATGATACTTTATCTACTTTTTCTTGGAAGTTATGTAAGTTGGAATGTACTTTATTTCTGTCTCTTACCTGTTCCATTAATTGTAGGTTGGGTTTATGTTGGTTGTAATTTGCCTGGTATTTGGATGAAAATTGGAGTTCAATTTCTTGAGTTGATGTGATTTGATTTTTTGCTTTGCCCCGTTGAAGGAAAATTAGGCCACCTTTGTTGGGTTGGTGCCTTTTGGGTTTTGAGCTAGTCCTATATTCGCCTAGGTTGGGAACTTCTAACACACTGAATGAAACACAGACTTTGTATTTCTTTGTTTGGTGTGTTGGTTTCAATTTTGTTAATTATGTCATGGTGCTCAGAGGCCTGCAACATGTATTATATGCGCAATTATTCTTGGGAACAATGATGTTGGTGTCTGCTCCTTATTTTTTTTTGGTTCCTTTTCTTAGCACTGTTTATGTTGGAGTTTGTTGTATACTATTCTGGGTGAATGTCTGGGTTGGAACTATTTGCATGTTTATTTCCTTGCTAATTCTTGGAAAAGTTTGGATTGGAGTTGCACATCTCCTGCTAATTCTTGGTACTGTCCATGTTGGAGTTTAATTGTATATTTATTTGATTATCAAACCTTGACATGCTCTGCATTTTGAGGTTGTTAATTTTGGGTCTGAATTGATCTGTATGTCTAGGTTGGAGCTTTTTGCATCTTTATTTGGGTTGCATTGCCCATGTTGGAGTTTGATGTAGATTAATTTTGGTGCCATGCCTTGGAGTTCGCATATTGATTCAGTTCTGTATTTCGTGGGTATGCTTAGCTTGGATTAGGCATATTGATCTGGGTGGTGATTCTCGTCACTTGGGAATGTCTAGGTTTTAGAGTTTTTACTATATTGCTGGGGAAGCTTGGTTTGGGTTCAGCTTACGAAATGACTTATCTGAGATTTCATGGATTGCTATTAATATTTTTAGTTTATTAAGTTCCTTTGTTGATCTGTGCCTATTTTTAGAAGACGTGGTGTATGCAAGATATAAGATATGGTAATAATCTGTTTACTGTGCTAATTCTTGGTAATGTCTAACTTTTTAAGTTTATTGCTTACTAATTTGGGTGCTAATTCTTGGGCCTCCTGGCTTATGCTGAGAGGCATAACTTACAATGGCATCAGGGGGAGAAGCATCTGATGTCGTGACCTTGGAAGAAAAATTATTTTAAAAAACTGACATTTATTTTTTAAATATAAAAATATTAAAATTATAAAATATATGTGAATGCCTACAAATGAAACTATTAAAAATTAACATATAAGTATGTAATATTTACTACACTAGTAAAAATGAAACACAAAAAAGAAAAGAAAATAATGAATAGTGGTTTTTCCAAAAGTATAATCAAAAGTTACATGCAAACATAAAACAAGTGTATTACTAACAAATAGCCCATCAAGCACAAATAAAGTAAACATTGTAGATAAAATAAAACAATTCTTAACTAAAACTAAAAATTATTCTATGTATATATGTAGTAAATAAAATAGTTCTTAAGTAAAATAAAATAACTCTCGAGTAAATAAACTAGCTCAAGACTGATCTTGGTGTTTTTTGGATAGACATGCTTAAGACATCTATAATAGTTTCAAATTTTGTTGTAGACTTATTTGGATGGTTTGGGTTGTGATCAGAATCTGGCATTTCTTATTGAATTTAATTCTTAAGAGGTTTTTTAGTTTTTATGTATTGGCATTTTTTTTCTAATTACAGCTAGTCTGATAAATTGCTTTGTTGATCTGAGCCTGTCTTCAGAAACTTTGGTGTAACTGTGTATGCAAGTGGCATGTATATCACATTGATCCACTCATGATGGCTAATGTGCATTTGTTTTTCAGGATTTTAGAAAGTAGTGCTATTATTTTGTAATGGCGTTTGTTTTTGCTTGTGATTAATGGAGGTTGGAAATGAGAAGCAATAACCTGGGCGTCAAATCCAATTTGGGTAGTTCATTGCTGCATGTGGCAAATGTGTAATATGGCAAGAAATTATTGTTTTGTGGAGGAACTTTAGCTTCTCATTTTTTAGAGTATGAGATTAGTGTGGTCACTGATATATGGACACGTGCCCTTTCCTGAGGCAGTATTGTGTTGTTGCCTCAAGTTTTTTGTATGAAACAAGTTTAAATCATATCATTTTGTAGCAAGTAGTTTCTGATTATATCATATTTTATTAAATAGGTTAGTTTATATCATTTAAAATTTTTTCTTAGTTAAACTTTAATACTTACGGTACCAGAAAACAACAATGGAGACTATACCACCAATTTTCAGTAGTCAGGAAGTAAAACCGTATGAAAATTTCTTTGCTATATTGTATATGCTTATATTTTTCTGGGAAGTACCTGGAAAAGTTGTGGAAACAAGACCCCCTGTGGTATTTCTTGTAACTTTATTTATAACTATCCCTTGTAAAGGCTGGAAGGCACATTTACTGAGGGTGCTGGAATTTCATGGCCACCTTAACTGTGAATATTGCTTTCCAATAAAATTCAGAATTGAGTTTCTTGTTGTATCTCATTCTCTGTTGTTCCTTTCTTTGTCTCTCTTTGTTCTTCTTATTGAATCTCATATCAGCATCCCCTTTTCTATGCCAATTTTAAAGTTTAAAATGTTATGTACATATGTCAAGGATGATGTTTTTTAATTTTAAATGCTGTATTGTATTCAATATTAATCAGTGGAACACTCTAGAAGTTTAAAGATACCTTTCCTAATGTTCCTTTTAAATTTTAATTGTATTATCCCTGTTGGATGCATGTACCCTCAATGAACGAACACACAGAAACATTGTGTCAACTGTAAACTTGGATTGCAAATTGGATCTTAAGGCCATAGCTCTTCAAGCTAGGAATGCTGAATACAATCCCAAGGTAAGTGGCTTGGATATTATGTTTATATTTTCATAAAAGTTCTCAGTTTGCTGTACATATTCAGTCATAATAAATATCTATGCATATAGCAACATGCTAGCAAGAGATTCATAATTATAGTATAGTGTGTGGAGGATTGAAAATATAAAAATTATTAGAAAATGCTTCTGGAAGGAAATTGTAATAGAAGCGTTTTCTATTAACTATGTGTTCTAGAAGGATATAAAACTTTAGTAACTTTAAGGCTTTTTTCACTTTACTGTGAATACAATTTGCTAAAAAGGAGGATGATATTTTTTAACCAATTTGATATCTCCAAAGATTTTGAGGTTGGCCATGTTTGTTGGATGACAGCGTTTTGCAGCCGTCATAATGAGAATTAGGGAGCCAAAAACTACAGCTTTGATATTTGCATCAGGGAAGATGGTGGGTATGCTACTTTGTGTAGATGGTGATGTATACTAAGGTTTCTCTGTAGACTTTCAAGTTTCAGTGTGTAGCAGAAATGATAATGTGTGGTTAATGGACAATGGGATGCATATCTAATTTGTTCAATTTTAATCATTTATTGCCTGAAGTGGTTTATGTCTTAAATTGGCAATGTGCAATTTTCCATGTAATTTTAGTAGTTTATTCTGTTGGTGGATAAGGCCTTACGCTGTCTATTGCTAAAAGGATACCATTCAGAAGCGTTGGCAATGTGCAATTTTCCATGTACAAATACTATTCAGAAGCATAGGATTATATTATTCTGTCATTTTCCTTGTGGCTTTATCGTGGAGACTTGTATCCAATTGGCAGCATTTTGACTACTTGCTAGTCCAATTTTCACTACTCAGCATTTTTAATAGACTTCAGCCCAAATATTTTTTTGCATCTGACTAATGGTGGTTTTGTTTAAGTGTTCCTTGATTTGTGGCCATTTGAAGTGGTTGTATTCTTAAAGTTTATGTGCATTCTTAATATGGCCATATCTTGATGTTTTAGGGGATTATTATATGATGGTTTGTCTTTAGTATGATTCTTTTGTTAATTATGTGGTGATTTCTCAGGTTTTATTCTTCATTATTGTCTAGAGCGTTTTGTGGTTGTGGATTGTTAAGCGTTGATTTTTTTCTTGTTTGTTGTAAGGGTTATGGTCATCAATGTGTTGGCATGCATGTTTGGTTTGAAAAATTGCAAGATAATATGAGCTTTATCGTCTATGTGGGGAATGGAAGCAAATATCAGAGATATGAAACATACACAATTTCAGGGTTCTTACCTGCCATGGAAAACCATAATTAATTATTAAATGTGCCCTAAAATAGAGATTAGTAGCACGTCTGGTAATACGATGACTGTTGAAATGCTATGGTGGCATGACAGGTTTGTAACAGTATTATTACTGTTGTATACAACCATTGAAATATACTGTAATATAACCAGAGTTATAGCTAGTTGAGATATTAATTCCCTAGATAATATGATAACAATTAATTGGATTATGTGTCTCTTTGACAGGATGTTTGAAAAGGGAACAAAGTTTAAACCAGTAAATCCAGAGAAGGCTATATGAACATGCAATCTGGCTGTCATAGGTTATTTGTGATGGTTAATTGTCAGCATATTGTGGATTCACATAGGTTTAAAACTTATAACTAATGAGACATACAGATTGTGATAGCTTTATGCCGAGAGTTGTAACCTACAGTGACAGCAAGGAGACTGTAGTGGTGTTTGTGTGTTAACAAAGACTCTCAGTCAGCTGACTTACCTATTAAAAAATAAAAGTTGTATATATGAAAATAATTACGACAACATTTCAAGACAAATTTTCCCTTGGAGAGAGCAGAAGAGCAGAGATTCCAAGGACCAAAAATAGAGAAATTTGAATGCTGCGGCCCACTGCATAGCATTGGATCACAGTTAGTGCCTGTGCAGTGACTGCAGTGTGTCCTGCTGAGTCACTGTGTTAGTGGCAGCGCAGGCCACAGCAGTTGCTGTTGCCAGTGCTTGGCTGGAAACCAATTTTTTATTGGAAGCTAAGAAAATTATCTCCTACTTCTATAACATCCCATCATAAATTGTAACTTTGATGGTGGCCATTTCTGATTGATCAGAATTAAGAAGGCTGCTGATGTTATCCAGGGAACAGTGATCCATCTGTGACATGTACACTGTGTAGGCCTGGTATGCACACACTTGTTCATTGCACTCATTGCCAGAAACATCATCTTTTTTGTGCTCGAGCAATCTAGAATCTAGATTTTTTTGCCTTGTATATGAGCTGAGCTATTACACCCTGGAGCAATTATAACATGGGTATATCACAGGCATACTGAAGAATTTTTTTTAATTGAAAGGGGAAACAATATTACGTATGAAGAGAATCTATGTGTTTTGTAATGAAATTGAATGAGACATTTGGGATTGGTAATAGCTTACCTGAAAACTTCAAGCTTCATTAGTTGCCAATTTGGACAGGTTTTTTATTTGACGGAAGGGCTTAGCCTTTTCAGTTAGGCAGGCTGTCTGAGAAGAGAAGGTGTTTTTCATTGGAGATACGCAACAAAGAGAGGTAAGTGTTTTGTTGTTAGTTTTTACCAGTTCAAAATTTAGGGATAAAGGAAAAGAACTGGAATACCCAAGAATGACGTATCAGTATTATGTATATTTGTTTTAACCAGTTTGGAATAAATGTATACTATTCCCACAACTTATTTACAAAGGGACGAATCATTTGGTGATCTTGGCATAGACAATTTTTTTCATTGAAAACTTTGCATATACTAAAATAATAGATAAAACTTTAAGCAAAAATTAATTTTCAAGTTTCACAATGCAAGTTTGTATTTTAAGATAATTTTCTTATCACATCACACTTGGACCTTTAATATTTGGTTAAAGAGAATACATGCTCAAAGTTGTAGAGAACATAAAATGTATTACAAATCTACCTGAATTTAGGTTAATCTAATATTTTTATTTATGTTTGTAGTAGATAATATTTTCATAATTAATTGATAATATTGTAAAATTATTAATTAATAATTAACTATTTAGCACAGATGCCTTAAATTACATCTATTTGAAAGATGTCAAGAGATATCAGTCATGAGGTGCCAATGTTAGACTTATCACATAGGTTACATATGCATCTTAAGATTGATATCTCTTGGCCTCTTTTAGATAAGATGTGTTTAAGATATCTATATGCTAGTCATCTAAATTATATGCTCATACAGGCATGTAATCAGAAGAGCTAATAGACAGTAGAGTTTTTACTACGATGGTATCTAGATATAATGCTATAATGCCGTGGCTATATTTTATAAGTCTCAAAATGCTTGTCTTATTTCAAAAGGCTGCACAACACAACTTGTAGAAATTTGTTTTTAATATTGCCCATGTAAAACATAATCTGGGTTGACCTTATTTGGTGAAGTGGCAAAGCCACAGTTCCGGATGAGTCAAAAACATGATGTAGAAATTGCTTCTTAATTGTCATTTTAGTGACATACTGTTTTGAATTCTGGCTGGTCTGTACCTCTGTAATCATGATCAGGTTCAAGTCCTGAATAAGTTTAAGAGAAAGGATACACGGTTATGGTATTTATCTAATGGCAAGTTAGTAAAATGGGGCCATTCACCAATAAAAAAGCATCTGGGTTTTAAACAAAATTCTCAGCATGGTTGTTCGTCCTCATCAACTGACTGTGATGGCTGTTTGCCGGATAATCATGTAACTGGTGGTTGATGTCTGTTTTGGGGTTTTCACAAAATTAATTGATGCAATGATTAATGTGACTCAATATTTAGCTATTTTGTCAACTGCGTGACAAATCTGTATCTGTTTTTCTCTTGTCAATATGCAGGTCTGCACAGGTGCAAAGAGTGAGCAACAATCAAAACTTGCTGCAAGAAAAGTAAGAAATGAATCCATTACCTTCTGAAATAGGTGAAACTAGCCTCACAATATTCTCATATCGATTGTTTTGGCATGTCACATGAATGTTGCATTCGATGCAACTTTCATTTGAGATTCTCTCTAGGACCTCATGAATGCATACAAATGAGATTCCGGTGTTAATTTTCTATTACCAGTCTGTTTTTGCACTATTTTAGGAACATTTTGACTTTTGGTCTGTATGCACAATTAGTATTATTATGAGACTATGTTTAGATGGATAGCCCTGACAGTGGGAGTCCTGTGTTGCAGTATGCTCGAATCATCCAAAAGCTGGGGTTTCCTGCTCATTTCAAGGTATTACTTGTATTAAGGATTTGTTCTGCTAGTAAGAACATAGAATCATCTGATGCTTGCTATTTGTAATGGTTAAAACTTAAAGGATCTGAATGTTGCTGATCTTCAGGACTTCAAGATCCAGAATATTGTGGGATCCTGTGATGTGAAATTTCCCATTAGATTGGAAGGCCTTGCATATTCCCATGGTGCTTTCTCAAGTGTAAGTTGTGTGGAAAAATTTCATCAAATTCGTTATCTATCTTGATGCTACACAGTAATATTGATACTTACGTTTACCTCTATAGTATGAGCCAGAATTGTTTCCAGGTTTGATTTATCGGATGAAACAACCTAAAATTGTTCTTCTCATTTTTGTGTCTGGAAAGATTGTCCTCACTGGAGCAAAGGTGCATATGTCTTGACCTATTACATGTTTTGATTTTAGTATTATGGTATCTAGTTTTCTCAGTCTCACCAGAAAGCAAAAACCTGATTTTGATTTTTCATCCACATGTGTAGGTAAGGGATGAGACATACACAGCCTTTGAGAATATATATCCGGTTTTGACTGAATTTAGGAAGGTTCAACAATGGTAAGCTTTAAAATATGATTTTGTTATAGGGAAGTTTGTCTATATTTTTATACAGTTTATGAATCTACATGAGAATGGCAGAGTGACTGACTGGATATTGTTTTTCTTGCCTTCAGACATGCATTTGGTTAATCTGACACTTGACAAGCCATGCAACAGAGCACAGATATGGAGATATTTGTGTCCAGCTTTACGATGAGTTCGATTTGCTGGATTGGATTTTGTTTTGTTTGACCTTTCTTTAAATTACTTATGAAGGGATATATCGGCTGTACATAATTGATATTCCATGCGCAATCATGGCAAAATTTCAACAGGAGACATTAATGCTTCTATTAAAATGTTGGCATTCTTGTGCTCATTTAAGATTTTCATGCCAGATTGTTTGTTTCCTGGTGTTCCAGGATTCTTGTAATGGTGTCCTGTTTTTGGCTTAAAGCCAGGAACGGTGTTTCCGATTGATTCTATATACTGACATTTCAATTGTATTACAACGAGATCAATCATGAAGGCACAACACACGCTTGTGACAAACCTGTTTAATTAATGAATGATTAAAATAATGAGCAAAGAGGATGTTAATTATAATCCTTGAAAAGAAACAAGCAGGGTTAAAAGTTGCTTTCATTATAAGCTTTGTAGTACAGGAGTATTAAGAGGCATTAGATTGTGTATAATTTAGATATTCTAAAATATGCTTAATTTCTATGCAGGTTATTTGATTCTTGCTCTTCATGCGTGTCTTATATATTAAGGTTCCAATGTATAAGCCTTGCGTATGTGGCTTGGGATATTGTGATTATTGTGATCTATATATGTCAAATTAACTTGTCATCTCCATGGCCGTGTTTTCCAAACTAAATAGTCATTTGGACAAACAGGAAAAATTCCATGAGTGGTCTATGTATTTACTGATATGTCCCTTTAGGTACTCCGATAATTTTCTTAGGTGCTATCAACATTGGAATTGACCGTGTAGTATTTGGTTTAGGACTCGTTACAACATCTGTGGATGACTATAAAACATCCTTTTAAGTCCTTTAAGTCGAGCTAGTGAGGTGCCAATTCATTTCGTATCATTAAGCCCTTGTTTCGTTTGGGATGCTAGCTGCAAAATGGTCCAAGCATGACAGAAATAAAAGTTGTTTAAATAATGCTTTCTAGTAATGGTTTGTTGCCAGCCTCTCCAAGCTTAAGGCATCAAATTTATTGGTAAAATAGGGTTAGATTGTAATGATGTTATTTCTATCTGGAGCATTTTAAATTGCTTAAAAATAACTGTCATTCTCCATGGCTGTGTTTTAAACTAAATAGTCATTTGGACAAACAGGAAAAATTCCATGAGTAGTCTATGTATTTACTGATATGCCCCTTTAGGTACTCCGATAATTTTCTTAGGTGCTATCAACATTGGAATTGACCGTGTAGTATTTGGTTTAGGACTCGTTACAACATCTGTGGATGACTATAAAACATCCTTTTAAGTCCTTTAAGTTGAGCTAGTGAGGTGCCAGTTCATTTCGTATCATTAAGCCCTTGTTTCGTTTGGGATGCTAGCTGCAAAATGGTCCAAGCATGACAGAAATAAAAGTTGTTTAAATAATGCTTTCTAGTAATGGTTTGTTGCCAGCCTCTCCAAGCTTAAGGCATCAAATTTATTGGTAAAATAGGGTAGATTGTAATGATGTTATTTCTATCTGGAGCATTTAAATTGCTTAAAAATGTTAAATAAATGCCACTGGAGATTATATTTGTGATTTCATAATCCTTTTATTTTAGTGGATTACTCATAACTGTACTTATTTAATATTTAATATTTACGTGTTAAAGGGGTTGTTATGTTTACTGCTAGAGTAATTAACTGGCATTGTTCGAGGATGGTGGTTGGTTCAGGGTTTTTGTATGGCTACTATTAAATTTTAATTTTTTATGGGTATGGCAAAATCAGGATTAAACCTAGAACTTCGGTAGGAAAGACGAAGCAAGGTTCATCCGTTCTCTTTGCTCGAGTTAATGTTTTTCTGGTAGTTAGATTTTTTTTAAGGTAGTTGTGAGAGTTGTGTTGAAATAAATGTAAACAAATCAAATGAATCAGAATATTTTCTGTCTTTGGAAGGCAAGTAATATTTATGTCAATATAATTTGCATCCCAGGGCCCACATTACAATATAATGATAGCCATAGAGGTTTAGTTTAGGAACGACAGTAGCTCAGATTGACAGTTCATGACGGTAACTAACAAAATAACTTGTCCAAAGCTGATATATCATGTTGACATTGTGACTCTAACTCGAATCATTGAATGTAAATTCTTCACTATAGTGGTTTTATAGGATCCATTCCCTCTCAGCACAATCGTATGGCCGAAGTGAGAGAATTAATCAGAAAAGCTTTTAAATCACTTGATAGCTGTCCTTATTAGTAAACTCATTTTATTTGTTGCTTTACTGGAGATTTTATGTGTACTATGATGTTGTGGGTGCCATGTTTTGCATCTAAAATTTGTGCTTTTGCAGAGCCATGGATGATTATTTTTTGAATTATTATTTTGAGAGAAATTTGGATGGAGGCAATTTAGATTTGCATACATGCTTTCGAGCATGATAAAAGGCTTGTTCATTAGTCTCTTGCTCCAAACGTCTGATTGTCTTGAAGTTGTTGATTTTTGGGATACTAGATTTGGGAGTGTTATTTGTTGATCATTCACTTGATCATCTTGTACTTGCTCATTGTGAGTGGATCTTGGCTTGAGTTGTTTTTTTCACAAGATATTAAAATTGTGGATTGGCATGCGACTCTCATTTGTTCTTGGATTAGTATCATGGGGATATCAGCAACGATTGCTCATTATTGCAAAAGTTTGTCACATCTTACATAGTTTCTTTCTCGGTTGAGAGCATTGATCTTTATGATGTCCTAGAGCCTAAAATTGCATTGTAACTATTTTGTTGCTTGAAACACATTAGTTTCAGAGCTTTGGAGGCTAATTCTTTTTTCAAAAGAGTTTTCTTGGAATATATATCTCTCTCTCGTGTGGTTCTTCTTTCTTTTATTCTTGTTATGTGTGGTTTATGGTTTATGCTAAAATGCTATTGGAATTTATATATTTTGTATTATGTTTAATGTATGAAGTTGATTTCCTTTAAAAAATTCTAATTGTATAGATGAGGTAGTTGATTATTTGTGTGACTATCTTAACTCATGATTTTTTCATGTTTTAAAAAACTATCAAACATTTTATAAATATAAAAATTTTGTAAGATAGAGGGAAAGGAAATTCATTAAGGGAAGAGAAATGGAAAAGGAAGTTGAAAATGAGAAAAGATAAAAAGTTTTGAAATAGAAGAAGCTAAATATGAGAAGATAAAAGTGAAAACAAGCAGAAAGGTAAGAGAAAGTAACAATGGAGACATGCATAAGATAGAAAGTAACAATGGAGGTGAAAGAAGAGAGTCAATATGAGGAGTGAGCACTCAAGGAGTGTTAGGATTATTTATAAAAATATTTAATTTGTTACCAAGAGAAGCTATAACTTCAACCACAGTCCTAGTTGAGGTTACACAGGCGTTTGCTGATTTCTTCCATCCTTTTCAACTCTCTTAAAATAGTTTTCTTCTTTAACTAGGGTTTGAGTGGCTTCCAAGTGAATGTGGTGTTTTGAATCGGATGAATGCTATGCAAGTGCAAATTTGCTAACATGCTCATAATTGATCTCAACATAATGCTCATTAGTCCTCATACTACTAGAGGACTTGTTTCCCCAATAAAAGGAATTACACATGAGGGATGTTTAAATTTATTTAAAAGATGAGTGTTAGATAATTAAATAATTTTTGAAAATTATATAATTATAAAGGACCAAAGATAAATTTGAATTTAATTTTAATTAATGTTGGAGGGAAAATGATGAGAGATGAATTAAATTAATAATTAAAAAATATTAAATCAATATAGATATGATACAAATATTAAGAAAATAAAAAATTATTTAATTATTATGGATGAAAATAGGAAAATGTTAGCTTAATTATACAATTTAAAATTATTTAAATAATATAGATAGAAGAAATGATAAGGATAATGATGAAATGAAAAAATGAGAATGCATTAGCCATTTTTAGGTGTCTATATCTACAATATATCATCATTGAGGAAAACTTGTGCTTACACACTCAATAAAAATATGAGGTGTATTTTGACAATACAAGATAGCTAACACATAATATATAGCAACTAACGTGATAATATTCAAAAGATGATATCAACATCTACATCTAACTAAAAATCATCTAACATTAGCATTATTTAGATGTAAATACGTGTAATAATCATCACAATATTAAACTCAATCATATAAACATAATCACATAAAATAGTGATCATGATGAAGCTAAGACATTGTAGAGCTCAAGCATAAAAAATCACACACAAATCTAAAATACATATCCATAGACTTTGATGGAAAAATAAAATATCATTAACAAACAAAATATTAGTAACAAAGTTTAATTGAGCAATATAATAAGGCACAAAAATATGATTCTTACATAATTTAGACATGACACGAGATAACACATGTGAACAATACATCCTCCCCCCTTAGGGATAAATTTAATCCTTGAAGTCAACAAGGGTAGGACAAAATCATGATACTAAACTTCACAACATATAAGGGAAGCAAGATAACATGCAACAAAAATGAACCCATCACAAGTACATTTATTCATTATAAGTCAATAAAATCTAAATCATGGTAAGATAAATGCTACTAGAGCATTATTATTTTCGCAATAACTTACCCATGATTAGAACTTATCACAAAATAGAATTGCATAATCATAATTCATTTCTACATGTACAGAAGAATTCACACATTCTAATGCATTTATATACCAAGTCAACTAGGGTCTCCAATGGTCAACCCAAGCTAATATAGAAACATAACACTATAGCTTCCTAAGTTTTCCTCATATCTACTTAAATCTACATATTGAGGTCATCAAACCCATAGTTGGATCTCAATAGGGTGTATGAACAAGTAATCATACAAATATGAATCCACCTAGCTCATAGCTATGCACACAATCCAAGGATGGATACATAGCATCACTATCCTTTGGGTATACAAACCATGTAGAAGGTGTTCACAACACATCACATGTATAGGAACACAAACCGCAATTTCCTCTTCTTCTTCATTACTTAGAAAACTACCTTTTATATGACATTTTGTAATATAATTATCACAAGGCTTTCAAATAAGTTCACCCAAATATCAATTAGAATTGACATTTTCAAGATATGAATAGAATCTAATTGTAATTCCATATTCAAGATCATCACAATGCATCTAAACGAGCTCACCAATGCGATAGTATTTACATAATAGGTCATAATTAAATTAAAGCAACACTATTCCAATTCACAAGATGGTCCAACACAATACAATACACAACATGGAGTGCTCTATTGTCTAACACTGTACTAATTTAAACCAAAGTATGGTGGATATACCCATATAATAAAAAAAAATCATTAAATATTGGCACACAATAAGAAGAATCCAATTTTAGACTTAAGTATTTACCTAAACATTCTATCATAACATGCCAATCATTTATTCCACATGATTGTGTACATAATTTGAAATAATATTGATACTTGGACAATAATACACCATGCAAACTATAGTCAAAAGGGCATAATTCAATGGTCATCGCCATGATCACAATCAAACACACAACATACATTAGGGGAAATACAACATGGGACTCTAATTTGACCCAAACAAAGAAATCCTTCAATGTAAAATTTCACATACTAACACGCACACCATGTAAAATGATATGGACATAGTTAAGGTCACAAGACACATGATTTATGATATTATCAATTCCAAAAAAATACGTCCTTTATGAATTTCATGTGTATGATTTGGTCACAATTTATTTCTCAAGTTTTCATATATGTCATTCACTAAGAAAGTGTACAATGCTTCAGTCAATGCATAGCTAACATTAGCATTTCTACCTTTCTAGAATATGTTCAATGATATCACTCAAAGAGTCAAGATACATAGAGACATCATAAGGGTCTAACTATCCCCCACAAATAGTATAGTTTGAGGCACAACCACATGGAAAATATACATAGAGACATCCACAAGTCACTACACACATCCAAGGTAGAACCACCACAACTTAGGCATATACCACATAATGGGGTATCTAAAGAAACATAGATAAATTTCTAGGCCTTATTAGCTATTTCTAAGAGAAACCAAACCCACTAAAACACATGAACAAGAGCATAAAGAAAATCAATCCCATCACATGCTTTAAGGAACATCGAGCTAACAACCATGAAAATCGATAATGCTTGGTCCAAGACAATTATAGATCAAAACTTAGAACATCATAAATTCCAAGTTTACAATAATAACTAATGGTTCACAATACTTATTAACATAGTAGCCTTATACACAAATATTCAAATGATGTAAAAAAATCATAAAACCAAAACTATGGATAGTATCATCACATAACATATATGTGGTACTAAACATTATCTAAAATAAAACTAACCATGCAACAAAAGTCCAAAAATCTCCACAAAAATAAACCAACTACTTCTTGTCCAAGAATCTATCAAAATTAGTTCTATTTTGAGCACTCGCAACAAAAGGATTATGTGGACAAAATTGAGAAACGTCTCCAACCTAACCACAAACATAACACAGTCCCACAATCCAAGGCTATGTGGATTGTTGTCTAATTGATTGTTGATAGCTCAAATAACTAGAGGTGGCTTGACCACCTATATCTAGATAACAAGACATAAAGTACCTACAATGTTGCCTCCACCTCTCATGATGAGAATGACTAGCGCAAAGCATACCTCTTGGAGGTTCTTGCTAAGGTTGAGAAACACCCTCCAACTGACCTCAAGGACTGATCTAATACCACTACAACCACAATTTTATGACTATCCATTGCATGTGGTTGCATTGGACAAGATGAAAGATTGTCAAGCACTTGTTTGAGGGAAACTAAGATTAGAGAACCTAACTCACGTGATCTTTATGGAGCTTTTTGACCACTTAAGCTATCATAATTTAACTTAGGGGGATAAGGACCAAGATATGTTCCCATTAATTATAATTTCATGGATTAGGAAGGGAATGGCCATTTGTCCAATCATACCCATAATCAGGGTACATGCAACAAACAAACACACAACTAGAGAATAAATAATTAACAAACACACAACCAACATCATACTAGCAAACACTCAATTAGCATCACACAAGAAAGCGTATAACATAGAGCTCTAGATGTTTTTGATTAATTAAGTAGGGAACAACCGTGAATGCATTACATAAAGCCCATCAAGATAATGGAAAATAAATAGAAATAAATACATTAAAAAGTGGCCACTAGGCCACACCAAACTAAGAAAAAATATACAGGCAACAAAACAGAACCAAAAAAGAACACCACAAGATGAGCTAGCAAAGAGAGTTCCAATATTTTGAGAAGGAGCTCATTGTCTACTCCCAAAAAGCAAGGTTCAGTGACCACTCTCTCTTCTTTCTCTTTCATCTTTCCTGTTGATCCTTGTCCAAAATTTGATTCTTCATCCTTTTCTTAAGATTTGACTAACCAAAAACCACACCAATAAAATACTTCTTCAATATGCCATCTATTATTTTAGCAAGACCATCAAATGCTTTCTCCATCCTAGCCAACCTATTTTGGTATAATTTCATTGTATTGTACATATTTTCCCATTTTACCTCACAACTTTTGCATTCTCCAAGATATTCCTGAGCCAATTCTATGCTACTCACTCTATTATAAAGGTCCACAATCTCAACATAATAGGTATCCATGGGATCCTCTTTCAGATCTTTATGCTCCTCCTTGTGACTCTACTCCCTAGCATCATCATCATTGGTATCCTTTTCACAAAATACATCCCTCTCCTTAGCACTACAAAAATTTGAATTTTCATGAACAACATTAGGGGATAGACAACCTTCAACATCATTCTAAGGGGGTAATAGAGCAATCTCCTCAGAATTACTATAAAGCTCATAATCAAACAAAGGAAGAATTTCCTCCCCCTCTCCTTCATTAACATTCTCCCCATAATCCTCCTTAGCATTTGTTTTCTTATTATCAAAAATATTTTTAACATCACCTAATGCCTTAGTTAGTCTCATAGACCTTCTCTCCCCTCGAGTGCTCCTTATACACGTTTATTACCCTCCTTGTATGAGATGACAATAGCCGAGTCCACCTTAATTTTGGCATTATCCTTCTGAATAGTTTCCTTCTTGCCCTTAAGGGTCTTGGAACCCTTCCTACTTTTACTTTTATCTTTGATAAGAGTTAAAGTATCTTCTTGGGTATATGGGTTTTTCTTACTTTTCTTCTTGGGTTGAGACTCAAATAGAGGTGTTTTACTATGAATAGGGGAAGCCTTTCTTTTAGAGGAAGGAGTAGAGTTTAAGGCCAAAGGACTTTTATCATCATAATTTTCCCAAGACGTCAGGTTCGACAGGTCATTATCAAACGATATTTTCTTTTTTCCTTTACTAGTATTACTAGGGGTGTTAAGAGAAGGGCTAGCAAGTGTAGTAGTCAAGGTAAGGTTTTTAACCTTTAAAGTCTTAACATGGGAGCTAGGACTACTGGTAGAAGGGGCATCCCTTAAAAGATTCACACACATTAGGGTTCTTACCATGGGAGCTAGGGATGCTGGTAGAAGGGTTGTCATAGAGCTCTAATATTGCAATAGAGCTCTAAATGTTGCAAAATAGGCTTTGATACCAAATGTAATGCCCCAAGATTTCACCCTGTTGGGTGAAAATTATGTAATCTCCTTTAAATAGATTAAAAAACCTTTGATTTGAACCACAACTATGTGAGATATAATCTCTCCTCTCAAAAAGGGGAGGCACCCTTCTTACTGCTTATTGAAACTAAAGAAAACTATTTAGATAATTAAAATAATGATATGGGGTGTGTCACATTCATGATTCTCTTTTTTTTTAGAGAACATGTTTTACAATGTTTCACAATTTAAGTTCTTGATGCGGTACAACTTCAAACAAAAATTAAGCAATAATCCCAATATTCCTATCTTGTCAAAGCAAAGCTTAGGAATACCAATATGATAATAATAAGTAGCAGAATAAGAACAAATCGCGAAGGCACAAAGTCATTCCGTAGCTTTCACCAATGAATCCTTTAAGATATGTAACCAACGTTGTATTAAAAGCATAAAGTCTTCTAGATACTTCACAACAATTCCACGAACAACATGAATAAATACAAGCACCAAGTCTTGTAGAGAATTCACCAATAGTATTCAACAATGTCACAAATTTAAGTAACAAGTATAAGTCAAAGTTTACAAAAATTCACTCAAATCCCTTTAGATCTCAATCACTAATCACTTCCAATTCAATCAAATCAAAAAGATAATTGATTCCAACACAAAGTCTAGTATGCAACTTCACTTCTTTATTGATAAAAATTTAGATCCACAAAGATGAACTCATAGTCTTAATGTTTGCTTCTCAATTGGGCAACACTTTGTTGCAAAAGATAAAAGGTAACCATTACAATATAATCCTCTCTTATTTATAGATGGGAGAGGAGAGAAAATCTAGGAAAATACTACCTAACTAATTGACTTATTCAAAAATGTTGTCCACAATTATAGGAGAAAATATTTGTTTACATGTAATTACATTTTTCGAAATGACATGTAAAATGTCGAAACTTATTTACATAAAGCATGAAAAATGCTAAAACTAGGAAATCTAATGTAAGGAAAAATTTGGCCTTCTTCAACATCTTTCTCCATGAAAACTTCATGATGACGTGCACTTCATCACTGTCTGGCATTGGAGTGTACTTTGAAGATGACGAGGATTATTGAGATTAACTCCTTCGATGAGATTGAAGACTTTTTGATGCCTTTCAAATCTAAAATAAGCTGGAAATCCATCATTTTGTTCATTGAAGCTATTGAGAAAGCTTCATCTTCAAATTCTTCTTGGTGCTAAAAATCAACACTTCAACATATTAAAGGACTTGGGTAGTTTCATGTAAAAGTGATGAAAAACAGAGCTTCTGCATGAAATATGTAAGAGCGGTGAAAAACAGAGCTTTTACATATCATATGTAAAAGAGGTGAAAAATGAAGCTTCTACATGGAATATGTAAGAGCGGTGAAAAAAAAGAGCTTGTGCATGTGACATATGTAAGAGCGGTGAAAAACAGAGCTTCTGCATGAAATATGTAAGAGAGGTGAAAAACAGAGCTTCTGCATGTGACATATGTAAGAGGTGAAAAATAGAGCTTTTGCATGAAATATGTAAGAGTGGTGAAAAACAGAGCTCCTACATGTGACTTGTGGTTTGAAATGTAGAAGCGCTAAAAAACCCCGCTCCTACATGTGTCGGAAAATGACTAAGGCATGAAATATGTAAGAGTGGTGAAAAACAAAGCTCCTACATGTGACATGGTTTGAGATGTAGAAGCGCTAAAAAACCCCACTCCTACATGTGCCAAAAAATGACAATGCATGAAATATGTAAGAGCAACGAAAAACAAAGCTCCTACATATGACTTGTGGTTTGAGATGTAGAAGCGCTAAAAAACCCCACTCCTACATGTGCCGAAAAATGACTAAGGCATGAAATATGTAAGAGCGGTGAAAAATAGAGCTCCTACATGTGACTTGTGGTTTGAGATGTAGAAGCACTGAAAAACCCCACTCCTACATGTTCCAGAAAATGACTAAGGTATGAAATATGTAAAAGCGGTGAAAAACATAGCTCCTACATGTAACTTGTGGTTTGGGATGTAGAAGCGCTAAGAAACCCCACTCTTACATGTGCCACAAAATGACTAAGACATGAAATATGTATGAGCAGTGAAAAATAGAGCTCCTACGTGTAAAATGTAAAAGCGCTAAAAATCAACACTCCTACATGTGTAGAAAATTTTCTAACTCCCAAAACTAAATTTTCACAACTTGGTTTAAAATGCGGATTTCGACAAACTAACAAAGGTTAATGCTCAAAATGACTTTTTGAGGATGGGTGACCATGCATAAGGACCAATGCAATTTTCCTCATTTTACGTGCTTAGAGTACGCGGGCTACAAAACAGACAAGTTTTGTAGGGGTTATCCCAATTGAGCGCGCTGAATTCGAGGATAACAGCTGGCTCTAGCTGGGGAGCTTCCTCCAGTCATTCTTAGAAACGATTGAAGGGAGAAGAACTCCAAAATTCAAATGCCTTTATCCATCCATTGGGCAACAAAGTTGAGCACGACTGACAGAAAGCAAATCTACGAAAACAAGACACAAACTTATGCAAATGCACTTATTGAAAAGGTAAAAACCTACCTAATTAAAACTAGCCATCAATGCGATCTTCTCAAATGAAACCGTTCACAGGTTCAACAAAATAGCTACCTTTCTTCAACATCTTGCAATGCCTTCCATGATCTTTAGCAGCTACATGTAAATGAAGTTGAGGCACTGCTTCTTGAAAGAGATGAACAGGTTTAGCTACCTCTGAAAATATATCAAATATACTGCTGCTCCAAAATGAATCATTGAATTCAGATTGCTCTTGCGCATCTACAAATACATCTTTACCTGCATCCTCAAGTTTATCTTCACGTTCAGGTACAAGTGGAACCTCTGTCTTCCCATTGGCCTCCAACCAAGCAAGATGTATTATGGGACATTCCCTCGATTAGTCAAAGATTGAATGCTTCTTACCAGTTGCTACTTGAACAATTGATTCATCAACCATGGAAACCTCATGCTGATCAGAATGATCTCTTTCATGTGATTCAAATGAAGATATGACTACACCGCATACCTCAATATGCTGTTCGCCATCTTCAGACTTGGGAAAATATGAATTATTTATAAGAAGGTCCTCATCATGCCTTTGGGAAGTTCTTTTATGCAACACATGTTCAAGTTCATGACCTTGAAACACAAATGCATTCTTTTCAACTTGATTGAGACCTTCGTGCATGTCCATCTTTTTAGATCTCAAGAAAAGATTGTCTTCATTCACTTGAACTTCAGCAAAATGACTTTCATCCTTCTGCTTTTCATCAATGGCTTTCTGAGACTGCATAAACCAGAATTGGGAGTTGCTAGCTATGTTTGCTTCCTTTTCCCGGAAGAGAATAGCGAGATCACTCGGATTGGAGTCAGGATGCTTTGCTACTGATTTTGCTAATGGTGCTTCAAGAGCAAGCCTCTTCAAAGGTGAAGATAACTTGTGTTGATTCCTAATAGCAAATTTATGAGAAACATTTGAAAGTGACCTTCCTAGCACATCCTTGCGAGGCACAAAAAACACAACTTGAGCTAGCTGCTTTTTGAGGACAAGTAGCTCATTTTCCAACCTTTGCACCATAGGATCCATCCTTGTGATGGAAGAAAATAACTCTAAAGAAGGAATTTCTTCAGATTCATGTGATTCAATTCTTATTTTCACAAGAAGAATGAGATCATCTTCAATTTATGTCGCCAAGGTCTGCAGAACTACAAGAGTAGCTGGCGTTGCTCTTCTCAATAGGAAACCAACCTCAGTCACTTGAGCATTTACAAAGAAACATTTCAAATTCTCAGCTGTAGGTTGAGCAGCAGTTGGAATTCTTCTTGTCAACTTGTTGAAGTGAGCAATAAATTCGCGCATAGGCATGTGAGATTCCTTCTTCAACTGGGTGAGCTGAGCCAACAAAGCATGAGTGTCTTTAGGAGGTTTGAACCTTTCTTCAAACTTGGCTATGAGAGTTGCACAGTTTGTGATGGTACGTAGCGTTAGATGATAAAACCAATTTGCAACGACACCTTGGAGAGTCTCCACAAATAGCCTTACAAATACATCTTCGTGTTCAACATCATTAACTCCAAAAGCGATGTAGAAAGCAATAATGTGCTCGTCAGGATGTTGTTGTCCATCACCCAGGAACTTGGGAAACTTCTTCCGTGATCCTTCAGGAAGAGCATGTAGGGGTAGAGCTAGACTTAATGGACCAAAAGCATTTCCCCAAGGACCTTTAGCAGCCATTTACATGTCCTTGGTGAAAGCTTGAAAAAATTACAAGAAAATAAATTACAATGAAAAAGGACATGAGTATACTTCAAATGAAAGTGTGAGGCTTTCAAATGTGTGTCATGTCCCCAATGGAGTTGCAAAAAAACTGTTGGGTGGAAATTATGTAATCTCGTTTAAACAGATTACAAAACCTTTGATTTCAACCACAACTATGTGAGATATAATCTCTCCTCTCAGAAAGGGGAGGCGTCCTTCTTACTGCTTACTAAAACTAAAGTAAAACTATTTAGATAATTAAAATAATGATATGGGGTGTGTCATATTCACGATTCTCTCTTTTTTCAGAGAACATGTTTTACAATGTTTCACAATTTAAGTTCTTGATGCGGTAGAACTTCAAACAAAAGTTAAGCAGTAATCCCAATATTCCTATCTTGTCAAAGCAAAGCTTAGGAATACCTATATGATAATAATAAGTAACAAAATAACAACTCGCGAAGGCACAAAGTCGTTCCGTAGCTTTCACCAATGAATCCTTTAAGATATGTAACAAACGTTGTATTAAAAACACAAAGTCTTCTAGATACTTCACAACAATTCCATGAACAACATGAATAAATACAAGCAAAAAGTCTTGTAGAGAATTCACCAATAGTATTCAACAATGTCACAAATTTAAGTAACAAGTATAACTCAAATTTTACACAAATTCACTCATTCCTTTAGATCTTAATCACTAATAATTGGCAATTCAATCAAATCAAAAAGATAATTGATTCCAACACAAAGTCTGGTATGCAACTTCACTTCTTTATTGATAAAAATTTAGATCCACAAAGATGAACTCATAGTCTTAATGTTTGCTTCTCAATTGGGTAGCACTTTGTTGCAAAAGATAAAAGGTAACCATTACAATAGAATCCTCTCTTATTTATAGATGGGAGAGGAGAGCAAATCTAGGAAAATTAGGAGAACAAATCTAGGAAAATCCTACCTAACTAATTTACTTATTCAAAAATGTTGTCCACAATTATATGAGAACATATTTGTTTACATGTAATTACATTTTTTGAAATGACATGTAAAATGTCGAAACTTATTTACATAAAGCATGAAAAATGCTAAAACTGGGAAATCTAATCTAAGGAAAAATTTGGCCTTCTTCAACATCTTTCTCCATGAAAAGTTCATGATGACGTGCACTTCATCACCATCTGGCATTGGAGTTTACTTTGGAGATGACGAGGATTATTGAGATTAACTCCTCTGATGAGATTGAAGACTTTTTGATGCCTTTCAAATCTAAAATAAGTCGGAAGTCCATCATTTTGTTCATTGAAGCTATTGAGAAAGCTCCATCTTCAACATATTAAAGGATTTGGGTAGTTTCATGTAAAAGCGGTGAAAAACAGAGCTTCTGCATGAAATATGTAAGAGCGGTAAAAAACAAAGCTTTTACATGTCATATGTAAAAGCGGTTAAAAATGGAGCTTCTGCATGAAATATGTAAGAGCAGTGAAAAAAAGACCTTCTGCAGGTGACATATGTAAGAGCGGTGAAAAATAGAGCTTCTACATGAAATATGTAAGAGTGGTGAAAAATAGAGCTCTTGCATGTGACATATGTAAGAGCAGTGAAAAACAGAGCTTCTGCATGAAATATGTAAGAGCAGTGAAAAACAGAGCTCCTACATGTGACTTGTGGTTTGAGATGTTGAAGCGCTAAAAAACCCTGCTCCTACATGTGCTGGAAAATGACTAAGTAATGAAATATGTAAGAGTGGTGAAAAACAAAGCTCCTACATGTGACTTGTGGTTTGAGATGTAGAAGCGCTAAAAAACCCTGCTCCTACATGTGCCAGAAAATGACTAAGGCATGGAATATGTAAGAATGGTAAAAAATAGAGCTCCTACATGTGACTTGTGGTTTGAGATGTAGAAGCGCTTAAAAACCCCACTCCTACATGTGTCGGAAAATGACTAAGGCATGAAATATGTAAGAGCAGTGAAAAATAGAGCTGTTACATGTGACTTGTGGTTTGAGATGTAGAAGCGCTAAAAATCCCCGCTCCTACATGTGTCAGAAAATGACTAAGGTATGAAATATGTAAGAGCGATGAAAAATAGAGCTCCTACATGTAACTTGTGGTTTGAATTGTATAAGCGCTAGAAAATCCCGCTCCTACATGTGCTAGAAAATGACTAAGGCATGCAATATGTAAGAGTGGTGAAAAATAGAGCTCCTACATGCAATATGTAAACGTGCTAAAAATCAACGATCCTACATGTGCAAAAAAAATTCTAACTCCCAAAACTAAATTTTCACAACTTGGTTTAAAATGCGAATTTTGACGAACTAACAAAGGTTAATGCTCAGAATGACTTTTTGAGGAATGGGTGACCATGCATGAGGACCAATGCAATTTGCCTCATTTTACGTGCTTAGAGTACGTGGGCTACAAAATAGTCAAGTTTTGTAGGGGTTATCCCTTGAATTGAGTGCATTGAATTCAAGGATAGCACACCCAAACCATGAATAGACAAAAAAATGTAAAAAAATTCACATTATAAATGTTACATCAGCATGTCACATTGTACACCTATATGCACAAGGTACTGTGACATCATACAATGGAACATGAGATAAACAATCACTAATGCACCATGTATGATGACACAAGAAAAAGATTTACATATTGATAAAAAACACCGTAACAAGCTCAAAACACAAGTCTTGGAAAACTATTCAGTTGACAAGCATATTTGCAACTTTTACAAAAAAATTGAGCTAGCTTGCAACTTTCTAGCCTACAAATTGTATTTCTACCTCTAATCCTTACAAGCCTACAATTTACAAAGAAGAGGTCATGAGTAGCTTTGCATCCTACAAATTGTATTCCAAACTCCTATCTTTTAAATTGTGCTGCTTGACAACTACAAAACTTTAGAGTTATAAATTAGTATTGCAATACTACAAATTGTAAACCTTCCTTTGATCTTCCCAAATCTACA
This sequence comes from Sequoia sempervirens, assembly GCA_007258455.2. Classification (NCBI taxonomy): domain Eukaryota; kingdom Viridiplantae; phylum Streptophyta; class Pinopsida; order Cupressales; family Cupressaceae; genus Sequoia; species Sequoia sempervirens. The sequence continues at coordinate 50,228,709 of VDFB02000003.1, read as the reverse complement.
ACCCTATAACTATAAACAATTGGAGCCCCGGAGTAGCTTTGTAGTCCTACAAAATGCAAATCTATTGATGATGTCCATAAATTTTCAACCCTATAATTATAATACTTTGGAGCTTTGAAGAAGCTTTATAGTCCTGCAAACTGTAAACCTACCTCTAATCTTCAAAACCCCGATGATCTCCAAATTAGAATTTAGATTTCACAAGAATTTGTAAACTTGCAAATTGCAAGCCTGCCTCCATACCTCACAAGTCCACATCTCTAGACTTGTGGACCTTTGAAGTTCAAGAGTAGATTTATACACCTACAAATCGCTCATTTGTTTATAATCCTCACAAGTTCATAACTTTGGACTTCTAGAACTTTGGAGTTTTAGAGTAAGTTTGTAAACCTATAAACTACTCAACTACCTCTAACCCCTAGAAATTCATAACTTTAGACATAAAAAATCATAATTCTAGAACATTTTTTCACAGTTATAAACTATTCAACTACCTTTGATACTTGCAAGCCTACAACTTTGAATTTTTGAAGAAAGTTTACAAACTTACACAAATACAAATTTCCTCCATGGTTTTAGATTTTGACTACTCTTACCTACATAAATTTAACATCCACAAGAAGATTTGGACCCCTTCTAAAATACAGTTCTAGATAGCAAATGAAAGGGTACAACTTTGTCAGTTTGTGTGCTATACAAAAATGAAAATGGCCAAGGACTTTAGCACATATAGGCTCTTCATTGGCCAAACAAGATAACCTCAAAGACCCATAAACTAAACAAACCCAATGTCAAATATCCCAAACCCACATGGGTCTACACATGCCAAGGGAATGATAGGGCATGCAATGGAAACTGCTTCTCATAAAATTAATTTTTCAACATTCAAGTAAGCATACATATGTAATTGAGAAAATGAATCACAACTAAATTAATTCCATGTTTATTTCCACAAGGCTTATAAATCACACTTTCTAATAATGTTTCTACCACATAGCTAAACATGAGAAAAATCATACAAAATGCTATACACATTTTCCACCAATATTGAGATGGGACAAAATTAAAGTCATAGATCTCACCATTTATGTAGTCAAATTATATTCTAACTCATAAGAGTTTCAAAAGAATAATTCCAACTTACACATTAGGAATCCAATGTTTCAAATTATACATTTTCAACAACTTACATAAACATGAAATGTTACAATACTAAAGGTTGAAACTTCTTTTGTATGCACTCTTGAGCATCTACAAAGGACCTAAGTGTCCCCAACAGTGGTTTAATGCCACCAAACTATGTGGAACCCTTAAGCTCACCCCTATAAACTAGGAGATAGCCAATTGGGTAGTACCAAACAACTCACACAAACCAATGTGGTTGAACACACATAATAATCACATCTCACACATAGAGTTTTCCAAGCAAGCATACACAAGTGATCCACAATCACCAATCAAGTATACATATGCCAATCACATTGATGACTAGATTTCCAAGAAAAACATACATGAGGGATTCACAATCATAGTCAATGCATACACATGCTAATCACATTGATACACAAAATACTAAGCAAGTGCACATGTGGGTTCGACCAACACCACCAATGCATACACATGGGATATCGACATGTCATAGAAGAACACATCCAAACACGAGATTGGGAAGATCATACCAGTTAAGCATATACTAAAGGATAATACATCAATGCATGAACATAGTCAAATACACACAAAAATGCTTGCCATGAATAACAAAGTATGAAGATGGCAAACATAGGCCTAGAAGATCCCCATCTAATTTTCATAATAAAGTATTATTGTCACAAAATACAAAGCAAAAATGAATGCAATCTTTAAGATTTTATTTCTCAACAACATGCATAAACTTACAAATTTTAAAATTACAATGGTGGAAGCTCAAATTCCACCCAAAATTCAAAATTTAAATCTCCAAATTCCAAGAATACCCTTTTCAAGATAAGGGCATGGGAAACAAAATTTTCCAATCATGTAGAAATTTCAGAATATTTTGTCATAGCTTTAGCGTAAAATATATTTTTTCTTGAAAATATGAAAACATGTGATTGTTAAATTGTTCACAAACAATTTAACAATCCATATATATACTAGCACTTGCATCAGATGGAGGTGCAAGGGTTACGTCGATAGAAAATTATATAAGTTAATATGTTACAAAGTACAATTATATATGTAATTTTGAACTAAAATCTTGACTTTAGATCAATGATATGTCTTCAAGCTATCATTTCACTCTATGAATTTTGCTTCATACTTCAATAGATTTCGCATAATAGATAAAAATTTAAAAAATAAAAAATAAATAAATAGAGGAGAGTAACCATTAAAATTCATCCATTTTCCCAGTGTTCTACATGGCTTAATGCCATTAATGGCACTCCAAAAAGTAACAAATTTACTGTAAGAAAGTCTACGTGGCTAACTACTCAATATGACGTCATTATTAACTCCAACAAGCCGATCAATGTTTCCTGGTTTTGGAAAACGTGAAACAAATGGCTTTGTCTACTAACGTCCTTGTGCTTTAGCTGCCTCGGTGATTTTTTCGTAGAATCTTAACCTGCTTATAACTTCCGCGGATTAAGGAAAACTATGACAATGTTTGATCATGTATGGGATAAAAAAGAACAGAACATAAAAGATAAGAAAAGAGCCCTTTTTGCAAGCACAATTCATGTTGGGCCAAGGTAAGATTGCTCACTCAAATTTCCTTATTTGAAGTACATTCGAGCAATTTTTTTTGGTATTTTTCTTTTCCTCCAGTGAAAAAATCAGGGTTTGCTACAAATATTATAAGCATGTGATTGTTAAATTGTTCACAAACATTTTAACAATCCATATATATAATTCTTAACGAAATGTCATATGCATCCACATAAGGTGGGCATGCCCAAAGCATGGGGTAGAATCAATTAAAAACATGAAAGAAAAGAAAAAATACCTCCAATCCAAGCTCACACCAATTAAATTTTTATTTGCTACTATCCACACACAAAAATAAGCAAACACTGATAGTTTCTTCTAGTCCTCACATCCAAGAATGTGACCAAAGCAAAATCCCAAACTTCCAAGCAATTTTTCAAGCCCCAACACATACAACTAGGGAGAGGAAAAAGGAGAGCATAATGAGAGCAAGAGGTGAAATGGTAGGATGAGTTTCAAAGTAAACTCTTTTTCCATATAAGCTGATTTCACTTTTTAGAAAGTCCTCTAATCCTTTTCACACTCAAACCATATCATTCAAGATGTTTTGAATATAAATCAAATTTCACATTTTTTTTTTTCACTTTTATTCCCAATTTATTTTCTCTTTTCAATTGAAACCTTTTTAAATTTACAAAATAGACTTTATACAATATTTTCATTTAGATAAAATGATTGAAGTTATTAAATGAACACTACCAATTTCTTAATACATTTTCGTAATAATCGATGCTCTACCTAAATTAATAATTTGTACAAAAGTGCACATAAAAATACATCAAATATATTTGCCCAACAATAATACAAATTTCTAATTAAATTATACATTCTATTCTTCCACTTAAATACATTGCAAAGTATGAGAAACTATAACAAGCACACAATGAATACAAAAAATGATTAAATACAAATAATCACAAGAGTCAAACAACCTACAAAAAACACGCAGTTACATTTTACGGGTTTCAACATGACTTAAGAATCTAGAATTGATCAATTCAGATTTATGCTTACTAGGCAACACAAGACTCATCTCATAATTGAAAATTGAGTGAGACAAGAATAAGAACACAACACTTTTACCCAAGTTGATTATATCCAATTTATCAATCTTAGAGAAAACATATACTTGCACACTCAATGAAAAACATCAAACATATTTACATAATACGAAATAATCAAAACACAATATATGCCAATCAACATAATAAAATCCAATATATGATATCAATATCCACATCTAACAAAAATTCATCTAACACCTAATATGATTCATATACAAAAATACATAATAATCATCACAATGTTGAACTCTGTCACATGAAAATAATCACATAAACTAATGAAAATAATGAGATTGAAATATTGTAAAGCTCAAGATAAATCCAAAGTACAACATCCCTACACCTTGTTGGCAAAACAAAATATCATTGACAAGTTTGATATTGAAACATCTAGGTCTTATGCCACTAGGACTAGGCTTGAGATAACATGTGAGCATTATGATCACCATGTGTAGTTGAAACACATGAATATGGAGGGTTCCTTTGGTTTATTTAACAAATGAATGTTTTTGATAAAGTAAGCAACATTTTCAGGTTGTTGTACCCTTCATAGAGAGCCACAAGGGCCAATAGAGTCCAAGATCAAAAAAGCATCAAAACAAAACACCAAACCAAAAACAGATGTCGACTAACAACACTCGGACCAACATCAAACCAGCAGCAAGCTAGCTGGTATTCTCCCAGTTCTTTGACAAAAGTTGAACCAAATCATCACCAATCCACTCCTGCCTGTCTTCAGTCTTCTTCATCTCCATCTCGTCCTTCATTACAGCTGACAGGGTACTAGTGACACAGTGAACTAATTTGATGGTGAATTGGGTAAAACCATTGATTTTTTTGTCCATTGTTTCTTTCAGCACACTGAGCTCCTCCCCGTTGCCCATAGTGTAGTCGAGATCATTCTGCTCAATATCCAGCGGTTTCGATGAGTAAGGCCGAAACCTCCTTCTGAGCTTTACCCTTGTCAGGAATGGATGAGGGACCTCTGGCTTTCTCACCTTCCTTGCCTTCTGACACCTCTTCAACTCTGCTATCTTTGTTGTTCGACAACTCCTCTTTAGTGTCCAAATCCCTAACCTGCACTTTTTTCTTGTTCTTTGCCAACCTACCAAAGCGCTGAATGATGGCATCACATCCAATAACCACAGTCTCCGCAACCATCGTATCACCCAACGAGTCCTTGCTCACAACAATTTTCCCTTTATTCAGAGGCTCCTTCTCCTCCTTACCTTTCTTTTTCGGGGCAGGCTTACTGGAAGTCTTAGCAGGGGTAGACTTGAGGTCACACAGGCTAGTCACAACATTGGTTTGGGCAGCTCCCTCGATACCCTTAAGTTTTTTGGTAGCAGGTTTGGGTTTCTGAGAATCAATAGGGACTGGGTGACTCTTCCTAACAAGGCCTTTAGATTCAACCAGAGATAAGTTGGTCTAAGTGGGGGGCTCAATTTCCTCAATTCGGATGGCTGAAATGGGTTTCAGAGGGCATAAGGCTAGATGAAAGTGGTAGAGTCTTAGGATAAGACCCTGGTGGAGCAGTAGGGGAGTAGGTTCATTGGGATTTAAAGTAGTAGACTCCACACAATTTTCAACCGAGTTTTCAAGGTCCATTAGCAGAAAAAAGGGAAAGCTCAGTAAAAAAATTATGCCTAAGGTGATTTAACAAGGGAAAGTGGTAGAAGTAATAGGTCTTGTACCTTCCTTCCAGTGTGACATATTTCATCAGTGCAAGACACACCTAGTTCCATGGCTGAGGAAGAGCCTCCCGTTCAAACCCAGACTGGTTGCGCACTGACTTCTCATCTCCCACAAAGAACTTGTCCATACTAACATTGTCATGGGTCTTCAAATGTTTAGGATGCTTCATGCCAGAGCACTGGAGACCCGTCGCCTATGCAATCACTTCCTCATCCACCGTAAAGGAGATGCCTCCTAGAAACACACGTCGATTCTTCCAAGAGTTGACAAACTGGGTCGACAGATTAGGGTCATGGCCCACAAGTCTCTCCATCAGAGGAGCAATGCCACCTTTGACACAAATGTGCTGAACCAGTGGATCCTTGCGAAATTCATTGCAATTATCTGGCTCCGTCTGCACCCTATCACCCCCCATGATTCCGCATTACACACAGTATAACTAGGAACCCTGAAAAAATAGAATGTTAGAGATAATCGCAAGGTGAAAAATCACTAGCATAATAAGGCATTTAAGCCATAAACAACAATCTTTGGGAATCAAGCCTAAGGACAAGTCACATGCATGAGTAAGTAATTTCCCTGAAATAATCTTAGCAGAGGCATTAATGAGGATTTCCTCACATAAACGACTAAGCAAAAAGGACACAATCAACAGGAAAGGATTGCCTTCCACGTAGCTTAAATACTGAAATCTAGGCAAGATAGTCGCGGGGCCATAGTTAGAAATCTCTAAATTGATAGCATTTAAGGGTTGGTCAACTTTAGTTATACCACAGATAGAAGCTTTAAGGCACGAAACCAAAATAGCGTATAAAGAAAAGCCAAAAAGGAGCTTTGTCTCATAATTACAAGTCACATCAAAATATAAAACAAAGAATTTGAAAATCCGCGATCTTAAGTAAATCCCCATAAGGAGATTACAACAAGTATGAACCAGCTTAGAATTAATCATCCGGTACTTGTCGCAACAAAACATGATTTCCTTTTTCCAAACAGGTTCCATCCTATAATTTGAAAAAATCCACTTGTTATCCATCCCATCGATACAACTAATCATCCATCTCATCAAAACAATAAGACCACATAGCCCAACGAAAAAGCATGTGGACCCCCCATAAATCCAGCTAAGCACACGTGTTTTCATCATGGGTCAAGTAAGGGCTTTGTTCCTTCACTATAATACTCTGAATATTAGGTAGAAGTAAACTTAAATCACGCCAACATTTGGACAATTTCCAGTGAGAGCCTAAATTGGCTAAGGCGTTAGCCACTTGGTTCCCCTCTCTGTAAATATGACTGGCCACCTTTAATTTTAATTTAGACACAAGGAATCTAATGTCAAGAAGAATATCCTTAGTGTTCCACCCCAATAGTCTATCAAAATTAATAGCATCAATAATGGACTTAGAGTCACCTTCAATGTGTAGGTTCTCTATCCCCAAGGAAACAACTATCTGTAAGCCCTTTCTAGCTTCCGCTATCTGTAAGCCCTTTAACAACCCTTTAACGAATGAATGTTACCAACATTACTAAGCAATTTAAGTGTTTTCTGATGCATAAGAAAAATTGGCAAAAATAAACTATATACCACTTGAGACTTAGTTGTTTAACCTTGACCATAGATCTTGTCTCAATTAATCTGAGTCATCAATGACAAATGAAATTTAATAGTCAAAGGGCTTTGCAAGAAATAGACCATTAATTGAAGTGACATGTCATGATCCTATGGACTTAGGAAAAATGACAAAACATAATGGATTGTAACTTCAAATCTACCTATTTCATCCTCAATATCGATCTTGCATTGATTAACTTGAGTTGTTTGCTGTGCTCAACATTTAATCAAAGGCATAATTAGACTTAAGTTGTGCCACCTGAATCAATGTTTACATGGATAAATAAGTAATGTAGCACGAGCCCTTGGATATTTTGATCAATGGTTAAATATGAATAAAGAATGCCATAGGGTTTTTGCTTGCCACAATGTTATCTTTACCAATATGATACATAAGCATTGAATAAATTCAATGAGCACTCTTAGAACAAAAATAACTTGTGAACCCAATTTTCATGGAGGATGTTTTAAACTACAAATTGTAAGATTGGGAATTTCTAATTGTGACTATGAAATTGAACTTGAACATGAATTGTTAGGTTTTATCACCAAACAAGATTTTCATACTATATAAAGAATCTCAGTGAAAAACAAAGGAAATTTTAGAAATAGAGTAATTGATTTAGAAGAGAAAAAATAAATAGTGAAAATTTTAAAATTATTTTTTCTTTGTAATTAAATTGAATTTGGGTGTATACATACTGAATTTATTTAATGTGATAGGGATCAAAATGAATCTAAGTTTTGAATTTGGGTGTATACATACTAAATTATTTATTGAGCCGGGATCAAAATGAATCTAAATTACAATTTATTTATAGGTTATGTATTCACATATATATTAGCTCTTAGAAACAACAAAGAGATGTGAGACAACATTGCAATTCTTTTACTGTATATGAAACAAAAAGTACATGAGCATACATATATTTTTATATATAAATTGATATATGTAATTTAATCTCAAATGACAAATCAAACATTGGAAACAAATGATACAATTAATGCATGTAATGAAATAACTTGCATACGAGAAGAATATAATAAAAAAATGCTACAAATACTTGATAATACTTAAGAATAATCAATAATAAGCCACTTCACAGGGGCAAGCCTTCAAAAAATCTTCAAGAACACAGTTTACAATGTGATGATCATAAACTTACTACTAGCTCCTACATATATCATACTATGCCTTGGATACAACTTAGGCTGATTTAACTACCTATATAAGACTATTTCAATAATCATATGACTTAATTAAATGTTAAAATAGTCACAAGCCAACTACTCATAACCCTATGCATGCTATAGGATTAAGGACATAGCATGCATAATGACAAAGGTTGGAGTCAAGAACTATCAAGAGTTGATCTCCCTGTCATCATTAATGATTGAATAGCTTGTAAGCCTTTCTCTCACATTTCTTGTTGGTTGAGGCCATGGTTGCATGTGGTTGCTAATCTATATTTGCTGCTTAAATTTTAGCAGCACAGATGATCCCATGGAAATTTTAAATTAAGCATAATGAATAATTTAGAATATTTTCTTATAATAATGGAACTGCTATAGTTTAGAGATTCAAAGCAAGTTGTGAAAAAATGGGAGATTTAAATTATGCAGCCGTTTTATGACGAAAAATATGTCTCATGACTGTACACATCTCCTTTCCTCTTCTTTTCCATTTCCCTCCAAATTTCACCTCTGAAATTTTCCTAAATACATATATCTGTGATTCATTTAATAATTTCTTAATTTTAAATAGAAAAATAAAAAATTCATGAGACCACTGACTCCACAAAAGGCTTCTAAAACATTTGAGCAGTGACTGCTAAACAAAATAAACTAAACAACTGAACAATACCTTTCTTGAAGCATCTTTCCATTCTTTAGAGCATTCCTCTTCTTTTGCTTTATATCATCCTCCATCTACTCCAACTTTCCATTCCAGACATGGGCAGGGTTTTCTGAAAATATTTTAATGTCATGAAACCTCCATGGTATATATATATATACACACACAAACTAGTGTACATTGCATCCTATGCATCTGATTATATGAAATCAACAGCATGGTCTATATTTCCATATATTTAGATGAAAACACTAATTAGAAGCTTGAACTAGTACCTGGTTGTTTCTTTTATCACTGCAGGTAGACACGGCACATCTTATTACAGTGCAAGAATATTTTCAGATCACTACATTTAGCATCACCAACAATGTCAGCAAGAACATTGCCCTTGTTGGAAATCTGGGAACCGTTTCACATCTCTCACAATAATTTATCAGCAACAATCTTGGAATTTTTGTTGCAATGTGGCAGTCAATACATGCCCGGCGGTTCTTGATGACTCTAATAGTTGATCCAAGTGGACATGCTCCATTCTGATAGTAGAGGAATAACTCTTTTAAAGTTCCCTTCACATTAGTCTGGGTATATTCTTGAATGTAGAAAATACTCTGCTGCCTTCATCTCTCAAGACAATCTATCCATCTTTACATAGATCTTGTGTCTGTGGGTGTGATCCGTCTCCTGCACAAAAAGCATGTACCATTTTATAGCCTTCAATCCAACTACATCCAGGTATCTTTCTAATTCCTCTATCTTTCATCAATCTCCGTACCATTTGAACCTCATCCCACCTTCCCACTTCTGCACAGATGTTTGATAGATGAACATAAGTCACAGCATTATCAGGATTCAGCTCAAAAAGAAGAGTTGCTGTATATACTCCTAACTGTATATTCTTATGTGCTCTGCAGGCACCAAGCAAACACATCCATACAACTGCCACAGGTTTAACTGGCATTTTGATGATAAAGTTTAGAGTTTCTGTAAGATAGCCAGCACGGCTGAGAATGTCAACCATACAAACATAATGATCAATTGTAGGCGTAATGCAATAAGAGTCACTCATGTCATCGAAGTATTTACAGCCTTCATCCACTAAACCTGCATGGCTGCATGCTAATAAAACACATGCGAAGCTTACATGGTCAGGATATGTTCCAGAGTGCTTCATTAGTTCAAAGAGTTTCAGAGCATCCTTGCAAAAGCCATTTTGTGCATATCCTGCAATCATTGTAGTCCATGAGACCAAATTTTTTTTAGGCATTTTGTCAAACAGTTCACGTGCCTTGTGTATGCTTCCACATTTTGCATGCATATCTAGCAGAGCATTTGCAACAATAGTATCTAGAATAAATCCTCTTTCCATTATGATTTGATGGATGTCCATACCCTGTTCTAAAGCTCCCATTTTGGCATAGGCTGGAAGGATGCTGGCAAAGGTAGCGGAGTCTGGATTTACACCTGCCAATTGCATTTGCTTAAAAGTTTCCAATGCTTTCTCAACATATCCATTTTGTGCATATCCTGCAACCATTGCAGTCCATGACACTACATTTCTATCAGGCATTTCTTTAAAAAGTCTTAAAGCCTTGTCAAGAACACCATGTTGTGCATATCCTGTTACCATTGTAGTCCATGAAACCACATTTTTTTGAGGTATGTTGTCAAACAGTTCTCGTGCCTTGTGTATGCTTCCACATTTGGCATACATATCTAGCAGGGCATTCACAACTAGAACTTCTGCTGAAAATCCCCTTTCTATTATGCTTTGATGAATGCTCATACCATGTTCTAAAGCTCCCATCTTGGTACAGGCAGAGAGGATGCTGGCAAAGGTTGTGGAGATTGGCTTTACCCCTGCCAATTGCATTTGCTTAAGAGTTTCCAAGGCCTCTTCAAAAAACCCGTTTTGTGTATAACCTGAAATCATTGCATTCCATGACATCACATATCTTTGATTTATTTTGTCAAACAGATCGCGTGCCTTTTGTATGCTTCCACACTTTGCATACATATGTACCAAGGAATTTGCAACTACAACGTCTGACAAAAATCCACTTTTCATTATGCTTTGATGGATATCCATTCCCTGTTCTAAAGCTTCCATTTTGGCACAGGCTAAGAGGATGCTGGCAAAGGTTGTGGAATTTGGCTTCATACCTACCAATTGCATTTGTTTAAAAGTTTCCAACGCCATTTCAACAAACCCATTTTGTGCATATCCTGCAATCATTGCAGTCCATGAGATCACATCTCTTTGAGGCATTTCTTTAAATAAACTTAAAGCCTTGTCAAGAGCACCATTTTGTGCATATCCTGCAATCATGGCATTCCATGATACTACATTTTTTTCAGGCATTGCAACAAACAATTCTTGTGCTTTGTGCATGCTTCCACATTTTGCGTATGTATCTAGCAGGGCATTTGCGACTACAACGTGGGATGAAAACCCCCGTTCCTTTATGCTTTTATGGATGTCTATTATCTCTTCTAAAGCTCCCATTTTGGCACAGGCTGGGAGGATGCTGACAAAGGTTGCAGGGTTTGGCTTTACACCTTCCAATTGCATTTGCTTAAAAGTTTTCAAGGACTTTTCAACAAATCCATTTTGTGCAAACCCTGAAATCATGGAAGTCCAGGAAACCACGTCTCTTTGAGGTATCATGTTGAACAGCTCAAGTGCCTTGTGTACATTTCCACATTTTGCATACATATCTACCAGGGCATTTGTAACTACAGCATCTGACATAAATCCCCTTTCTATTATACTTTGATGGATGTGCATGCCCTGTTCTAAAGCTCCCAGTTTAGCACAGGCTGAGACTATGCTGGCAAAGGTTGTGCAGTTTGGCGTTACACCTGCCAATTGCATTTGCTGAAAAGTTTCCAAGGCCTTTTCAGCAAACCCAAGTTGTGCATATCCCGCAATCATTGCGGTCCATGAAACCACATCTCTGTGAGGTATTGTGTTAAACAGTTCACGTGCCTTGTGTATGCTTCCACATTTTATATACAAGTCTACCAAGGCACTGGCAACTACAACATCCGACAAAAACCCACTTTCAACTATGCATTGATGGATACACACACCGTGTTCTAAAACTCCTATTTTCGCACAGGCTGGGACTACGCTGGCAAAGGTAAACTGATCGGGATGGATACCTGTTCGTCTCATCTGAAGAAACAGTGCCAATGCCTCATGAGGACACCCCTGTCTTTTGTAAGCTGCAATTGTGATATTCCATGAGAAGACATCTCGTTCGGTCATTTTGTTAAACACTTCGCGTGCATCTACTAAACTTCCACACTTATCATACATGCGTACAAGGGTATTTTGCAAAATTTTGTTTCCTGTAAACTTAAATTCAATGTCATTAATGTGAGAGTGGATTTGCTTACCCTCTGAAAGAGCTTTCTTGGAAATGCAAAGCTGTAACAGTTGCAGATATGTAGAAGAGTTTACAGCGAAATTGCGTGCAGTCAGCAGAATGTGCAATGCCTCTTTCAACCGACCTTCTCGACACAATGCTCTCAGATTGAAATTGATATCGGCAGTGGATGGCATTGCCATTGTCATTGTATGATTATAATTGAAGCGTTGGAAATGCGCACCATTATTCAATCTAATTCTACCGTAATGACAATGAAACATTATCTTTGTCTTCAAAACTGTGTTTTTAGCCATTTAATTACTTTGTATAAGACAAGTAGTACAAGGGATTTGGCAGACATAGGTTAAAAATGAAGAATACTGGTATTCAACTTGTTGCCTTATATTCGCAATTTCGTGATTGTCCTCCATCACAATTAGTTGTAAAGGTGGTGGCGGCAGGAGAGTGGTCCATTCTTCCCAGCAATTATTCAATATTAATCAGAGCTTATGCAATTCTCCTCGGACATTTTGATGAATGTTTTCTAAACTACATCCAATACAGTATTTCTCTCCTCCAAAATTGATCCCTGCCCATAACACTTTGATTAAAGCTTTGCACTGGTTCTGCAGTAGGCAGTTTGTTTATGCATCCTTGGCCACAAATTCTTGAGTCACAGGTTCAAGTAACTATGGTACGTAGGGGATCCCTGCAAGTTTGTAGGCATTCATTTACCCAAAAAAGAGATTGCATTTTAACACTAGACAGTGTGGTCGTTCCTTGCACAGCTTTTCATGTATATGGTGGCTGCTTGGAAATTTTATAAGCAATTTTTTTCAAGGTTTACTGCATGGTCCCAAGGGGCTTGGGCTTCTATTTTCATGGATCAAGTGGTCCAAGGAAAAAAAAAAAAATGCTACAGGATTAATTAGAATCTTTTTCTCGAAAATATCAACCCCAACCTTCTAGGAGTGCAAATTTCAGCCGGTGAAATTGAGGTGGGGCTAGAAATTACCCCTACAGCTTAGGAATTTTTTCTACCACTTGTCTATTACTTAAAATTTTAAATTCCTAAAAACTCCAAAAAACATGAGAGAGCTTTTATTTATTTATTAATTTTTATCAAAATACTCTAGTTTGTTCCTTAAATTTTGGAGCTCAAACTTTTAAACTAAATTGCAAAATGAATTCATGGGACCACCAGCTTTAAAATATTCCTAAAAACTCTCAGCGGCACCCACTGAAATATTTTAGGAAGCCCCCCTCCATGGGACCCTACCCTTAGTGAACTTTTTTAATTGGTACTTATTAAAAAACCCTCACAAAAATTCTAAGGAAAATTTAAAGACAAATTTCAGAAATTAAATTTAGACAAAGAATAGAAAATGTGGAGGGAAAAAGTAATCTTAGAGAAGTATAGGTTGGTTGAGGACTCTAGATGAGGGTGGAATGCCAAATTGGAAGTAATACATAAATGGAAGATGAGAAATTGGAAGAAGAAGAGGATTAGAAGTTGTGGGAGTTATGAAAGATGGACACATATTCGAGGGAAGAGAAGTAGTATGTGGCATGGTTAATGTAGGTGAAGATGTGAAAGAAGATATAGTACACATAGAGGCTTGTGATGGAAGGGGAGAAAAAATCATTTAAAGAATCCAATGAGCTTATCCTTCGATCTATTCCTCTTATTACTTTCATTTCATAAAGCTTATTTATTAATAAGTGATTAAAGATATCAGTCAAATTTGAAAGATCAATATTTTACCCAAATTAGCAAAGATTAATGTACACGTATTTGTGTAGTAAGATTCATGCCTTATCTATCATACGTGCAACATGTGCATCACGATCAAAATAATCTTCTCTATTAAAATAAGTAGTAGTATTCAAATTTTAAACAATAGGTTCATTAAGTTGATTCATTGTTATGATAGGATTAAGTCTAGGACAACTTCTTAGTAGGAAGTGGATGTTAGGATGAGATCTCAGCATAAACTCAAAAGAGCAATAGAAGATAAAGTAAAAGGTGAACAATATTAAGATTTGAAATATTAGAAAATCAAACCAAACCCTAAAAGGAAATAGAGTGGTTCAAAGTGTCAAGGTTCACCAATTTATATAGAGGGATAAACATGCCCTACAATAATCCAAATGTTGAGATTTGAAATATTAGAAAATAAAACCAAACCCTAAGCGGAAATAGAGTGGTTCAAAGTGTCAAGGTTCGCCAATTTATATAGAGGGATAAACATACCCTACAAAAATCAAAATGTTGAGATTTGAAATATTAGAAAATAAAACCAAACCCTAAGAGGAAATAGAGTGGTTTAAAGTGTCAAGGTTCACCAATTTATATAGAGGGATAAACATGCCCTACATAAATAAATTGGATAATTATATCCAATTAGGCAAGCAACAACCGAATTATATTAGATAAAGAAGTTGATTCTAGACATGTATTGAAAATATGCTAAAAGAAACAAAGAAAGATAGATGATCTTAGCTCTTTGTGCAATGAGGAATATTTTATTGTAATGCACACTCTATCATTGGCTTTAAGAATTTTCTATCAAATATGCACTGTTAGTGATTCAAGAGCATCCTAAGGTGTAAGAACATCATCCAAAACTATTTTCTTTCACTTGTTTGTTTATTTTCAGGTTTTCATTTGGTATGCTGGTCATAAAAGTTACCACAGATCCTACCACATATCATCGTGGTTGCACATTTTACTTCACAGTTGGGAATATATGTTCTATATTGATCCATAAACATTATATTCAATTTCCAAAATATTATGTTCATCACAAAGACATGATTTTTTTTTTATTATAAACCAACAAGCTTAATAGGCTTATGCTCAATTTCATAATTCCTGGCTTGCAAAAACTTTCTAAACTTTCTAGTAGCACAAGGACACATATCAAGGCACATTGAACCTAGGACTAATGATAGTGTGGATTGCATCAAAATTCACAAATCTATACTTAACACATTCAATTTGGGAGATTCATCTATTTATTTGGCCATCTACACGCTTTATTAGGCATTAAGCTTTGTGTCATCTTGTAGTTGACTTAGATCATTCATATGGATTGAGGTTGCTATATATTTTTTTATAACCATTTGCAAGTAGTCAAGTTGGAGATTCAACTTTGAGTGTTGTATTGTAATATCATTGTACTTTTCATATTTGGTTTCATTTCATTCCATGGTTTGATAATCCTTCATTAGATCCTCCAACCATTATTGCATCAAGTGGTATTAGATTATATGTTTAGAATTTTGAGGAGAGAGAGAGAGATGACATCCTATTTTTTTTTCTTATGAATATATCACCAAATTGAGGTAGTCTACAAGAAGCTTGACAATAGAGTGTCAATTGAGAGGTGGTTGCAAGGAGTGATTTAGAATTGAGGTAGTTTGCACCAAAAACTAAGAGATATAACTACAAGGAGTTCAAGTTGTTGCTAATTTTGTTGGAAGGATGGAAGAAATGTTTGAGATGATGAGAGTGATCAATGCCTAATTTAATGCTATGAAAGAGAATAAAAAAGAGGTATAAACCTTAGAAGTGATGACGAGAGTGATGAAGATGAAATAGGAGATGTACAAATTGATAAGCATGATTTAGAAAACCTAGAAGAAGGAAAAAAAGGTTAGGTAAAAATATTAAAGGTTGCTTCCAAAATTGGTAAGAGATCTAGAATTGAGATTTGAATTATTCTAGTGATTTGAATCTCTAATGGTTTATTGATTGGATAAATAATTTAGAAGAATATTTTGATTTTGAGGAAATTATAGATCTTGAAAGGGTTAGATTTGCTAAAACTAAATTGAAAGGACATGTTTTTGTTTGGTTGAAAGAAGTAAAATTATAAGGAAATATAAGAGGTAAAGGAAATATAACAAAGGGGTACAAAATGGTTATAAAACTGAAGGAATAATTTATATCTATTGCTTATGAGTTAGAATTGTTGAAGAGACTAAAAAACATGGCACATTTAAGGATAGGATTGTGTTGCCTTCAATGTTTGATTGGTCCTTCAAAAATATTCATTCATGTCTTACTTAACAAGTTAGTCATACCTTGGGGTGTTCAAAACCTTCAACTTTTCAAGATTAAATGTTCAAATGTATTTAAAAATTTCCCAAGTCTCTTTCTTTGGTAAGAGATTTTACATTTATTTGAACTAGTTGAAGAGTTCACGAGTTCATGATCCTTGTGAACCCTCGACATCCTTCTTTAAGAAAATATCGTTGACCTTTTTGTTGGTTCAAGAAGTTCTAAAACCTTTACATTAGTTCCTATGCCATCTAAAATTTTGACAAATTACTTTAATAGATTTTCTATAGAGCTTGTTCGAACTTTCATGGGTTAATGTTATGAGGTTTCCACAATCCATAATGCTTTCAATTTTGTTTTTTCTGGATTTTCATTGTGTTCAATATTTTTGCATCAACATTTCGAATCACACTCTGTGATCCATCATCAAGATGATAAAGAGTTCAAGGAGATGAATAATGGTTAGTTGCATACTAGTTTTCTTAAAAATAAGAGAGGTGAGAGAGGGGGGAGCAGACATACAACCCGAGGATAAAGAAAGAGATTTAACTTGAAAAGTTAATTGAAAAAATTGAAAGCCAATTACATAATGAGAGAAATACATAAGAATCCAAAGCAATTGATGTAAGAGATGTATATTTCAAAAAAAATTTAAATGAGAAAATTAAGAATTAACAAATATCTAAATAGAAAGAAATTGAATTAAGTCAACAAACATATCAATTTATATGAGAAATACGAAAGATAATCTAATATCTATCAAACTAATCATCTAAATGTTTATAAATATATTGGGTTAATCAATATATCTATTTATAAGCTTATAGCAATTAAATCATTTAAATCCTAATTTATCTAGAAATATTTTAAGAAATTATAGATAGGATACATTTATAAATTTATTTATGAATGTATAACAACACTTAAGTTATAAAAGCATTAAGAAATTAAGACTAACATGTATATGCATATAGGTTAAGTGCACCAAGATGTGATACAAAAAGGGGGTCTTAAGATGACACTTTTTTTCTAAAATCAGTAAGGTTTGATATTCGATGAGAAAGTGAAGATAGTTACACTCAAAATTTGAAGATGCAACAAGAACAAGAGTTGTAGTGCTCTGAATCTACTTTCCAAACTTTTTTTTTTTGAAAATGGTGAAGATTAAGGGTTTTAAAAAGGGGGAGCACACAAAGTGGTCTTGTTTTTTTAAAAAAAAACATAACATAGCGTTTGGTGTGCTCCCCTTAAAATGTTAACTTTTTTTTTAGAATTTCAAAAAAATCTTCAGTGAGAAATTTAGCTAACACCATGTAGTTTATGCCAGATTTTTCAGCTATTTTTTAATGAATATATGATTTTTTACTAATTTTTGAAGTGGACACATCTTGCAAAAAAAAAATTGAGCGTGCTCCACCCTAATTTTTTTGAAAATAATTGAAAATCATTTTCTTTCAATATGTGTAAAATAGAGTCTAATTTCTAAAAATGTATTTTTTTTTCAAAATTCAATGAACGAGTAAAAAACTATACCCAAAATACCACATGTTGGTTTTTAACAAAATATGGACACACTAACAAAATAAATTAAAGATGAAAACCTTAACATAATCAAAATGTGAAAGAAGTTATATGGTCTAGATATCTGTAATGGTGTGAATATGCACCTCTTGCAAATTCCACATTTACGTACCTCCTACTTGAGAAAATTAAGTCAGATAATGCAATTCCACACCCTCCATTCACTTCCCATCTACTTGGAATTTTTATTTTGTGTCGGTGGAGGATATTTTGTTTGGGATGCTAGCGCAATGTGCAAATGTCTGTGTGGCACGTTGCTGTCCTGATAAGATTCCTGCCTTTGGAATTCATAGAGGCATTATGATTCTCCATTGGCAATGAAGAGTAATGTATTTGCTCCCTTGACCGACCTTGAATGACTCCTTTGCCCCTAATTTTTCAAATGAATATCTCTTTCATTCTCTCACACTTCTTGATCATTCACACACTTGGCACTATTCTCTTCACTCTTTTCACAACATTCTCAAGCTCTAACACCTCCATGGAAGCTGCAAGTTGATACTTTGCTAGTTTGTTCTCTTTGTTGTTGTGACAACGTTGGTTTTTGAAGGCTTGTGAGCTCACTCCTCCCATTTTCCTTGAGTGCACGTGGATGAAGGTGATATCCTTCCATCTTCCATCTACTTAGCATTATCATATTGTTTTTGTAGCATATTGTTGTTTAGCATAGTGCTTTGTACTTTCATTTCAATATATTTCTTTATCATATTTCTCTTATCATTGCTATATTGGCTGTTTGTGGAGGTGGAAACACCAAAGTGGGGGACTGACTGTGATAGTCCTTTATACACAACCCCAACATTTTCCCATTCTTGTGTGTGTAGGTTGCTCGTTGAGTGAAGAATTTGAAGACATCAACTCGTGGGTAGGAAGGTGCACTTTCCTCACTCTCTTTTGTCATTTCGTAGATTAGATCAAGTTAAAGCATTCTTCTTATTATTCTGTTATTTAGCTCTTTTCTATTTCTATTATTGCATTAAACCATATTTGTTAGGTCGTTAGTAGGTTTTTCCTAGTTTTTGAATGTACTTTATGCTTTTTGTCTGTATAGATGTTAACACCCCCACTGAGACGCCAGTGCACCGCGCTGTCATCCATGTCCCGCGCTGCAGTCCTCTGGCAGTGAGTTGTCTAAGTTGTAGTCCAAACTTTGGAAAATTGCTCATCTAACTTCTTGAAACATTCGGGCTTGTTAAAGGACAAAACAACCTAGTTTCTCTTCCTTTCAGCCGTTAAACCTTAAACTCTCCCAAAACAATTCCCTTATTTTGAGGTAGATCAGGGAGACCTATTGTTCTAGACCCTCTCGTGACTTGGGGTCCTGAGCAATTGGTCCCCGTCCTCTACATTTTGGTGAATCTAATGCTAACTATTTTGGTTCTATTTCGTAGTGTTGAAGGAATCTTCTCTTGTGTTCTAGGTGTGTTGTAGGTGTGTGCGTTATAGGGAACCTAGCCTTGCAACCCAACCTACAACCCCTAGTGACGTAGCTAGAAGAGTCCCTAAATGTTTTGAAGCAAAATCCATAATAGGTCACTATTTGATTGTGAAACCCTTGAGGGATTTTGAGAAAGTCCTTTTTAGTGTACGTAGAAGATGGCTTCTTTCATGCATCTTCCCATCCCATTTGTGCAGCTTTCAAATGGGTCTCCTGCTATAACCTTTACATCACAAGACTTTCCTATAAATGCGAATAGAGAACCCTATCCTCTGTACATTCTCGCTCGTATCAATGAGAATATCGTGATTGGTGTTCTCATTGATCCTACATGCCGAGTTAATATTATTATAGAGGAGATTATGCTAATAAACATTTTACAAAAGGATGGGTATGATGAATCTAAAAGCACAGTATGTATGCATGATGGGATTTCCGTCCCTCTCATTGGTTCCATCACCCTTTTAGTCCTAGTTGAGCCTAGGACTATGAATTCCCTTTTCAATATTATCCCAGAGTTTGACTTGTTCAAACTGAAGCTAGGTATTCCTTGGCTAGTTTCCATGAAGGCAGTCCCTTCAGTGATCCATAAATGTTTGAAGTTATCCCTTGAGGGATTTGTGCATGTTGTGCACAACACTGGGTACAAATCCCTGGTGTCACGTGGGGCCTATTTGTTAGATCACTTTTGGCCTGCCCCTATTGGTTTGCTTCCTCCAAGGACGAACCTATTGTATCACAATTATGTAAAATACAAGAATGGGGGCATAGCACTGAAAGTGACCTATCCTCTTTCCCCTTATGTTATTTCGGTTAAGGCTTCTTTGATAGTGTAGCAATAGACTGATTCTTCCTCTCAAAACGGGAAGGGGAAGTATGCTCATGCTTAGGAGCCTTCTTCTTCTTCCCCTGTAGTTCCACCCTACTTTTTCCTCTCATCCTGTTGTGACACCCTTGTATTTCGCTCTCCTACGTTTCTTAGGGAGTCTAATGGTGCCCACTTGGTGGAAGGCCAAGTATCAAGTGTTTGACCTTCTTGTCTTGCCCACGATGCCTTAACCTGTCGTATATGGTAAGGGGAAGGGTCCCCATGGAGTTTCCTTTGCATCTTAGCCTCTGTGGTCTCCTACTGCTCCTGCCCCTAGGGTAGCGAATGGGAAGATGCCTTCCGTCGAGGCGCTTGAGTATGCTTCCCCGCTGGTTGTTCACTAACTCATTTGACTGCAAAATCCGACGAAAATTTCCAACAAAATATGTATAATTTGATGTATTGTCGAGTGCTTGTAAAATTTGATGTGTAATTTTCAATTTTTTAAAAGTTTATCCCCGACGTTCATTAAATTTGATAGAACACAGGACTGTTGACGACTAAGCGATTTCGTCAAAGGTACGACAAACATGAAAAATAAGAAAAAAAAAATCAAATTGGCAAGCAGCCGCCGAAAAGTGAGTTCACGCACACTAATTTGTGCGGCGGTGTTTTGCTCTACTTGAGGCCGGTTTGTGGAGGCGGGGCGTTTTCTTGGGAAAAATAAGAAAAAAAATTCAAGGAAGATATCGCGGGTTGAGGGTAGTCATTGTCTTTTGCAAAAATTCGATTTGTGAAGTTAGATTTCTTAAGTTCAGGGTTTGAAATCATATTTAAATATAAATGATTTTCATTTTTTAGAAGTTTAGGGTTTTGAGAATTTCATGTCCAGATTTTGTTGTGTGGAATCACCATAAGATCACAACCAAGGAACAAATTCTTGTGACTGTAATTATGTGATCCATAACTCTATTGGTCATGTGGCACAATTGTGTTATAACAAATACAAGATGCATTCATATGTGACCCAAGTTTAATGTGGCTATGTTGTGATAGAAATGGAGACACTCATATAATGTAGTTAATTCAGGTTGTATAATGTAGGTGTCAATCATCATTGGGTGCATTCAGGTTGTCTCAAGTTTAACAGGTTACAATGTAATTATAACATGATCCAAGAGTGATTACCTCTTGCTGCAATAAAGAGCATATAACTTTGGTTGATATGTAGAGTGGTTGTGTTATATCAATTCTTTAGTGCATTCAAGCACAACCCATGTTTAATGGGCTATTCTAGAGAGTGATCAAGATTTTCTAAACTTTATGAATGTTACTTAAAAGTGTATAGCTTAAACTACAAACCAAGTTTGTTACATACTTGAATGCAATCTTGGGTTACCGCAAATTATAATCATGTGATTTGCTAATAACCATTATGGAAAGTATTAAAGCAAGACCCATGCTATATAGGATACATTCTGCGATCAAGTTTACTTTGTAATGATCAAACACAAGCTTCCACACACACTCTGGGACAATCCAGTCATACCACAACTTTGTCAAGACAACTAATTTTTGACCCAAGATTTAAGGTTGTTTTTAATACCAACAAAATCCACTTTGGTAAGAGCATGAACAGGGTACAAACCCTAGGCCTTCGTAGAAACATAAACAATAACTATAGCAGATTAGTGAGGTTGCAATACTAAGAAGATTGAGACATTGTAGGTAATAACAAAATCTTGCAATCTAAAGATTGTAGCCAATAACAAGCACACTATGTAGCTTAGTGACATTTGTAAATACAATCTATGGTAAGAAGAATGACAGTCACTTGAGATGT